>JAZAYU010000211.1:0-600000 GCA_038501625.1 Corbicula japonica
CATATAAAACATAAATATTCTTCTTACATTGTCGCTTTATGTGAAGCAGGTAAACATAATTATTGGTTAGTCCATTATGAATAGTGCACGTATTTGCCAAATAATGACCTTCAAAGTGGCCTCCCACTTTGGGCATTGCAAATGGTGCATATGTGCAACTTTGGTGATTGTTTCCAGTGTGCGTACACGCCAAAGCTACTGGACCTGTTACGGAATGTTTTCATTAAATTGGATTTTTCTTATCTATCTGATTTTAAAGATGTTTTTAATTCATTTGACGAAGTTATGATTTGGTTTCCCTTTTCCGCCAGATCTTTTTTCAAAATCAATTTCTACTTCATTTCCTTTTCCTTTTTTACTTTTTTGTTTTCTTTGATCTGCAACTTGAAAATTCCGATTCGTATACTGAAGCACGGAGATCTATTACAGCTTTTTCTGGTCTCCCATGTTCCTAGAGACCCACATCGTTTTTCATAGACTTAAAACAATTGTTTTATAGGACACTGATATCAGTTGTACAAACGGACATCGTTTCAACTTCACCTACATGTCCATTAAGCAAAACCGATGTCTACATCTGGAACGGGTTCCTATTCTTATCAAGACAAAAGTTATTGCCTTCTGAAAATAGTAGATCGACTGTTAGTAGTTTCAAAACTGTTTTATTTCGAATTTCATTGAATACCGTTTTTAACTTTTCTTTTTTTAAAATAATTCTTGAAACGGAGTTGCTTTTCTTTGATTGTCATGTCATCTACTCGTTCAACAAGGTCTTCTTGCGACTCAACTCCGTCTTTTTCTGTTTCACCTTGATCAAATTCCCTTAATATCTGTCTGGAGATGTGTCGAGTGACGAGTTGAACTTCAGGTGTTTTTTATTCACTTAAGAAGATGTACAGCATCTGGTGTAAGATGAATTTTCCGTTGTTTCAAAAATCTGTGTCTCTATATTAATGTCTTCAACTTGTTTAATATAACCAACCCAGAATCTTTCAAGTTTCTAATGAAAATCCCTAATAATATGGGTAGAACCGTAAGCCTGTACTTCTGTCTGACGTTGGTCTGTTTCAATCTTCTTTAATTTTATACCCAATGCCCTCTATGCAGTATTCAGAAAAAGCTCAATTCGTGGGATGGTATTTTGAGTACTTAGCATATCATAGCAGATATTGAAGGCAACAACGCGTGTTGCTTTACCACAATCGAGTATCAAAAGGTCTTTTCTTATTTCTGACTTTGTTAAATCCGATCTGGAGGAATCTATATAAAAGTTGAGAATGTCCTGTTTTGACGGTTTCCTTACAAGATCTATGTGTTTGTTCGAAAATATAATTACACAAAATGAATTCGCGCCAATGTCTCGTACGAAAGGTTCCCCTTTTTTATCAAACATTTATTACTTTCTTTTAAAACATTAGCAATACTATTCGGGTGCAAATTTTCTTTTTTTATTTCTTCATTTACAGGTGTTCGAAGAACTTTTCGGTACGGCATTTTTGGTGTTATTAACATATGTCATTAAGGATTTCAACATAAAACAACTAAATTGATAATGTATGATTATCTATTTTCTTAACTATACGCGGCCTGGCCTTACTCGTCAGATTATTTCTATTCACGTCTTCCTCAGCATGATATAATTATGTATCTGATGACCTTATTACCGTTTCTTCATCTGTAGGTTCATCCTGAAAGACAAAGCCATATTGTGCTTAGTAGCTCGCAGTAGGCTCTAGCAATAAAGAAAAGGATGTGTTCACGTTTCTGCACTAACAAGAACGAACATGTAAATATTTAAATCTTAAAACACAACATTTTTGTGTTTCATTAGTGTTTTGCTTGAGAAGTTTCTACATTCTTAAATGTATTTTATTTTCATCTAGTAATCTCTTTCCAGATCAAGTACAATCTCAGAAAAATCTCTTACAAAATTTATCGGTTTTCAATAGGTGAATTTACTCAGATTGTGATTTCTCCGAAAACTTTATCATCATCACTAGATAATTTGTTTTCATTTAATTGAATTTTTAGCTGGCTTTATGTCGGCAATATTATTAAAATCCGCGTGCGCATTAACAAATGCACAAATATTGACTTTTAAAGAGCGATTTGTCATTTTTGCGATTTTCTGGTGCAGTTTAGAATTTCTCAGACGTCTTTAAATCTTTTTCCGAATCTTTGGCGAATTTGAGTTGACCATTATTTAAAGTTAATATACGCCTTTCCAATAAACTGTTTAGCAGTCCAGTTCGAGTTTCTTCTCGTGACCAAAAATCAACCCTAAACGAGGCTATAAGGGAAAGCTGAAGGATCGGTCTAGTCTATGACGGATAACATAATCTATTTAGTTGCAGGTCTGAGATCGTCGCCGCCGGTCGAAAACCAGTTACATGTCTGTTGTTTTAGTCAGATTGTTAATGATTAAAGAACATTAACCATTCTTGTCGAGATCAGCATGGACAGTATCTTTGTCTGACATAGGCATTGTCAAGGAAATGCAAGACAATAAACAAACCACAAAACATATTCCCTCATTAAAATCCGATCTATCTATGTGTGCTCCTCCTGGGACCTACAGTGAACGATTGGACTCGGTGTATTTTTTAATGTCATTTAGAAAAAGGAGAGACAACCACTAAGCGATCACAACAATTTATAACGTCGGGAATTTTGTTGTAAGCTTAAATGTAAGAAAATTAATGTTGATAATGAAGATTTTAATGTTGACACAAGTGAAAAACTCTGTTATAAACCAACATGGCAACCTGGTACCCAGGGTGAGTTTAGAGATAAATTTGATCCAAATGTTGGTTCAAATATGTTAGATGAGCTCAGAACTGTATTTGAAACTCTTAATTATAGTGATGATATTATTAATCAGTTAACAGAACATGTTGCTTCAATTTTGATCAGCGCAGCGAATGAGTGTGGTCTAATAAAAAGAAACTTTACAGTAATAAAAGGAAAAATAGGTCATGGATTTGATTTGATAATGAGTGTAAAATGCATTAAAATAATACATAACATGTATATGAAGGCTAAATATTGTGTCGGAGTAAATTCTTTCAGTGAAATGTCTGAGTTTTTTACAAGCCAAACTGGTGTGAGACAAGGTGAGAATCTCTCGCCGGTTTTATTCTCCTTGTTCTTTAATGATATTCCATTATTGCAAATGAATCTAGGTGATAATGATATTGAAGTATACTTCAGCTTATATACTCTTCTTTATGCTGATGATACAGTAATATTTGCTGAAACTGCAAATGAACTACAAAAGGCCTAAAATGCCATGTCAAGTTATTGTGAATTATGACATCTCCAAGTTAACCCTGATAAAACAAAAATTGTTGTTTTTTGGAAGAATAATAGAGGTTTAAGTGGTATTCCAAGTTTTATTTTTGAAGACACAACCCTGAAATTAGTTGATTATTTTTCATATCTTGGTGTTAAATTTTCATATAATGTCAAATTTACTAAAACTAAAGAACATTTGTTACAACAGGCAAGAAAAAAATGTTCTCAGTTATTGTTAAAGCTAGAAAACTATATTTAACCATAAGTATGCAAATACACTTGTTTGATAAAATGTTATCCCTCATTCTGTTATATGGAAGTAAAGTCTGGCGAATTGAAAACCTGGACATAATCGATAAATTGGGAGCAAGACATTTCAACCCCTCGACATTTCATCGCTATGTAATTTGTAAAATTAAAGAATTTTCAACCCCTCTGGCATTTCAACCCCCAAAATAACGAAGACATTTCAACCCCTCTGTCTTAACTATTAATAAATCAATATACTATGAAAATTAATTATATACTTATTACAATATTACAATAATTATACAACAACAAGACAGGTAAGTAAACAGACTAATAATTGAATGTGTACACAAACAAATAATATATCTAATGTTCACAAAATATATATATATAACAAATATGTGTGTGAATATATACACAGTAGACTCAGTGTTACTTTCTCATGTTTAGACAATTTATACACATTCTACCCTATTATGTCGCCGATCTTCTTCAGACATTCCTCACACACAATTTCGTGCTCAACGTACTCATCCCATAAGTGTGCTATCTCTTTATCTATCTCGTTATACAACTCTCTCCTGTTCCGTCCGATACAACTCTCTCCTGTTCCGTCCGATACAACTCTCTCCTGTTCCGTCCGACGAAAATAGAAGATAAGTAAATGTGTATAATTAAGTTTGGTTAATAGAAGTATTAATATAACACTAAATATACAAAATGACGCGTATAGTTAAGTGTGCTTTATATATATTTTGATACAAATATAACAAATTTATCTTTATATATATTTTGATACAAATATAACAAATTTATAAATACTATAAGGTAATCATCCAATAATTCTCTTATTTCTTTATCCATTTCGTCGTATATTTCTCTCCTGTTCCGTCATACGCCCTCTCCCACCTGCTGGGTGCGATATGTCACTTGTTTCGCATCCTGTAGCAGGAGACGCAACAAGACATACATCATGAGATTCCATCCCCTGCCTTGGAGTTCAGTCGTCGGTGCAAGCCTGGAAATAGAAGGTAAATAATATGTATAATTAAGTTATTTGTATTATGATAAATGACAAGTGTAGTTAAGTGTGCTTAATATATATTTTGATACAAATATAACAAATTTATAGATAGTATAAGGTTTTATTCATATAAAGATAGATAGATAGATTTCAGTATAAAATGCATATCAACATGGTTTTAATAACAAATATAAATTAGTTAACAATACAATGAATACATAATTTGATTAAGACTTTTTGACATGGATAAAATTCACAATAAAATGACTTTAAATGAGATCAGTTATTATAAAATACATGTATGGTTATAAATATCACCTATTGTTGCCATGTTAAATACAATAATACCGAGGATGACACAAAAAGGGAAAAATATATCCCCTATTTCCATTGTGGTCCTCAAATATAATGTTAAGGTTTGCAGTCATAGAGAGGATGTATTACTGATTTCTAAAAACACAAGTAAATTGAGCATGTGTAAATATTAAGTCTAATAGTTTGCAGAAAATTCTAGCAATATACAATTTGTTATTTTTATCACAGTGTAAAATCACATGGCTCTAATATAAAAGAATAGGTAGCATTTAAAATACATTATATTAAAACTCTGTATACATGTGTTTCCTAACAGCTAATTTAAAATATGCAAGTTTGTTGATGTTTTTGACAGGAAGATTGTAGAGTGTTCCAGAGTTTGCATCCATTATAAGAAAACGATTTCATGCCAAATCCTTTAACTTTGGGAAAACTGTAACAGCCAGTTTCTCTTAATCTTGTACTGTATGAATGAACAGAATCAGCTGGTATAAAATGTTCTTTTAAGTATTCTGGAGCAATATTATGTTTAACTTTAAAAACGTGACTAAGTGTAATAGAATCAACTCTTTTCTGAACAGGTAACCAGTTAAGACGATTAAAATGGGTCGCATCTAAATAAGTTCTAGGGCCCAAATTTAAAACAAACCTAATGCATTTATTTTGCATAATTTGTAGTCTATCTCTACACTTTTTTGTGATACTATGGAACCAAAAACAACAAGCATAGTCAAAATGACAATGTATAAGACAAGAAACAAGAGTTTTCTAGTATGCAAGGTTAAGAAAGATTTTTTCCTGTACAAAAATTTCAATTTTGAGCTAGCCTTTTTAATTATTTCATTTGCCATGGATTCACAGGAAAGATGTTGATCAAGAGTTGCACCTAAATATTTCACAGAGTTAGTTGATTTGATTTTTGTTCCATTACAAGAAATGTCCAAATTTGTGCCTGTTTTCAATTTAGGTTTGGAGCCAAACAAAATGGATTCAGTTTTACCAAGATGTAGGGATAATTTGTTATCTACTAACCAATGACTAACAAATTCAAGGTCTTTGGACAGAGCAGTTGTAATTTGGTCTTTGTTTTTACCTGACACTAGAATAGCTTGAGTCATCGGCATAAAGTAATAACTTGTTTTTCACTACAGCAGACATATTATTAACATAGATTAAAAATAAAAGTGGGCCAAGAATGGAGCCCTGTGGCACGCCACAAGTATAAAAATATTGACACCTTAATCTCAGTATAAATTTAAAACCTTGTGATTTTGTTTGGTTGTTTGCGTATTTTCCTTTACTTTGATGTTTTATGTTATAAATTGTGTTAAAAATAAGATCTTAATTTAAATTAATGTTCTGAATAACACACTTCTTTTAATAAAGATATTATTAAATGATATAAAAATGTACCTTCTGTGTCATTGTTTGTGCGGACTGAAATTCTGTACACAGACCACTCCTCTGGCGACCGAAGAGAGGATTCAAGCCACTGGTCGCTGGCATACTCAAAAAGCTCTCGCAGGGGCTGGGAGCTACCGTCTGCTCTAGAGCTCAGCTTTTGAAATGCCCGTGGTATGAACGGGAGGGCAAGAAGCCTCCGGGTGTGCTGAATCAAGTAAATGTTTGAATTATAGAATGTCGTAAGGAAAATTTTGAGTTTGAAGATTTCTTAGATATTATCCCCAATCATCTGTCAGATTTTATCCTGAGGTTTAGAAGTGTTAACCACATATTTCCTATTAAACAAGGCAGGAACATAGAAAATATATACCAGTCGAGTAAACTCGACATCCTAATACTTTAAAATTTTCATCGCTTATAAATAGCAAAGATAGAAATACTGTTATCAAGTTATCAAGTTAGCAGTTTTTTCCAAGAAATTAATACTCACTTAAAAATGATCTCAATTTAGATGTAGTTTAGTGCTTATTCTGTTTATACTCACTTCTCATTTCCTATTTTGCTGATGTACAATTACGCTCATGTATTTCACTTGTTTGTTCATAAGATGTTTCTATGTATTTGTAATCATCTGTTGCCTTTCAGAGGCCCTGGTGTGAAATAAAAGTTGAAGCGGCAAATGTAATATAATTCACATTTTTAACGTTGCATAACTGAACAAGTAACTACAATGCTAGGCTGTGCTTTTATACATTAAATGACACACGAATATCCACTAGAATTATTTATAGACATAAAAAAATCTATGGTACAAATGTACAATGTTCCGAATATCCTTTTCATGAAATTTGTAAATGTTCTCGTCTTGCCAACGTTAACCGAATCACGGGCGGAGAAGGTTATTTCTTCTTTGATCTTGATTGTGTCGTCTGTTGCTGGCGATTCGAATGATTTCTTTCTTATTAATATTAATTTTTTAGCATATTTAGAAATCTAAACGTACCATATTCAAGTTAAATAAACGTATTATATGTTCCTTTCATCAATGCCAAATTTTCGCCGTGTGCCGGTTAGTGTTACATGGTTGATAAATGCGCTGTCACAGCCAAGTTGTTTTTGCGTTATCCGATAACAGCGTGCCCAATCGTTACCTTGCGAAAACGGCAAAGTCGCGTCGGATCCCGGAATATCCGGTGAGTATTTTGTTGATTTTTGTGAGAAAATCGTTGTTTTTAAACACTTATACATATTTCCAGAAAAAAACAACCTAGTGCAGGATGACCTCCTAGGTATCGGCTGTAATGCTCAATGGTCGATTTCCTCCACATTTCTATCGTTTTCTCATTCATTCGGTGAAACCTCCGAAATTTGCTGAAAAAGTCGACAGTGGGTCCGGAAAATTCATGTTTTAAAAATCTTTGCATATATGTAATCGCCTTTCCATATGCTAGTCTAGTAACTGATCTCTCCTGTTACCGATACAAAACTTGTTTAACGTTTCGGATGTCGTGGCTGGTAGATAGAGGTAATTTTACGCCAACATTTTGGGTAACGTAGGGTAAAACGGAATTCAACTTTCGTTTTGGGGAAACGCCGGAACCATGGATAACAAATTTCAGCTTAAAATGTGATCGTGTCTTTCATTGCCGACCTTATTATTTTGTGATTTCACTTAGATATTAGCCCTGCTCACGTGTAGAAGTATTTTCTCTACAATTATCGTTTAATGAGATATCGTATATATAGTTATTAATCGTTTAAACCTTTATTCTTTCAATTTTTCATTTACATGGATTTTAAATTCAAGAAATACACATTGTTTTTATCTGCATTTTAACATGTCATTATCTCGTCTTGCATGACTTCACACAAGGGAATAGGAATATACGCAAGAAGTAACTTTTATGGGCGCATAGGGTAGCTTTCACATGCGCACGTTGTTGCGTTCACGTTCTGGCATAGCATCCTTTACATATGCTCGTAGAAGCACATGACCGTGTATATGGAAAAACGTATTATTAGGAGACTGAGACATTTTTAGCAAGTGAAACCTACTACGAGCGTACTTAAAAAGCCCTGCGTTGCTGATTTAAGCTACTACTTCCTTGTTAATTTCATGCCACTGTCCACATTGTGTATACAGTGGTATCATTCTATTTCGTGGGGTTCAAATTTCGCGCATTAGGCATTAATATTATTTTCGCGACACTTGCTTTTCTCAAAAGATTAGATATAAATGCGAAATACGCAAATATAATGATACCACAAGTATTCAGCAATGCTGTAGTTGGATGTTTAACTAATGATCATAACGACAAAAGACGAACAAGATATGACACACGTGAAATAAGTGATGAAAACTTTAAAAAATATGGAATTATTTTATAATGTCTTGCGTGTGAAAACCATATTTATATACAAAAAGAATTAAGCACAAACATTATAAACGATCTCTAGCAAATTCAACAAATTCACAATTCTTTCATTTGTTTCAAGTCTATAGTTTTATTATTTGTTGCTAATACTTTTAGAACGTACAAACTTATCTACCTAAAATGTCATTTGCATCTTGTACGAGAGAGATATCTATGCGAAATTAGAACATACTGCAATATGTTATCATCCAAATATCAAACGTTTACTGGGGCAAGTGTGAGGTTGGTGCACCCTAGAACCTGGTTTAAACCCCACAGTGGCAAATTGTTTTGCCACTGACCGTTCCATGGCGGTAACTCATCGGGTTCTTAGTTTCGTTAATTGTTAAACTTTGTGGCGTCTATTTTGAAACTGTATTTTGTATAACCATGCTCTCTTCTCCTCTACCTTTTCGCTGTGTAGGGAGGCTGTGTCTGCTGGATGTGGCCATTCCTGATATGCATATTTCACAACTTTTGTACGCAATAAAATATATTTCTTTTTTAGTGATATGTTGTACAATGCATCTAAATTTAGGAATGCCATAACACATTTCTCTCTCATATTGTAAAGGAATGGTTATATATAGATTTTACGGTATTTTTTTTATTTCGTAACTCAAAGCTTGGCGTAGACTTTAATCTTTCTTTCATGTCTCACTCTACACGCCTGTGGGCTTCTTGACTCTACTAAAACGGAAGCAGATAGATAAATATATATTATATCCGTTATATAGCGTGATATCTTCGTAAAAAGTGATATATGTGTATATTTTTAGGTAACCGTAGTAAATTGAACCCTTACATGTATACATGTAACCATAGTACATTGCATCCTTTTTTGTTAGGGGATTCTACATGCGTACAGCTAGGAGGAGTGGCGTTTATCCTACGCATGAGTCGGACACAGTGGATGACAGAGACGATAAAACAGAACCTATGTCGACTTCTAGTAGATCTACTAATGCTATCGTCATCAGGTTATATTGCAAGAATTATTGTTTCGTTTTGTTTAACTGTGTTATCATTGATCCTTCTGGGTTTTTATATGGTAAACATATCTCCGCTGTCGCGAATTAAGAGAAAAAATGAACATGTATCACATTCATCAGCTCCTGTCCTTTCATATTATTAAAATGGTAGAGTGAAGTGAACATTTGAAAGCATATTATTATGTGTAGACTTATAATGCTTATAACATTTTCGTCGTGAAAATATGAATAGAATTCTTGATATTAGAATGCATCAAATTTAAAACAAAAAGTTTGGAAAAAGGATGAACCATGCAATACAACCTCTTTAATGCCTCGTTTTCAGAAACCACGCCTTCGATGAGCCAGAAAGAGCAAAGGCTAGAAGGAAGATAAAGTTTGGTTCCGTCTCCGATCCATCAGCGCCATCTCGTGGGGCACTACCTGTACGTCAGTATCACAGAAAGGATGAATCAAAGATACTACCAACCAAACGACTTGGCATTGACTATCAGTGAAACTTAGACTTAACTTCAGTTGTGCAAGGAACATGCATAATTATCTTTTAACATTTATTGTGATAAATGGAGATAGCTGTTATAAAAAAACTGGTTATTATAAATATGTATGCATACTTTCGTATGTGATGTGTACTGTGTCCTCAATTAAATTCCATGAGCCTTAACATATGTTTTGTTTCATGTCGTTATCAAGAAAAAATAACATAACGCTGCTGACATCAGTTTTGGCTAAAATGAGAAAGAACCGGTGCTGCATTAAAGTTATTCTTAAGTGTAATTCATGCTTGCAAAATTCAGAATAAAAGCCAAAGCAACATAAGTCGGTAATAACTGGTTTGATTTACAAGCTTGTTGATAACGATTATCTCCCTGATGAAAAAAATAATAAAAATAAATATCACAGGAACAATAAAAGCATCTTGCTTCGACAAAATAAACATAATATCTCCCTGATTCAGAAATCATAAAAATAAATATCACAGGAATAATAAAGCACCTTGCTTGACCAAATTAACATCAAATATGGTCATAGGTAACGACACAATATTTTAGAATGAAAATACTAGTATATGTCCTTACATACTATTACTAACTAGACACATAACTATTGAAGAAGCTCGTTGGTATATTAATTAACACTTTACTTCATGTATACACATTTTATCGCATTGGCGACCAATGTAAATCCAGATCACCCTGCACATCTGTACCATCTAATCAGAATCTGCACTGTTCGCTATTTAATTTATAAGGTTATTTTTAAACAAAAAGCAAACAGTGAGGATCCTGATCAGACGACACGGATGTGCCGGCTGATCTGGATCAACACTGTTCGCCAATGCCATAAAATAGTATAAGGGTTTAAAAGAAGAAGGGTTTAAAACTTTCCTTGTGATAAAAATAAACGTTTTACAAAAGTGCCATTTACTGTACCGTGACTCGACCGCTGGATTTGCATCTTTCGATTTCCCTTTTTGATAAACACAAAAACATTCAAAACTCCTGTAGGCATTAAAGAAAAAATAATAATAATGTGGATGAACAAACGTATGAGTATTCATACTTTTGAATATGCAAAGCAAACAATCTCAATCGCAAAATTTAATATTTTCTTTTTCACAAACCTTTGAATGTAACGTTATAGCTTAAAGCTGCCTATTCTCAGTTCAAGGTGGAATACCTCAAAGACTTAGATTTAAATAATAGTAATTGTACTATGATGTAATTAATACTGATAAATGGCTAAAAAGGAGCGAATTTCGTCGAATTGTTCGACTTATCAGTGCATTTCCCACCTGTTGTGAGTAAAATTTACTTCGTTTGTAACACTAGAACAACTTAAGCTTCAAATACGTTCACTCGCATTTTGACAGCTTAAAAATATAACATCACATTTATTTTGTTTACAGGCCGTTTGCAGTGTACTCAATATATACGCTTTTTGACGCATGAGTTACCAGTGTAGATCCAGATCAGCTTGTATATCCAAGCCTTCTGATCTGGATCTGCACTGGTCGCATCTTGGTCAGCAATTACCTAATAAATCTAAAATCGAACAGTGTAGATGCTGATCAGATGGTACGGATGTACCGACTGATCTTAATCTACACTGTTTGCCCACGCAATAATGGTGAATCTATGGAAGAAAGTTCAATTTTGATATTCGAAAACATGTAATATTTTTTCCTGATACATGACTAGGCAACTTTAATGCTGAATAATTATTGTTAACAAAACTTCAAACGTTTTTGGACATTACAGAAAAATATTAGTGATAATAATCAGTGAAATCTTTTTTGTGACTGTTGTAAGTTTTCCGATGAATAAAAGGTGTGATTACATTTTTCGCACTGGTAGCGCTGTGCTCCGTGTTTATATTTGTCGTGCTCCTTAAGATATCTTCTTTCCTTGAAGGTACTTCCGCATATGTTACAGATATACTGTTCACCTCTATACAGATTGCTGCAAAACTTCTTATGTTCTGCCAGGCGAGAAAAACGTTCGTGGCACTGCGGACATTCTTCTTTACCATCGTCTTGGTGACATTTGGCATGTCTGCGAAGGTTTTTGTCTGAAGCGTATTTCTTACCACATGTCACACACTCATGTGGTTGGCCCAAGTGAACTGATCTCACGTGGTTTAGCAATGATGCCCTTGTGGCAAGGACCCTGCCACAGTGCTGACAGACTTGATCTCCAAAACCACGAACAGTTTTATATGGTCTTTTAGTTCATCGGATCTAAAAAAAGCCCTGTCACATTTGTCACAGGTATGTGACTTATCCCCATGCCTTAACATGTGTCTTGTAAGATTACCTTTGCTGATGAAACTTGTACCACAAATCTCACATTCTGGTTTTAAGGCTGACATCTCTGAAATATAAAATTTTTATTTACTTGGTGACCACAAAGCATAATTGTTACAGTAGAAAACTTATGTTGATATACATATTATACAACTTATACTAGAATTTTTTATTTGTTGTTATTTGGTTTGTATTTTTGCGCAGGTTCGGTGGTAACTGGTGGGGGAGAGGGGGCTGGATGAATTAGGCAAGGGAATCAATACACCGTTTTACATTTCAAATCATGTTTTCGAATTTCAAAAAAGTGTGTGTTTTTGTCCATCCAGTTTCGTGCATTAATGCGTAAATCGTGTTTAATATTCAATGTATATAACTGTTCTATTTATCTATTAACATTTTAAAACAACGATAATAATAGAGAAAATACTTCTACACACGAGCAGGGCTAAC
Organism: Corbicula japonica; assembly: GCA_038501625.1. Taxonomy (NCBI): domain Eukaryota; kingdom Metazoa; phylum Mollusca; class Bivalvia; order Venerida; family Cyrenidae; genus Corbicula; species Corbicula japonica. The sequence goes on from JAZAYU010000211.1 coordinate 12,949, forward strand.
ATAAATGTGAATCCACAAAATAATAAGGTCGGCAATGAAAGAAACAATCCCATTGTAAGCTGAAATTTGTTATCCGGGGTTCCGGCGTTTCCCCAAAACGAAAGTTGAATTCCGTTTTACCCTACGTTACCCAAAAATGTTGGCGTAAAATTACCTCAATCTATCAGCCACGACATCCGAAACGTTAAACAAGTTTTGTATAGGTAAAGGGAGAGATCAGTTACTAGACTAGCACATGGAAAAGCGAATACATATGTGCACAAATGTTTAAAACATGAATTTTCCGGACCCACTGTCGACTTTTTCAGCAAATTTCGGAGGTTTCACCGAATGATTGAGAAAACAATAGAAATGTGGAGGAAATCGACCATTGAGCATTATAGCCGATACCTAGGAGGTCATCCTGCACTAGGTTGTTTTTTCTGGAAATATTTATAAGTATTTAAAAACAACGATTTTCTCACAAAAACCAACAAAATACTCACCGGAGATTCCGGGATCCGACGCGACTTTGCCGTTTTCGCAAGGTAACGATTGGGCACGGTGGATAAAACGCATCAGTACTGGTTTCTGATCAATAAGTGATATGTTAAAAATTCTTCAATTGACAGCCCCTGTCCGGTTTATTTTTATCATCCCTCGTTTTTAAAACATGAATTACAGGATCCAGGGGGTTCGCGGGGATCGAACAAACCCACCTAATTTCCCCGATTTTTTTGTCCCGGGTGGTTCGAGGTTCGAAGTTTGTGGGTGTGAATCAATATTATTAGTTTCCAGAAAGAAATGGACAACAAATTTGGTACAATATTGTTTCATTGGACGACAAAAAAGCGGCCTCTGTGATGGTCCAGAGCGTCAAAACTTGGACTTCACGCATATAACTTGCTTTCAATTCTAACATGTATTGCCAATAAACAATTTCGCAGCCCTGCACACTTGCCATTGTTTGAGAACAAATGCTTTAATTTTAATCAAAACAACAAAGAAGTCGATTGTGTTTGAATGGAAAACTTAGTTTTGCATGTTTCTTGCGTTCCCCAATCTATCGTCATTTGCATTTGATAAATCACAGGACCTTTTGCAACTTATTAAAATTCTCAGAGTCTGTGGATTAAAATGTAACATTCATTCTTATGCTTATATTTGCAAAAAAGAAATGACGTTTGAATAAAAAATTATACATGTATTTTCGATATCACGTCCGGCTGCGAGCCATCAAAGACAAAAAAGTAATGATCACGAGCACAACTGCTGTAAGTTCGCATAGAGTAATTTACTGAGGTAGAGTGGTGCGCAAATCATAGAAAATAAAAAAAAATCCTCAAAATATGCCGGGCGCGCCAATGTCGTTCCAGGATTTTAGTACCAAAATCTTTGCACATTCGTTTCTGCTTTAACTGGTCAGTGCTTCATGAAGCTGGTCATGAAACAAAGCATTCAAAAGTCAAAATATCTCCGGCCTTAACATACTTGATGTCATACGAAGTTTATGTAGGGCTGAAGGTTATAAAGCTGAGATTGGAAACCAGTCTCAAATCTCAAGCATCTGATTGGCTGAAATGGCGACTGGTCGCCATTTCAGCCAATCAGATGCTTGAGATTTGAGACTGGTTTCCATGCTCAGTTTTATAACCTTGGGCATAGGCACTGCATCGTTTTTCCAAATTATTTCTAACTAAAAACAATATTACTTTACTATGAGACTTCTTATACACTAATTCAACACTGTATATTTTAAGTTTTCGAAGACAATTTATTTTATTATTCTGACAAATTTTGACATAACTGTGATGGAAGCCAGCGGATTATTCGCCGAGTTCTGATACCTAGAGAGCAAGGTTCTTAATATTCTATGGTAGTTCAGCTGTTTAAAATACATAAAAAAAAGCTCAAGTAACCCTCTAATTTCTTTACTTCAATAAAGATTTCCCACGTCAACGTTTTAATTTCGGACAGTAAAATAAATCGGATGTTTTTTCTCCATACACAGTGTTTAATTTACTTATACAGTAAAGCCATCACGTTTAAAAGTTGACTATGGTCTCGGCACATAAACGTTCATAAATTTGTTTTATGTAAAATGATTCAAAAGATAATGATATTTTTGTCCAGTAGGAAACCAAAAGTATCTCACAGCTAATTTTCTCTCTAAACCCCATTCCACCACAAACAGTTATTAGTGCATCTAAAATGTCTTCAACATTTTCCAACTGGCGAAAGTATTGGCCAGAAACTGGGAACCCTGAACTTAGCCATGTTGAGCAGGGTTTTTTTTCCCTAATTAACAACTTCTTGAGTTGAAACATATAAGTCGCATCTAAGACTCAGATAATGAGGCGGAGTTTGGATCTGAGTGCTTATAATTGCATCACTACTGCTCACAATGAAATACCCGGTAGTTAAAATCATGTATGAAGGAGTAGTTCAAAACCTGCTATAAAATTCCCACAAAATACCGCAAGATTCAGGACTTGGCATATAAATTTTCAAAATTTTCCGGGGAGCAGCCCGTGGAACCCATAGATTAGTTAGGACTCTTAAAATTCATCGGGGCCTTTTACAAACATTATTTATTGAGAACACTGGAAGTGTACGTAGGAGGTTGCAAATTGACGCTGTTAAAAATACGACTCGGTGAGTTGAACCCCCTGGCTGAAACCCTGGATCCGCCCCTGGCCACATTAAAAAAACACAGCCAAACAAGTAGAAGGGAAAGGATAGTATGCTTTTATACACCACAAACAATTAACACAAGTGAGAAATCGAATGGTTACCACCTTGAATGTCATTTTGAGTCTGACGAGTTCACCAACATATTCAGTTTTTAAGTACTTTATAATTGTCCAATTTTCAATATCTTTACAGTTTTGTAAAGCCTGGAGGTTTTACAAATGAAAGCAAAATGAATTATTGAGATATTTTTAAAAACATAAAAGTTAAGGGGTACCGCCGTGTTTTTCACGAAAAAAATGAACAAAAACATCAATTTCTATCCAATTTTTAAGTACCTTACAAGTTATAATTGTCCGATTTTCAACATCTTTACCATTTTTGAAAGCCTGGAGGTTGTACAATTTAATGCAAAAAAGTAATAGAGATATCTTTAAAAACAAAAAAGTTGAGGGGTACCGCCGTGATTTCCTTTCTTTTCACCCGTTATTTTACGGCGCCGCCGCGTTTTACACTTGACCGTAAAAGTCTATTAAAGTAACGATGACACTGACCTTGAAGCTACAGGTATGGGTGTGAACTAAGTAAAACATCAACATCTAATATACGTAGACACCACAGGACACCGATGTCCTCTCTTCTGCATAACAGTTTTTTTACTGTCACGGATAATTTTTCTAACAGTGTAGTATAGCCTTCATACATTATAACAAGTTTGGCGCATATGATGAGGTGTTTTCGTATACACTAGATTTTATTATACTAAAATAAAACTCGATTAACAATAATCTCATGTAAATTTCCATTCTTTAGGTTGCATCAAATTTAATACAATTTACCATAGGACTAATTTTACAACTCTTAAGGCTTCAATATACATTAAACACAACTTGTATCGTCTTGATTCACAGCAAACCCCACTCTCTTACACTATCGGCTCATTACATTCATTATGTAAAGTGAGTGTAAGGAACGACAACTCTGCGAAGGAGATTGGGCAAACAATATAATAATGTGAATATCTAAGCTTTTCCTATTTAAAAATTTGTTATCAGGTCTGATCATCTGCAACTTTGAAATACACTAGAAAAAGGACCAGGTGCTTGTGAATAAAAAAGTTTATTGCTGAAAACAACAACGAGCCATTACTCGGGTAAAAACCATCACAGGAAAAAACACTTCTTTACAACCATTTACACATCCGGCCTAATCACCTAGGCAAATTTTGAAAGAAACCCTAATACAAAAATATTAAATGCAAATTTCGTTACTCAACATTTTATAAATGAAATAAACAAAGGGCCATAACTCTGGTTAAAAGTGGCAATATCAAATAATATTTAATGACGACAACTAATCCTGCCTGATCATCATCATCTACGCAAGTTTGAAAGAACATCAATTAAACTAGATTGTGTCCTAGAACACTGATGCTCCACTGCTAAAACAACATTTGTAACAAAGGGCCATAACTGTGGTAAAAATAGTTGCTGGAAAAAATATTTTCTTTACGATCATCTACACATCCTGCTTGATAATCTGTGCGATATCCGCCTAATAGTAAATGAGGAGTTGATGCCACAAGATTTGGGGAATGAAAAGATGGATGGACGGACATATGAATGGACGAGTGCAACTCTACATGCCTCCCACTTCGTTGGGGCCATAATGAACATCGAACCACCAGAACGTTTTTTGTTCCATAACCAAAGCTATTGAACGCCTCGTCTTAACCTTTACTTGGATATGGCTAGTATCATCACATGTTCAACCAGTGTAAAGATCCAGATCAGGCTTCAGTGCCCAAGGTTATAAAACTGAGCATGGAAACCAGTCTCAAATCTCAAGCATCTGATTGGCTGAAATGGCGACCAGTCGCCATTTCAGCCAATCAGATGCTTGAGATTTGAGACTGGTTTTCAATCTCAGCTTTATAACCTCCAACCCAGATCTGTGCAGTGAGTTCAGGATCTACAGCTTTTTTAGATTAATAATGCTATTTTTGTGCAAATCTGCACAAAGTTGCAGTCTTATCAGGATATATAGGGGTCTGCCATGCCATTAAAGGTATATCCATGGAGTAAAGGAGTAACTAACAACACTACGATATACTCTAACCCTGTCATGGCCAGCTGTTGGTCAGATAAGACAGCAGAACAGTAGAAGAATGTAGGAAGAACAGTGGTCTGGCGTAGTGTCGGATTACAGATTCAGCGGGTTCGAATCACACCAGGAATGAGATTTGTCTGAAATTTCCCAAAATCCACAATCGGAACAAGTACTGATTTGCTCCCCAGGAAGCAGTCATAGAGATTAATACAAGTCATAATAATTTGTTTCACAATTGATTTAAAATAAATAAATTTACACCAAACTAGGAGAAATACAGTGATTATTTACGGTTAATTATACAGGGGACTGTAAAGAACAAACAACAAACTGCAATAAATGTATCATGTATTGTCTATGATATACAGTTAGTTGCAATATTTACAATTACTGATCAATAGCTTGTATAATGGCTGAAAATGAGGGTGATTTCTTCATAACATGTGAGTTGATCATGTAACGAGGAACTAAATAGTGTACATTGAATTATTATTTTCAGAAGTGTGTTTTTTTTTTCAATTTTATACAATCAACTAATATGCAAGCATATTATACATATTTGGGTGAAGATAATAAAAAAAAATTATTTTCGCACATCTCTCTTAAACATCATAATATTGTTAGAAAGGTATTCAATAAAATACAATCATGTAATCTTCAATTATTTCTTTGTCATAATTAACCCTTTCCTGTACAGACACACCTTTAATGCTAGGGCGAACAGTTTAGATCCAGATCAGCCCGCACATCCGTGCCGTCTTCTGATCAGGATCTAAACTGTTCGCTTTTTGATTCATTAGGTTATTTCTAGCCAAAATGCGACCAGTGCAGATCCAGATCAGACGGCACGGATGTGCCGGCTGATCTGGATCTACACTGGTCGCACATGCGTAAAAAAGAGTATCTATACAGGAAAGGGTTAAAGAGGTATTTGCTGTATAAACATGAAATCAAGTTGTTTTCAATTTGCTTTTATCCCTTTACTCTATTATAAGAGTTTCATCCCATGTATAAACAGTGTAGATCCACGTCAGCCAGCACATCTGTGCTGTCCCAAAGTCCAGAGCAATAACTCTTGGGTTATGAAATACACAGGTGAAACAACTTTACATGCTGAATAAAATTCCTGCTCTATATTAATTAGTTCTTCAATTTAACAAGTGGCAAATCAACATCATGGGTTCAAGGGTTTTAACACTTTCATGTATGGATACATCTTTATTGCTAGGGCGGACAGTTTAGATCCAGATCAGCCAGCACATCCTTGCCGTCTGATCAGGATCTAAACTGTTTGCTTTTTGATTCAATAGTTTTTTTCTGACCAAAATGTGACCAGTGCAGATCCTGATCAGACGGCACAGATGTGCAGGCTGATCTGGATCTACACTGGTCGCACATGCTTAAAAATGTGTATGTATCAAGGAAAGGGTTCGAACACTGTTCTTAATGGGAGAAAGCAACACAAGTTATCATGCTGATAAGTAAATTTCCATTACTCGTATTACATATACTTTTGTCTACTGCAAGTTTTAACCCTTTCCTCGATATATACACATTTTTACGCATGTGCAACCAGTGTAGATCCAGATCAGCCGGCACATCTATTTGATCAGGATCTGCACTGGTCACATTTTGGTCAGAAATAACCTAATAAATCAAAAAGCGAACAGTTTAGATCATGATCAGATGGCACTGATGTGCCGGCTGATCTGGATCTAAACTGTTCGCCCTAGCAATTAAGGATTATCTATACAGGAAAGGGTTAATTTCATTTTGTTGCATTGTTAACATGTTGTTGTTTTTTCTTATGCATTGTTACAGGAGACCTAATTGAAAGTGTGTTTATATTTGCACATATATAATTCATCAGAATTCTCTTTATAAAGAAGATTTTATTGTAATTTTTGTAGTAACACCAGGTAACACAAGGGCAAAAGATTATAAGTATCTTGCATGAGTGTGAGGTGAAGATGGAAAAATCTGTCACCAAGGGGGAACTGTTTTGCGGGAACGAGGCTCTGCCGAGTTCCCGCCAAAACAGTTCACCCGAGGTGACAGATTTTTCTATCTTTACCGAATGTCCCATGCAAGATTCTTTAACTTGCATACCTTTTACTGTTCACAACTAAATTTTGTTTCTTAACGCTGAAATATTGACGTTAACGTAAATTTTATTTTCTAAATGACGTCACTAACTTGAATAAATTACGTCAGATACGTCACTCATGTAGCACAACACGTTATCTTTTCCCTAGGGAAAAGATAAGATTTTCTTTCTCAGTAAAACATCGGATACTTATCTGGTATGCAAGAAAAACAGACATAAAATGGAAATCTTTGTGACTGTAGATATAGAAATGATGGTTTTACCCCTTTCCTCCTTTTATAGATATTTTATAGCATGTGAGAACAGTGTATATCCAGATCAGCCAGCAAATCTGTGCTGTATGATAAGGATCAGCACTGTCTACTTTTCGGTCTGAAATAACCTAATAAATCAAAAAGCAAACAGTGTGGGTCCTGATCAGACAGAACGGATGTTGATCTGGATCAACACAGGTTGCACACGTGTTAAAATGTATATACATGGATGTGAAGAAGTGTTATTCAGATTCAAACGTCTTTTTTTTTCTGTCTTCAACTTAACTACAACAAATTAAAAGCTATTCCACTATGATGGTGGTGACAAACAGAATCAATTTTTTTCATCTTTACTAAAACTTTGCCACAATACAGACAAAATAGCACAAATAAAATTAAGTACAAAACTTGCCCAAACATACAATAATACAAAATAATGACAACAAAAACTTAAATAAAAACATGTTTAGTACATAAATTTTAAAACTTAGTTACATTTTCACCACTAAAGTTAGTAACGTAGAAAATATCGGTTATAAAAAGCCCCAAAATGTATGTTAAAGGATGGGGTAGCAAAAGTTTCATTACAAAACTGTTGACAACAAATTATGAATTCTAAAAAAAGATTTTTTGCATTTCATTTTTAATTATTTGATGTTATCTGATATAAACATGATGGACTTCAACTAGAGGTGACCATATGACATTATAATTTACAATGTATCAAAAATTCACTTTATTTTCAAATTTTCAAACTCGTGTTCTTCTTCAAGAAAAATACAGAAATTTTGTTATTCAAGTCACATCCATTTTGAAAGCATATTGTTATTTTCAAGCCGGACACTTCTATTGTGGGAAAACAACAATACGCTTTCAAAATGGATGCGACTTGAATTACAAAATTTCTTTATTTTTGTTGAAGAGGAACACGAGTTCGAAAATTCAAAAATAAAGAGTGAATTTTTTAAAGATTTTAAGTAATTGTCATATGACATTACAGTGAAACCCCTCTATAACGGACACCTAAGGGACTGGGGAAAAGTGTCCTTAATAGCGGGTTGTCCTTAATTGTGGGTTTAAATTAAGAAGAAGAGATCATGTTTGTTCTTTAAAAAATTGCCCATAAAACCGGGGTGCCCGTAATATCGAGTGTCCGTAATGAGGGGTTTTACTGTATTTTCTGTATTTTTTTCCCCAATATTAACAGTTTTGAATTACTTTTTTTTATATAAAGGGACGATAAAACAGAAATTAAAGGCCTGTTTTCTCTCTTTATTTGATTAATTATAATAGCAAAACCCACAATAGAACTGTCCGATTCAAGGAAAACGTTACACAAGAATTGTTTACAATCATTATTTTAAACAAGAGTCGTATATGTTCTGTTCTTCGCATATGTAATGTTCTGTTTCACTCATCTGCAAACTGTAAACCCAAGGATAAGGATTCGTCACTGTTTCCCTTAATTAAATAAACAGACAGGTAAAGGTAAGTCCAATTCATAAATTCTGCCAATCAGAAGTTAATTCCACATACATAGGCCAGATTGTCTCTAACTCAGGGTTCTAAAACTGTGCTAGACCAGTCTCATGTTTCTAGCTATCCATTGGTCAGTTTTTGTATTCAATTTCAACCAATCTTTATCCTCAGTTTAATAACCTTGGGCCTGAAGCTCTGGTACAACAACTGATCGGGTGATCAAAATGAATCTCTGATGTTCAGTCTGAGACGGGTCCCAGCCATGGCTTAAGTTATTGTCAATAGTCTAAATATTAATTCCTAAAGTAAAGACAAGATCAGAATAAGCTGAAAGCACATAAGTACAAACACAAAAATGACATAAAAATACAAAAATCAATAATATACAAATCAGCTGAAAGCATCAAGCTCCTTATGAAATAAATTAGGCAGACCCGAAATCAAATATAAAATTCATCATTTATGTCAAATCTGCTTATATACTTGTAATAGAAGGATAATCTTAGACAGTTAAACTGCCAAATTAATTAACTTATTGCATGACCTGCATTTTCCTATATGAATTACCTGCAGGATAAGTTAACATTATTTCATAGTTTCTGACCATCATTTACTAGGAAGGCAGGTGACTAACATATTTACATTTTATTACTTCTCTTTAAAATGACTAACCCAGATCTAAATAACTTGTCGAATATTTCAGTTCTACTCTGACAAACTACATAAATATCATGTTTCTGTTTTACACTGCTTTCAATGAAGAAAATATAAAATATACAGGAAAAAAGTATAGTGTGCACATAATTGGGGAGAGGCTTTGCTTATACAGTTTCTCCTTTACCTGAGCCCAAAATCATAAAACTAAATCAGAAGACATGTGATGTCTCAAATCTCAAGAAATGGCGACTCAGACGATCAGTTTTATGATCTTAAGCCCTAGTGTTAAGTATAGTACATTTGTTTTCTTAATAATTAATCTTGTCAGTTTCATTATCATACTCATTGGTTCATATATACAGCCTTTGCTACAGATCACCAAAAAACAAGACCACCTCTGTAAAATAGATCACATTTTACAGTATTTGTCAAAAATCAAATACACCTGTAAAACAAGACCACCTGCATTCAAAGATCACTTCTGCACTTTTCCCTAAGTGGTTTTAAAGGCAGATTTGACTGTATTTGTAAATTTTCTACTTTTACAGTTTGATTTTAAAGTTGATTTACATCATACCTTCTAGACACATTAAGAATGAGGTGTATACACACTAAGTATATCCGAGACAAAACATACAACAGCCACTGATTTCATCGGTCCAAATTGTAAAACTGAGATAGGAGACCAGTCTCTATACTCTAGATTGATCAGTTTGGAGACTATGCACAACTTCAACCCTTCAGCTGCTCAAGATTGATTCATCACACATTCTGTTATTTACACATTTAACACACACATGCCACTAATAAGGCATTATTCAGACATATTTTAAGTTTTCTGCCAATTACTCCAGGCAGAGTTTTGTGCATTAACCTACATATCATTCTATTCTTATGTGACAATTAATGTCAAGTATCATTCGAGTCATCAATCATTAAAATCATATATCATACAGAGAATACTATTGGATGAAATAATATAACTGCCTGCATTCCATCAGTGTTCACATTTTGTTATGATGTCTGCATTGCCTGCTCATCTATACTATCTCTGCTGCAGACAGGTATACCTAATGAAGTTTCAAAGCCATTTATTATTCCAGTCAACCACGAGAACGGAGGTAATTTTCTCACTGTCCTCCTAGAGTGTTCAGCTTACAAAAGCAGCACATTCCCTCTACATCAAACTATGCAGCTTGAAGTTCGTAAGATGTTCTGTTACATCGACCACAAGTTCAATTCCAGCCCCACCATTCAGTCATACCTTCAAAATCAATTCCAGCCTGCATATATTCCTGCAGTATTAACTTTATATTGTCTCGAAAGCCTAGTCCGGTACATGTGTTCTGGTACCATTCACTCCGGCAAATCCTCCGGGTCCAGTTCATGTCTCTGACGGTACTCATGCAGTGTTTTCTGTATCGTCTCCGTAGAGTAGCGACACTTCTGCGACCCACAAGTGCATGTGAACTGTTTCCACTTGATGATCCAAAACTTCTCTCCATAGTCAAATCTAGAAATACCAAACAGACCCGTTAATATCAAACATTGTACTATTTCTTTTGCATTGATATGATGATTACCAACTAAGACTCTCAAAATCTGAAATTATTAAAATTTCTGTAGTAGGTTTTACAATCAAACATTCGTCTAAGGTTAACATTTAAAATGACCACCCATTACTTCTCATGTACAACATATTACATACTACAGTCACATCACTTAAAATGTCCTATATATGCAAGTGGTACTTGTCTTGCTGAGTGTATGTACTTCCTTACCAGTGTTTAGTCTGTGGCGGGAAGTTGTGCTTCATCAATCAACACTTTAAGACTTGTTCACCACATTACATATTTTACAATAATTATCTGATAATGAGTATTTAAGTTCAACCAGAAGGAAGCAGACTTGTACAGAGTTTTAATACCTTTGTTTTTATCTTCACCGATGTATTAAATTCTTAGGGAAGTATATAAAACCCTTATTATATGGATATAATTTTTTTTCCATGTGCAACTAGTATAAATATGACATCCACATGCAATTCTGTGCAGTCTGATCAGGATCTACACTGTTTGTTTCTTTGTCTCAAAATAATTAATGGATCTTAACCCTTTACTCCTTATATAAGCATTTTAACGCATATGCGATCTGGATCTACACTGATCACATCTTTGTAAAAAATAATCAAATGAATCTAACAGCGATGGTGAAGGGGACGGTTCCCCCATCATTACCAGATGTATCAACGGAAAAGACAAATGAGGTTACACCATAAGCATTTTGTGAAGCAGAAAACAAGAGAGAAATACAAACCCGAGTTCCTCTTGTGCCTTAATGTCCCTGTTAGCAAACAGACAGATCCTTGGGAACCTGAGGTCCTGGGAGTCCACATACACCTTCACTGGGGTCAGGTTGGGTTCACACAGGTGGTTTATGAAGCGAGCTACATTGCCGTAACGTCTTGCATCTATACAGTATGTCTCTCCGTCCTGGGAGAAAAACATCAAACATACAGAGCTCTAGCGTTGGATTATATGCAAGGGCTGAATTTGTGTAATAAACAAGTAATTCTCTGAAACTGAAAAAAAATTTCTCTTCGGTTTATGACTGATTATCTGAACAATGAATTTGCATGGACACGTCTGCAGCATTTGTACAGCTGGACCTGAGTACATAGATTATTTCCAGAGATACACATGAATCATGAAGTTCTGATGCACATGGGTATAACATAACTTATACAACGAGACAGCAGAAGGTGACAAGACCATAGCCTCAATCCAGGTCCCAGTCCCAATCCAGAACATAACCCCTTTATCAGATCAGTGCCTGACACGAGACTGCAGCCCCTTAACCAGACCACCTCAAACCAAACACATACAGAGACACATATAGACTACGCCTTAGCATAACCCAGAAATCTAGTATATACAATAGAAAGTGACATGTACCTTGTTATCCAGATCAAATAGATAAGAATCGTCTTCTCTTCTGTCAGCCTCCGAGTCAGATATATGCTCTCCTATATACCTAAAATACAGTTGATCATTAGCTCAAAAAAAAAACAACGTTGTTTATGTCTTGTTTTTTAAGAAAACTGCAATTTTAAACTGTTAACCTTGACATCATAATCAGAACTAGTATACATGTACTTTACAAATGACATGTCATTATTTTTTAACACATAAAATTTACAAGGTCCTGTAAAGTTGCAACTAGAAAACAAACTCAAGTGCTCGAGGTTTTGAAGTTTGTAGTCTTTCTATATACAGTCAAACCTGTCTTTAGCAGCCACACAAGGGAGTGACAAAAAGTGGCTGCTGAAGACAGGTAGCTGTTAAATACAGTAAAAAATTAGAATAAAATGTCAGTTTAGGTCATATTCAAACTTGCTATTTAAGACAGGTGGTTGCTATTTGCAGGTGGCTGCTAAGGCAGGTTTCACTGTACATAAAAAACATAATTCTGAATCTGAGCAAAAACACAAGTTTTCACAGGGAGTTTAGCAGAAATTCATTAAGAGAACAGAGAACAGGGAACAGCTTGATAAGTTAGTGCAGACATACAGTCTGATGCTGATCAGGCTCTACACTGTTCACTAACGAGATTTTAGTGTTTGAGTTGACTCAGGATAAAGATAACAAACCAGAACTTACTCGCATATAAATGTTCCTCTGGCAATGTCTACCAATGTCTTACATCCCCAGCCACGCCCTACTGTCTTAAATACCTGTAACCTGGACCTGAAATTATACAGCAGTGTAAGAATATCAGTATGTTTCTAGCAAAGCCAAACATCCCCTACCACACACTAAAGACATGTAAATTATTGGCTCAAACACATGCAAGTCCTTTGAATTTTTTATTTAATCACAAATCTCTTAATATGAACTCAATCTAACTTACATGACACTATTCTGCATAACCAGATTATTAAAAGTTTCTTGTAAGACACCCTTTCCACTCATTACGATTGATTTAAATGACTAGGGTAGTTGGGATAATTGTTGTGTGAAAAAAAAAACCAGAACACAGCAGGGCAATTATTTATTAAATAACTAACAAACCCCACACATGTCTTAGTATAACTGACTGTTATGCTCAGTTTGTTACCACTCTCCCTAATGCACTTGTGTTTCATTTCTCACTGAACTGAAGGAAACTGGAGCATTGTGAAGAAGCATGTTACTTACATGACACCATTCTGTACGACCCTGTTGTTACAAGTGGTCCAGCACTCGCAAGCTCTATTGCACTCAAATATCAATGGTGGCTCTATCATGTTGAACTCCGGAACCAGGCGGTTATACTGAAGCAAGAAAAACAACTGATATTAATCCTTAAACAAGAGGGCCATGTTGGCCCTAAATTGCTCACCTGAGTACAAAAGTACTTTCAGTTTTTAATTGAGAATGGAAAGGTTCACAATGGTGGATGTAAACTCAACGCCAAATATCTAAGGTCTAGTCCTATTAGTTTCGGAGAAAAATGATTTTTCATGTTTTCCTATATAAATCAATGTAAACTAAGAGAACCCTGGGGCGTGGCCAATTTTGGCCCAGGGGACATAATTTGAACAAACTTGGTAGACATCCACTAGACAATGCTAAATACCAAATATCTAAGCTTTAGGCATTGAGGTTTCCAGTAGGAAGATTTTTAAAGTTTTCCTTTTTTACATATTAAGGGCCCCCCAGGGCCAACATTTAAACAATGTTGGTAAAGGGTCTCTTCACAATAATCAACACCAAATATCTAAGGTCTAGTCCTATTAGTTTCGGAGAAAAATGATTTTTCATGTTTTCCTATATAAATCAATGTAAACTAAGAGAACCCTGGGGCGTGGCCAATTTTGGCCCAGGGACATAATTTGAACAAACTTGGTAGACATCCACTAGACAATGCTAAATACCAAATATCTAAGCTTTAGGCATTGAGGTTTCCAGTAGGAAGATTTTTAAAGTTTTCCTTTTTTACATATTAAGGGCCCCCAGGGCCAACATTTAAACAATGTTGGTAAAGGGTCTCTTCACAATAATCAACACCAAATATCTAAGGTCTAGTCCTATTAGTTTCGGAGAAAAATGATTTTTCATGTTTTCCTATATAAATCAATGTAAACTAAGAGAACCCTGGGGCGTGGCCAATTTTGGCCCAGGGGACATAATTTGAACAAAATTGGTAGACATCCACTAGACAATGCTAAATACCAAATATCTAAGCTTTAGGCATTGAGGTTTCCAGTAGGAAGATTTTTAAAGTTTTCCTTTTTTACATATTAAGGGCCCCCAGGGCCAACATTTAAAAAATGTTGGTAAAGGGTCTCTTCACAATAATCAAAACCAAATATCTAAGGTCTAGTCCTATTAGTTTCGGAGAAAAATGATTTTTCATGTTTTTCTATATAAATCAATGTAAACTAAGAGAACCCTGGGGCGTGGCCGATTTTGGCCCAGGGGACATAATTTGAACAAACTTGGTAGACATCCACTAGACAATGCTACATACCAAATATCTAAGCTTTAGGCATTGAGGTTTCCAGTAGGAAGATTTTTAAAGATTGCTTTTTTCACATTTTAAGGGCCCCCGGGGCGGGGACAGTTTTGACCCCAGGGCCAACTTTTAAACAAAGTAGATAAAGGGTCTCTACACAATATTCAGCACTAAATATCTAAGATCTAGTCCTATTAGTTTCGGAGAAAAATGATTTTTCATGTTTTTCCTATACAACTATATGTAAACCAAGAGAACCCTAGGATGTGGCCGATTTTGGCCCAGGGGACATAATTTGAACAAATTTAGTAGACATCCATTAGACAATGCTACTTACCAAATATCTAAGCTGTACACATTGTGGTTTGTGAGAAGAAGATTTTTAAAGATTTCCTATATAAGTCTATGTAAAATGAAGTGACCCCTGGGGCGGGGCCAATTTTGACCCCAGGGAAAAAATTTGAACAATCTTTGTAGAGTTCCACTAGAGGGTGCTAAATGCCAAATATCTAAGCTCTAGGCCTTGTGGTTTCAGAAAAGAAGATTTTTAAAGTTTTTCCTTTAGGTTGCCATGGCAACCAGAGTTCTGCATGGATCTGATTTCTTTGAACAAATTTGGAAGAGCTTTTTGCAAGGAACATCCGTGGCAAGTTTCATCAACTTTGGCCCAGGGGTTTAAGAGGAGATGTCGTTTAAATTAAAAGTTTACGTACGGACGATGGACGGACGACAGACGGACGCCGGACAAATTGCGATCACTAAAGCTCACCTTGTCACTATGTGACAGGTGAGCTAAAAAATAGTCAGCATGTTTCATGGTAACTTGTCTTACTGGTCAATTTTTTTATTGTCAAATTTTAAATCTATATAATGTCTTGTCTATTTTGTTCATAAAGACTTCCACAAATTTGGTACTTAACATTTCCAAGACTCTATAAACTCACCAAAAGCTATTGTTTTTAATTTTACAAATTGCTTTCCAATGGAAAAAATGCAATGATTGTATTGAGAGGGTCCTAGCAAGCCTCTAAAAAAACCATCTAAAAATGTTGTTGTTTTTATTCTTATTTTCAGATTTTTCATAAATGAAAAACATTTTGAGAATTGCATACGAAGCTCTACCCAACCTCCCAATATACACTTCAAACATGGTCTTAAAATGAAATCCTCTTTCGTTGAGAAGTAATGCTCCCAAAACTGCATTTTTTGCCATGGCTCTTGTAGTGACACTCTATATTATCAGGGTTAACACTTTGAAGTTTGGTTGAAATCTCGGCATTGGGTTGCTATGATAAGCTCCCGAAACCAGACCATGTGACAGAAAGATGAACATTTCGACAGTTGCATGGAAAAAAAAGTATCACTACCTGTACCCCAATCTTTGGGATCAAGAACACAGAAAAGTTTTTGCAATACCAGAGATCTGTTTTCTAGTTAATATAAAAACATTGTAATAAGTGCATCAGCTACCTGGACCACTTTGTAATGTCATTTCAAATTATCAACTGGAAAACACATTACAGAATAACAATACTCCCCTACTGATTCTACTCACATACCTTATCGTACCAGCAGCGTATACTGTTCTTGCCACAGGCACAGTATATTGAAGAACAGTCGTCTTTACATTGACAGGTCTGTAGACTTCCTATCACACGGTTAATATTAAGACAAGTGGTCTCCACATTGTCTGTTACATACAGGTAGTCCCTTGGTTCACCTTCGTTGTCCACTCCGTTCACACAGGGGATAGGAATGTTCTCACGTCCTTTTGACAAGTCTCTGAAAGATGTATCAATACCAGTGAAGCTACATAAACAGATAATCAATATTCAATTGCCAATTGTTCATGATACCATTTATATCCAACGTGTGATAAGTATAGATCCAGATCGGCCTGCAAATCAGAAGCTACACAGTTATAGATTTATTTGTCTATTGTACAGTAGTTTTCTGGAAAGCTACCTTTTAACAAATGTTATGTTTACCTGTGTATGAGTTTGTCAGGTTTCTTCATGTGTTTAGCCCCGAAGCTCTTCAGTTGTTTGTTGACCTTCAAGGCCACGTACACAGCCGTGTTCTGCTCTATACAACACTGCAAGCAGAACAAATATACAACTTACAAATTACAAAAAATCTTTACTTTTTTCTCTGTTTTCCTTGGTATCTTTTTTGTTCTTGCCAGCACAAGAGAGTCTTCGATTTTTTTTAATGTTATATTTTATGCCTCTATTTTGCCAGCAATCTTTCAGTTTTGTACGAAAGTTCTATTTGTGTTTGTTTTCATTATTAACTTAAATTTCTGTATCCAAGTTTAGTCATCTTATTTTTCAACATTAGAAAAACATTGAAATAAAGATTTTTTAACCCTTTACTTCATACATACATCTTTATTACATGGGCAAACAGTGTACATCCAGATCAGCTGGCACATCTGTACCATCTGATCAGGATCTAGACTGTTTGCTTTTAGATTTAGGTTGTTTCTGACCAAGAAGCAATCAGTGTAGATCATGATCACGAAGGGGTGGCTGATCTGGATCTACACTGTTCACCCATGCAATAAAGGTGTATCTATGGAGTAGATTCAAAACATATGTGCAATCATATTTTACAATGTTCAGTAACTAATCTTACCTCAAGAGGAGTTTCTCCCTTGTTATTTCTTGCCTCTACATCAGCACCTCGGGCTAGAAACAATCTGAAACAATGAACAAATCCGCTTACAATTCTTCTCATATTCACTATTAAATGCCTTAAAGTTTATAGTGTATCTTTTAATTGTCAATGTACTATCATTCTGCTCAAAACCACTTTTTAATATGAATGAATGAAAATGAAGTTATTTCATTTCAATAAGTGTTAATAAAAAACAAGTTACAATAAATGAAAATAAGTAAATTTAAACTAAACTAATGATATTTTGCTTTCAAAGCATGTACCGTCATTGTTCAAATATAAGCCGCACTCATGTATAAGCCGCACCGCCACCAAACATAATAGAACTGATGAAAATGGCTTAACAAAAAGTATAAACAGCCAAACCTGTGTATTAGCTGCACCCCCAATTTTTTACTTCCAAATTCTGGGGAAAAAGTGCGGCTTATATTCAAACAATGACGGTATCAAATAAAATGAAAACTTACACTACACATTCATAATGATCTTGTCTAGCAGCAATATGTCTGAAATTAGATCACACAGCATTACATCAATGATAACAACATGTTCATATTATATGCAATGCTAAATATTCTGACATGTCATGACCATTTAGTGTTGCATGAATACATACATGTGTCATTTCTTTATAAATAGCTCAGAAGATGGTCTACTTTAACTGTTTATAAAAAAAAATTCGAAGGGTCATAACTCTGTGAAAAACTCTGTGAAAAAAAAATCATTCAGTCAGAGCATGTTATTGACATGTATACATAAATCTACTTTTGTTTATAGTGAAATTTGGCATAAAGTGTCACTGAATTCCAAATTGCAGTTTGTGCAAAAGCCTAGACATGAATGGTCCTGTATCAAACTTGACAGGAATTCAAAGGGTCATAACTCTGAAAAATCATCAAACCAGAAAATGCTGATACCATGCCATTTTTTCTTTCCAGTGAAGCTTTCCGTGGAATTGTATTGAATTCAAGCAAATGGTTGCTGAGAAAACCATAAATGAATGTTCTTACAAGGTATATGACAATGCAAGTAACCACCACTGCAAGAAACTGCCAAGGCAAATAGTTACACCATGACACTGGAGTCATCTCCAGGGTGACACATTTCAGACACCAATTCAGCTGCCACTTGGTAACTTTTTTAGCAATTTGTTGACACTTCTAAACTCATGTACATAATGTTGTCCAATTTGTAACGAAATCACCAATTATACTAGCCGTCAATAGAAAGTTACTATTTCTACCATAGCTTTTACATTGGTGAAATTGAAAACATTCAGAATAGAAAAGTAGCATTCGTACACACTAGCTAAATTGGGTAACTAAGAGTCTTATCAGGCTTTTTCTGCTGCCAAAACTTAAAAGTTCAATATCAGATAGAAACAATGAAACTGATGGGACAAAATTACATAATAACCAATATGTAAAGGTTGTCTCATGTATTCTGTCACGAAATATTTAATTTACTAAGAAACTGAAAGCTTCCAATGTTTTCTTTTACAACACTCTCTACTGTTTTGCTGGTCAAAGTTTGAAAATGTTTCAGCAGATTGCAGTTGAGAAATTAAGTATTAGTAATAATTACCAAAGTGGTAACTTTTTATTGAGTGGGGAGTATATTTATAAGGTCAGGCAAATAAAGTGCAATATGAGGTAATCAGAAAAACATTTTCTCAAGATATGGCTACCACAAGTGACATCAACAACTTACAGCGGCCTATCACCATGCATGTTGAGACTGTCCAAGTCGCAGCCGGCTGCTAACAGGAGCTCTGCTATAGTCACACTGCCAGAGAAAGCCGCCCAGTGCATTGTGGTATTCTCCTCCTGTAACATAGTACAACACCGTATCACTGTGATATCTTTACTGGCCTTAGGTAGCACTTAACACTACTCCATGGGACATGGCTGTTATACATTGGTGAACAGTAGTGTAATAACAGTAATAACATCCTTGCCATCTGATCCGGATCTACACTTACCTGAACACTGCAATAAATGAATTCGATACCAAGGTGGTACCTCATGAACATTATTGATAGATCATCAGAATTTAACTGCAGGATTTGAAAAAAAACATTAAGATATACCAGTTTTGTACTGATGCAGATCAGTGATGTTATCTTACTTGTACTTTAAGTCACACACAATTTATATATAATTCTGTATTTTATACAAAATATCCAAAACTCTGAACTAAAATAACCTGGAAAATATGTATCTGTAGTGTAGTCTTGGCCTTGGAATGACCGATTTCAGTTTTACACCAAGGCTGCTTCGAACACCTTTAAACAAGCAATAAACCAAAGTTAACGACAAACAACTTACAGTATCCCTTAGATTAGGATCTGCTTTCCTCTTCAGCAGAAGTTTAACAGCCTCCACCTCCATGTGTTCTACAGCCCAGATCAGTGGTGTCCAACCTCCATCATCTGTTGTGTCAATATCGAGCTGGTCCGTCTCTAGCAGAATGTTGATAACATTAACATGACCTGCCTTAGCCGCGTAGTGAAGTGCTGTCATACCATCATCAGCCTGCAGAGAGAACAGATTACCTTGACATCAAGTTACATCATACTTCCCGTTTTCTTATGTATTTGGTACTTAAGCACTCACTTAAACTATTTTCAACTAGAAATGTGTCCATAGGACACGGATGCCCCCGCTATGCATGTTTGTCATGGTGAACATTTATACCAAGTTATTTTAAAATCCAATAAGTAATAACAAACTCACAGCCCAGACAAGAAAATTCTGGTTTTAGTAATAGTGACCTTGACCTTGGACGTACAGGCATGTGAATTGTACACAACACAACGCCTTTTCATAGTGAACATTTGTGCCAAATTATTTTGAAATCACTCTGTTAATAAGGAAGTTATAGCCAGTACAAGAAATTTCTATTTTTAGTAACAGTGACCTTGACCTTGGACCTACAGGCATGGGTATTGTACACAACACATCGTATTGATATATGATTTAATGAACATTTATACCAAGTTATTTTAAAATCCAATAAGAAATAACAAAGTCACAGAGCAGACAAGCTTTTTATAACAAAATTCTATTTTTAGTAACAGTGACCTTGACCTTTGACGTTTAGGCATGGGTGTTGTACATGACACACCACCTTATCATGGTGAACATTTGTGCCAAGTTATTTTGAAATCCCTTCATGCATAAGGAGTTGCAGCCTGGACAAGAAAATTCTATTTTTAGTAACAGCTACCTTGACCTTGGACCTACAGGCATGTGTACTGTATGTGACACACCGTCTTGATATGGTGAACATTTATTCCAAGTTATTTTAAAATCCAATATGAAATAACAAAGTTACAGAGCAGAGAAGATTTTTCCAACAAAATTCTATTTTTAGTAACAGTGACCTTGACCTTGGACCTACAGGCATGGGTGTTGTACGCAACACACCACCTTGTCATGGTAAACATTTGTGCCAAGTTATTTTGAAATCCCTCCATTCATAAGGAATTTACAGCCCGGACAAGAAAATTCTATTTTTAGTAACAGTGACCTTGACCTTGGAACTACAGGCATGGGTATTGTACGCGACACACCGTCTTGATATGGTGAACATTCATACCAAGTAATTTTAAAATCCAATAAGAAATAACAAAGTTACAGAGCGGACAAGATTTTCCCAACAAAATTCTATTGATAGTAAAAGTGACCTTGACCTTGGACCTACAGGCATGGGTGTTGTACGCGACACACCGCCTAGTCATGGTGAACACTTGTGCCAAGTTATTTTGAAATCCCTCCATTCATAAGGAAGTTACAGCCCGGACAAGAAAAATCTATTTTTAGTAACAGTGACCTTGACCTTGGAGGTACATGCATGGGTATTATACGCGACACACCGTCTTGATATGGTGAACATTCATACCAAGTAATTTTAAAATCCAATAAGAAATAACAAAGTTATAGAGCGGACAAGATTTTCGAACATACACACTGACACACACACTGACACACACACCCACCCACCCACCCACACACAGCCAGGGTGAACACTATATGCCCTTCCGCCATTACATGGCGGGGGCATAAAAACCTGATGTCTGTTTGTGTTCTCATTGTGTTACTATATTTGTAAAGCATTGAGGTATACAAATCAGTAGTACTGTGTTATCAATCAATCAATCAATCAATCAATCAATCAATCAATCAATCAATCAAATTGTTTTATTTTGATTAAGGAGAGTGTGTTACAGTTACCTTGGCATCAATGATAGCACTGGCCTTGATGAGGTATTTGACAACATCAGCGTGGTTGTTCTCGGCAGCAAACATCAGGGGTGTCCTCAGTGTGTTGTCCTGGTGGTGCGGGGATGCTCCAGCCTGTAATATAAACATGGCATTAACATGTTAACGTCAAAATAGGTTTCTTAAATGTTAACCAGAACATAGCATTTCATTGTTAACTTGAAAACAGGCACGTAAATGTCAACTTGCAAATTATGTACAATGGACTTGTATCTGTTTTAAAAATTAGCCAGTCAGTGGTCAGTTTAGTGCTAGACAATAGAGCTATCCGTGTCTTCAATGGCTGAAGCTGTGGTAACCTGAGTAAATTAACTGGCATTCATAATATTTATCAACTAGAATTATCACTGAGTGTGATGAAATACCCCCACATGCGTGCTTGATACTTGAACTGGGAATGCTTATTTCTATTTTTAGTAACAGTGAACAGTGACCTTGACCCCACCAGGCCCATTTTCAATACCAAGTTTCGTCTTCAGACACTACATATATAACCATTTTTACCATAATATCTCATTCCGAACTAAAGTTATTGAGCATTTCTTTCGTTTTTTCTATTTAAGTAACAGTGACCTTGACCCCACAGGCCTTACTTTCAATCCCAAAAGTTGTCTTCAAGAAACTACCAATACACCAAATTTTAATTAGGAATCTCATTCCAAGCTATAGTTTCTGAGCGGAAATGAAGTTTTGAAGTTTAAATAGGTGACCTTGACCCCACAGGCCCAAAGTAAAACCTAACCTGTATCTTGTAAAGTTACATCAGTGTCCCAAAAAACAATTAAATCTATGAAGTATTTCATGAGTTGTGGTCCAGAAACAAATTTTCTACTTTAGGTAACATTGACCTTTACATTGACCCCACAGGCCCCAAAGTCGAACTCAACCTGTATTTTGTGATGTTTCATCTATGTCGCCAAAATGAATTTTATCTGTGAAGTATTTCACGAGTTATCATACGGAAACCATTTTTCTATTTTTAGGAACTCTGACCTTGACAATGATCCCACCAGCCCCAAAGTCAAAGATGACCTGCATCTTGTGATGTTACACATGTGTACCAAAAATATTTTTTAATCTGTCAAGCCCTTCATAAGTTATCATCTGGAAATGATTTTTCTATTTTTAGTAACAGTGACCTTGACACTGACACCACCAGCCCCAAAATCGAACTTGACCTGTATCTTATGATGTTACACATGTGTACCAAAAATAATTTAAATCTGTCAAGTCCTTTATGAGTTATCATCCGGAAACGAAGAATCCAACCGACCGACCGACAGACTGACCGACCGACAAGCTCACACTTATATACCCCCTCAAACTTCGTTTGTGGGGTATAATTAACTAGTAATAACTTAGAAAGTGTTTATTTCTATTTATCATTTACTATCAACCTTTCATTGGGGTGTTTCTAGTCACAATCTGACTGCATACTTTGTTTCACCATCTGTCTGGGTTTTGGAAAACCATAGAAGAACCTCACCGCAGTTAGGACTCGAACCCTCAACTGCAAACAGTACTTTCATGTTCAAACCTCTATTGCTTTCCTTCAATTTAGTTTAGACTGTATTTTTAATATTTTACCTGTATAAGAACATGGACAATACAGAGACTTCCAATGGCTGCGGCAGCATGTAAGGCGCTCTGACCCTCTATGTCACTGTACAGTTCATTCGGGTCATGACCATCCTCTGTAAGTCAGTAATACAAATAGAATATTCATTCATTTTTGTCTTTAGATGATCATTTAAAACTACAATATTACTGGTTAGGCATAAATTGCACTAACAGGGGTTCCAAATGCTATTGATTCTGTAGGGTCATTTTCATCATTTTGGGGGGAATTCAGTCAATTATTAGCCAAATTACACCTTGTTTAAGGAAGAATTACTCTTTGGGGTCAAAAAGAGGCTTTTTGCAATATTCAAGGTCAAAGGGTCATCTCCCAGGTCAAATGGAAACAATGATTCTTGCATACCAGATCAGGTCATCCGATGTTTTCACCCGTGTAGGAAATTTCGATCCTACACCCCCCCATGTAGAATGAGTCACGTGAGTGACGTCATATATTCAAGTTATTGATGTCATTTATAAAAAAGGTTTGCGTTAATGTCAATATTTCAGCATAAGGAAAATAAAAAAGTTTGTATACATACATAGAAATGTTATAAATAATAAAAGGTATGCAAGAAAAAGTATCTTGCATGAGACGTTCGGTGAAGATGGAAAAATCTGTCACCTCGGGTGAACTGTTTTGGCGGGAACTCGGCAGAGCCTCGTTCCCGCAAAACAGTTAACCCTCGGTGACAGATTTTTCCATCTTCACCTCACACTCATGCATGATACTTATAATATTTCTGCTCTGTACAAATCACACCCCACCATTGTAACTGGAGTATCAGTGACTGAAATCAGTACTGGAGTCCTAAGTCTCACAGTACAATTAAACATATCCAAATAATTCACATGAGCTTTTTTGACAGTTTATGATTGGTTTTGATTTCAATGGTTTGGAGAGACCATGCATAAAACTGAGATTTGTAACCATGCATAAAACTGAGATTGGAGACCAGTCTAAAATCTCAAGCATCAGTCGCCATTTCAGCCAATCAGATGCAGGAGATTTGAGACTGGTCTCCTGATTTAGTCTTATGATCTCAGGCCCAGAACCTATTATTCAACAAATCGATCCATGTTAAAATTGAAGAAAATGTTACCAAAACCAATATTTAATCTTTTTATGAGTGAAGCACTGAATCTTCACTGTTTACATCTTGGCTAGAAATAACCTATTGAATCAATTGATCCAGATCAGACTGCACAGATGAGCAGTCTGATCTCTTATCTTCACTGACTACAATTGGTATATTAGTAATGATGGAGTGAAGAATCTTACCGAGCATGTAGACGACTCTCTCGAGATCATTATCATATGCTGGAGTATACAGACACTTGGGCAGGTGACGATACTTCTTTGGTCTGCAAATACACAAGTGTTCATACGATATTTAGCACCTTTAACGCTCAAGCTGTATTCTTCTGTGTGGCTTGCAAGCTCGTTTGTAATCAAAATACACTAAACCTATGCTTATTTTTATTGGTAAACTCCGGCACAGTATCTCTAAATATCCATTCTGTACTAATGATGAAGTGGTCAGATAACTGCTGCATTATTAAGCAAGTATAAAAAAAAATGTCAACTTTCAAACACTTGCCAATTTAAGGTTATTATGTAAATATCATATGCTTTATTTTAAAAATGAGAGATGATGCGATGCAAGCAATACTGGTGAGAAGAAGTGACAAATTAAGTATTGTGTCACAGCTGTTTCACTATCACTTAATGAGAAGCAAATATACTGAATGTGCATGGGTAACATATATGTTTATAATGACAAGATAACAGGATTGACATTTTATTTGCATTAAATGAGGAATTCATGCAAAAATCCTTTTGACATCTAACACAAGCAAGGACAATTACAAATGATACAACGTATATGTATACATTGCACAAATATGTAGCAACTACCAAAACAGCAATAAAAGGAATTCACTGGAATTTTGGCTCAGAATACATTATATGTTCAGATTTAACTGTAATTGCACACAGTGTACACATCTTGTTCACTCTCATTACATGGCGTTATATGGCTAAACAAGGACCATGATGATCCTGAAGTGATCACTGAAGATTGTAATATTCTAAAAATAGTTATGCTCTAGTAATCAAGCTCTGGTGAGCTAAAACTTTCAGATATATGTTATTTTATCACTAGAATTCAGATGTCTAAGGATATAGTGTAGAACAAACCTTTCCTGTGTTAGACTTGACAACACTCTCTCCAGGGAATACTTGTCTGGTCCTGCTGGCAGCTCTGCTGTAATGTATACAGGAATTGACCCTAACATATTAACAGAATTGGCGACACAAGATTATTTTCTTTAAAATAAATGGAAATAAGACTAAGAGATTTAAAATCAAGAACAAAGATCTTTGTATCTGGCAAATTAAAAGAATGATCAAAACCCTGAAATTTACACACACAAAAAACAAGCAACTGTGCCTTGATAATCTTTCAGGTAATTTTTAGAAGAAACTTTAACAGCACTTATCTTGTGACAGCTGTACATCTCCTTCTTCAGTCTCTGACTGTTAATTCCTTACCAGCAACATGGATATAATCAAAAATAAATGGTTATACAAAATGTGACAAGAGAGATGAAGATGCCTACCAGTAGAGAGGACCTTCTTGGAGGTTTCTAGAGTATGTGTTACATTGGTTTCATCACTTGTGTCATCACCGCTGCTTACACTCTTGCGATCTACCACACCTATGCGAGCCTTTGTCCTGTAAGAAAATTCTCATCTGTTAGCAAACCTGAGAACCTTTCCAGATTTTGGGGGAAGGGTCAGACTTTCACAAGTTGATGGGGTAACAGCAAACAAATATATCCTGATCTAGTTAAATAATATCAATTCCTAAATTTAATTTTAACATTTTGAAATAGCTGCATCTGTTGCTGTACATTTACTTAATACATGTCACATGGTTTTTATCCCAAGTGCAATCAGAGATCTACACTACTTGCTTTTAAATTAATTACCGTCATTGTCTGAATATAAGCCGCACTTTTTTTTCCAGAATTCAGCGGTAATAAGTTGGGGGTGCGGCTAATACACAGGTTTGGCTGCTTATAAATACATTATAAGCAATTTTGATCTGTTCCATCAGGTTTGGGGGCACTGCGGCTTATACATAAGTGCGGCTTATATTCGAACAATGACGGTATGTTATTTTTACCAAGATGAAAATAACACAGATCTAGATCTAGATCAGACTGCACAAATGCTGATATAAGCTATATCCAAAAGGATCACTTTATGTTTAGATAATTGATTTTAGTAAACTAAGGTATTTATGCATAAATAATGGAACAGAACTACTTTCAATTTCTTTGAAATTTGAAGATATAATCTAGTGACAACTCTATTCCTCTAACTCATGTTTTAGCAGGAATCTGGAAAATTTTTGTAGTTGAGACCATTAATTAAGAGAATTAAAGAGTTTTCTAAAAAAAAAAATAAAGAGTTTTTTAACAGCATGTTAAAATTCAAACAAAACTTTGATGACTTTTTGACAGGCAACATTTCAGTATCCCAGAAAATCTAAAATACATTTCACTATATTTAAAACACCTATCCTCTGGTAAGCTAACAAGCTCTTACTGTTGTTTATTGACTTTTGGTTCCTTGGTGCTGGCTGCCTTGGTTTCTGGCATGGTCAGTTTGACTTCATACTGATGTGATGTTTCCCCACAGTGAGGACAATAGTTCTTTCCATCCTTAGTTATCTGACACTGCTCATGGAAATGGTGAACAAAGTTGCTGCCTTCCTTTTTACATTGTAAGAACTTGCCCTACAAAGGGAGAGAATTCAAATAGACAATGCTGAATAAAGTTTCTCCTTTTTTTTTTTTATCCTTACCATGTAAAGTTAAAAATATACGCCTTTCCAATAAACAGTTTCGCAGTCCTGTACGAGTTACTTCCCGTGACCAGATATCAACCCAAAACGAGGCTTCACAGGAAAGCTGAACTATCGGACTATGGCTTTAGCACATAAGGCCTAACATAATCCATTAAATTTCATGTGTGCAATCGTCGCCGCTGGTCGAAAATAAGTTACTGGTCTGTTATTCTAGTCAGACATTTTTATTTTCACTATTTGTTAGATATTTGCATTTTTAATATTGTAAGAACATGTACCATTCTTGTTGATAGTGGGCAGTATGAAACGCCATTTGGACAAACGCGAGTTACTGTATTAATTTTACGAATTTCTATACAGCATTTTCATCTTTATGTATTTTATACTTAAAATTATATTTAACTGGTATGAAATTCGCAAATTGCTAAGACTGGTAATGCACTATACTCCGTAAATCGTGACATGTCAACATTCGGTTACAGTATCTGTACGTTATACTTGAACTCATCTATTACTTGAATTCATCATACCGTTAATGTTCAACGAACAAATAATTTTGAATTTTTGAAATTGTCACGTATACTTCACAAGCAAAATTACGGTACGATTGATTCTGTCTTGAAATTAAGAAGGATCAATAAGGTTATCTGATTGTTCATTTACGTAAGAGTATCATTCATAGAATAAAATTCAAGGATTCTGATGCTAGCTTCTAATAAAGATGGAGATGCCAGCTTCAAATAATGATGGGAACATTTATATTAACATTAATACTGCTAAGGTTTGAAATTCTGTCATTTTGGCGTAAACGCTCAATCGCTTGATTGAATATTTATAAAATGTTCTGTTAAGATGAGTTTCTAATTGATGTCTTATGGTTCTACTTGTCGTATTAAGGATTAATAATTCATATAACTGCTATATCAAATACTTTTGCTACCCGATTTAGTAATTAAGGATTTCGATATACTTATTAATTGGGAGGTGGAGGTACATAAAAAAATAAACCGATCTCTATTGGTCAGTGATATCTTCTTCTTAGTAATTGACCGGGGTCCCCTTGTGCGCGACAATTTTGGCATTTTTATGACATGCCACTTTCAAAATTAATCGCAGCCGGCATGTCAGTAGTTGATAAGACACGCTAAGCCGGAAACGACACTCAATTTATCTGTGGATAGAACACAGGCTGTTAGTTTAAGTCGTTTAAAGTAAACATTGGCGCGAGGAATAATGACTTTACACTTTTAGTCAAATTAGATTTGTTGTTTTATAAACTATTCTTGATAAAAAAATATCATTACGCTGAATGATGTATTATTACTAATTCAACGATAAACGAGAAAATATATTTTAAAAAAGAAATTTCATGATGAAAAAAGAAAATTGTAGGTACATGTTCCCTATTAAATTAATACAGCGAGCAATAATTTTTCCTGTATAGTAGTCACGTGACTGAATAGGGGAGGTAACCGAAAAATTCACCAAATTATTGGAAAGGCGTATAGGGCAACTGCATGAAAACATGTTAGAAGAGCTTAATGAGCCCCAAAATAGTAAGATGTAATTACAATTGTAGCATGCATGCAAAACATCAAGCAATTAAGGGCCATAATTTGCATTAAAATTAAGTAAGAGTTGACTTACTTGTTTGCCTGAAACCCTAAAACACTTTCATTAACAATCCTTACAGTAGTTTTTGATACAAGTGCATGACATTGCCAAGTAAGGGCCATTATTTGAATTAATTTAATTCAAGAAAGAATTATACCAACTGACTTCATGATATTTCTTAGTTGATAATGAAGTTTAAAATCAATTTTGTAAGTGGTTTCAGAGATTGGTTGATGATAGAAACTTACATAAACATATCTTATTAAGTCAAAGATCAAAATTTGCATTTTAAAATTAAACCAAACGTTATGTAAGATAATTTCCTGGAATGCAAATAAGGTTTCAAGGCAATTCAAGTGATAAATGAGACCAGTAAATGTTAGTAGCTTTCAAAAAAACTTATAAATCCCTTAAGTATACCTGTGAACAAAAGTGGCCACATCCTGGACAACACTGGTGTAATCTCAGCCGCTTTCTGTGGCCGTCACACAGAGCTAGGAATGGTATCTTCACTGCTGGTCTCACAAGCTGCGGGTTGTTCACCTTGATACAACATCCCAGCACCTTGCCATCCACCGAGTCCAGGGCCTGACAGAACGTGACAAGGGTGCTCATCTTCTGGAAGCTAGCTCCGCTGATCTTACATGTACACAACGGTATAACATCCTTGTCTGGAGACATGGAACCCAGCACAGCCTGCAAAACGTATCATCATGGTCGAATGTTAGCATATCTAAGAACAGAAAGCAGTCGTAGAGCTCAAGTATGGCACTGATTGATTCAAGAACTGTTATTGTTGAGATCAGTGACTAGTTTTCAGGCTTGTTATTGTTAAGGTCAGGGACTAGTCTAGATGGTAATCATTGTCGAGTTCACAGAGACAAGTCTTGAGATTTGTCATTGTGGAGTTCAAGGATTATTCATTGTAAAGTTCCAAAAGTAGCCTTAACACTTATTATTTTGTCTTCTATGCACTATACACAGATTCATCCTTATAAATTAAGGTTATAAATTATTATTTATTCAAATATTTATCATACCAAATGTATTATGCCAAATGTCATAAAAGAAAACAGACACATTACCCCATTTCCCAATAGTCTGAACATATCATATAAGTTCCCAGTGTCTGTAAAAGAAATGGCAAGTTTTCAATGGAGACAAAATTTTCATTTAAAAGAAATCTGGATGGCAATGAGACAGCAAAAAGTCTAACACTCTAGCACATACCTCTATTTCTTCATTAGTATCCTGTGAGCCAGCATCAGACCTCTGCTCCTCGGGAGTTCTAGGTGGAGTTACTGGATACAGGCCGTTAGGAACTGTGCCATCCTTGTTCAGTAACCTGAAGTCTATGTACTGTCCGTTAGGAAGCTGCATTCTGGGCTGACAGAGTGTGTTCTTCAGTACAGAATGGTGTTGTTGAACAATTGACTGTGATGATGACATGGTGACAGGTTTAGCCTGATCACTGGTGGCAGTAGTCTGTGACTGGAAACGAGGTGCTGCTGTTGTGACAGAGTACACAAGACTTGGTCGTGATGGTATACCTTGCTGCGGCAAGCCTAAACTACTGGTAACAACTGTAGACAGGGGCACTGGAGAAAATATCACTGGTACACCCTGAGGCTGTAGGAAGGTAGAGGACATAGGAGTAGTGTTAGTTATCAATGTCTTACCAGGAGTCAATGCTTGGGATTGAGCAATTACAAATTGAGCAGTTTGTGAGCAGGCAATACCTTGACTATTAACTAACTGAAACATTGGGATTCCATTAATTGAACCATTCTGCAGTAGTGTTTGTGAACCATTCCCTGCGTTGGGTGAAAGAATTATCTGGCTTCCTGTCCCAGCAGGAACTGGACTAGTTAGTATAGTAGGAGATGACGATGTTCCTGGTGACAGAATAATCTGACTTCCTGTTGCAGAAACCATTGGATGTGCCATTCTGGGCATGCCCAGTCTTGGACTTCCTGTTGCAGGAGTCATGGGATGTGCCATATTGGGCATGCCCAGTGGAGGACTTCCTGTAGAAATAAGTGTTATCACATTCTGTTGCTGTGGTGATAGTTGCATTTTTCGTTTCTTCTCTTCTGGACTCAGAACATTTTCTTCTTTTAGAGAATCAGGTGACTGAGAACTGGCTTTATAATGGCCAGAATCTGAAATATAGTTAAACAAGAGCTGTCACTTGAAATTGACATATGCCCCCGAAATGCGGCTTTAAAATCGAATAGGTAAACATATGTAATAAATAAACATATGTAATGAAAAATATGCTTGTGGAAGACAAAGCATATTGCATGCATATAATGTGAAAGATGAAAGGATCCCAATTTACAGCCAAGACATGATAATTCTATTTTTAGTAACAGTGACCTAGTTTTTGGACCCAGATGACCCATATTCGAACTCGTCTGAGAAATCATTGGGAAAATCATCCTGACCAAGTTTCATGACAATCGGAGCAAAAATGTGACCGCTAGAGTGTTAACAAGAAAATTCCATTTTTAGTAACAGTGACCTAGTTTTTGGACCCAGATGACCCATATTCGAACTCGTCTGAGAAATCATTGGGACAAACATCCTGACCAAGTTTCAAAACAATCGAGGCAAAAATGTGACCTCTAGAGTGTTAACTAACTAAGTGAGGACGGACAACGGACATTGATCGATCCTTATAACTCAAGCTGAGCCTACAGCTCAGATGAGCTAAAAAGTGTGGCCTTTACTTGCCAGTTTGTGTACATACACTGTATACATCTAAGGCTCTCTTAAATTTAGTCTTTACATTTTGAGAATGTGCTACAAATTTGTTGTTGTTGTTGTTGTTTTACTTTTAACAGTGAATAACATATTCAGAAAAGCCTGATTTTCAAAGTGCTATAACGTAAGAAAGTTTACTTGTCACTATCCATAAAATGACAAAATTTACCCTATAAAATCTTCCAGAGCAAAGTTCTTAATATTGCATAACACAGATCTAAGCAGCAAAGTTCATCAGGTCATTGTCCAGCAACTGTACCAATAAACATCATACCTAAATATAGCTGAAGACAGGTAGAAATATTGGATTTTGACACTTGAAATTTTCACCCTGCTACTAAAATTTTTGTTTCAAATTTTATCACTGAACAACCAGTGAATGAATTGTTCAGGAAAGATTGAATTTTAAGATGGTATAAAGGTTGTGTCAAAATCTGGTTAATAACTGTAGAAAATCAAAGAAATAAAAATTAAAATCCCCAGGACGGGGCCCCTGGTCAATTTAACAACATGATTTTAATAATTTGTGTAGAAATCATCAATATCAATATTCATACCAAATTTCATGACAATCGGACAAAAAATGTAACCTCTATTGCGTTAACAAAATTTACCTTAGGGTTAGGGTAAGGGTTAGGGTTCGGTAAAAAGGCCCATAACTCCGCCAAAATTAATCATATCAGAAAACCCTTAGGATATGCACAACTAGGCTTGGTAACAAACACTCCTGTGAAGTTTCAATGAAATCCCTCAAGCGGATTTAGAGAAGAAGCGAGGACAAGATTTTGCTAAAAAGGGCCATAACTCAGCCAAAAATATTCCAAGCAGAAACTCCTGACGATATGCACAACTAGGCTTGGTGACAAACACTCCTGTGAAGTTTCAAAGAAATCCCTGAAGCCGTTTTGGAGAAGAAGCGAGGACAAGATTATTTCGGACGGACGGACGGACGGACGGACGGACGGTGCGATTACTATATGCCTCCCTTCGGCGGCATAAAAACATTAAGTCCAAATAGTATAGTATGCCTCTTGCCGTTACGACCATAAATAATTGCTTTAAATACTCATAAAATTTTAACCAGTAGGGACTTATAATCAACAGATGCAAGCAGACATCAAACATAAATGTTGTCTATAGGTCCATTTTATCACACACTAATTTGTCCCTGTATATCCGCATCTTATTTCTGATAATCTATCTGTTTTTAAAATGAGACCATTCAT
Source organism: Corbicula japonica (assembly GCA_038501625.1). NCBI lineage: Eukaryota > Metazoa > Mollusca > Bivalvia > Venerida > Cyrenidae > Corbicula > Corbicula japonica. The sequence continues at coordinate 45,784 of JAZAYU010000211.1, forward strand.
AGCCTGTATCATCTAAGCTGTAAAATATTAAGAGGTTATTAACCGGTGTTCAAGGGCCGGGAGGTGATATCGGCTCGAAAGAGCAATATTGGCCCGAGAGCTTTAGCTCAAGGGCCTATGTTGCTCTGCCGGGCCGATATCACCTCCCGGCCCTTGAACACCGGTTTCTAACCATTTTATTACATGTGCCGGGCTGATATCAATGTCTGCCATGCTCTGTAAGTCATAAATTAACTGAGCACTCGTATATTCGTTAATAAATTACGTCACGATGAATGCTTTCGCTAAGTACTACGTCATTTACTAGATTTAGAGTTTTGTGACGTAATTAAAGATTGTTTACATTTTCAAACTGTAACAGAGGAAGTTGCTGTCAGTTGATTTTTTAGTTTTATTTTGTTTTAAGTGATTATGTCTTCAAAATTTGATAAAATTGTGCTGGATATGGGATTGTAAAAAGGTGAATTCTGGAAGTGTTTTACAGTGGTATGGGTATGTAAAGGCTGTTATTTGTGAGTTTTTCATTCTCATAATGCTGCTGCGAGCTTCAATTCAACAAAAACATAATGTAGGCATATCTTGTTTCAAAGAATAATAGGCATAAAGGAATATGAAGGAACATGATTCTGGAAATACAGTGCTTTTTGTTCTTGGTTGTACCCAGGTATGTACAATTTCTCCATGTTTCTCTTGTCATTGTTATCGCTCTCAGAATATGTCTCATGTTAGTATGCATGTTCTTTCTTAAATATGCTACTTTTTGCATCTAGCTCCAAAAAACTTGAATGTGACTCGATCGATTCAATCGTCGCCATCTTGAAATGTAAAAGTTAAATCCTGTCTCAAAGGTTACCACGTGCAAAAATTCGTGATACGGGATTTCTGCCCGCGATATCAGGTTTTCGGCCCGCGATATCAGGTTTTCGGCCCGCCCTTTATCATGCAAAGTACCCGGGCATTTTGGCCATTATTTGTTACTATTTATAGTAACACATGTAAAAATAACCCTTAACATCATTGGATATGGTCATTTTCCTGTAGGCGAACAGTATAGATCCAGATCAGCCAACAAATCTAGCTATCCAATCATGATCTACACTGTTTGCTTTTTATAGCAAGTGATAGACTATGCTAGCTTACCATGAGCTTTTCTCTTTCTTTGATCACTGCTGTACGACTCTGTCAATCCTGTAAGCAAACACAATGTCCATCTCTACAATACTACACAACCACACACACATATATAAATTATCTACATTAAACTGTATTCAGGTCATTCATTTAGCTTCAAAATAACATCTAGGGCAGGCCAAATTTTTATTTTGACCCATACAGCTATCAAAAATAAGGTGGATTGTTGATGTCACCTCCTGGGCCCAAGATCATAAAACTAAATCAGAAGACTCAAATCTCAAGCATCTGATTGGCTGAAATCGCAACTGGTCGCCATTTCAGCCAGTCATAAGCTTGAGATTTGAGTCTGCTCTCCAATTTTTGTTTTATGAACTTGGGCTCTGATTGGAAATACTGAACATAAGCTACTGAAGAAATCCTTTTAACTTTCTAACCATGTTAGATGTGCCGGCTGATCTGGATCTACACTGGTCGCACATGTGTAAAAATGCATATATATGGAGGAAAAGGTTAATAAGGTCTACAACAATTTAAACTTATTTTAAGCCTAAAACAGCCTGCATATGATTTCAATGAAAACTTTATACTTGTCTTCTACTGCATATGGACAAAATCAACCGTTTCTGAAACATTGAAAGCTGGTAAAAAACTGTGATTTCTAGATGTTTGGGGGTGGCAGCCTTGCGTATACCTTCTATCAGACTCTTGATACAGAAAAATCTATGAATGTAATCTTCAAAATCAAACAACCTTGCTTGAAGTGCAAAGAAAATAGTTCCTTTCAGATCCTGTAAAATGTAAATAAGACAAGCATTATCTGATCTTTGCAACCTTTATCATATTATTTTAATACAGTTGCTGATACCAAAAAGTTCAGTGAAGAGCTTAAGTTTAATAAGTACTTTCACTGCCATGACTACAAATAGGTTCTGACTTACCTGTTTCTACACTTAGTAAGAGAATTTATATAAAATTTATCTGTATGCAGTAATGACTTACTGTCTGTGACTGAAGACTTGTCTGTATTCTGGGCTTCTTGTAACTGCAAGCAGAACCCAGCACTTTATACAAGCAGCAAGCCAGAAACTCACAAGTAATAAATAGCAATCATTTTATTGTTAAAGGCAGAAAAACAGCAGGTTCTCTTTTTGTTAAATCATAAATGTTTTTTTTTTAATTTATCCATTTTTCTGTGTTTATGTGAAGAGAGGCTCTGTTTTGAATGTGGCTTTTCCCGATATGTAAAAGACTCCCTGAAAATCATGCTCAACGACTCAATAGTGTTTTAACATCATTTCCCGTTCTGTAAGCTAGAAACTAAGAGTTGCAAATATAAACATGTAAAAACTACAAATTTCAATCACTTTATAATGACTGTCTTTAGTGTTTAACATTCTACACCTAAAGAACTGTATCTATATAATCTAAATGTGAGAAAATTATCATATCAATACCATTATTAATGTCGCAAAAAATTTACCTTTTTTGAGTGGCTGCCTGACTTGAGAAACGAGTCCAGTGTGCGATGAGTTGCTGGGTCTATTCCATGTCTTACTGTTTTCTTTGCTTTCTTCATACCACTGTTCATGCCAGCACTAAAAGACTTCCTCGAGTTCATACTTAATATATCCAAGGCATTTTTCTGGCCAGGTGGCGTACTTGTTTTTGGTACTTTATTGTCAGAGTTCCCTAAAGTGTCTTCGACTATTGGCTCTGGTCTAGAGTTTTTCGGATGTTTTGTGTTTACAGGTAGGCTTGCTCCCCTCCCTGATATGTTACCAATGTCTGAATTATTGTCTTTTTCTATACTAGGTTCCTTATCACTTCCACTAGTAAGTTGTCTTTCTTCGGAAGTTTTTGTTCTTTTCTTGAAAACTTTTTCCCCAGGCAGCCTGTAGCCGCCTGAACGCTTACCTTTCTTTTTTCTACGATACACAATCTTTTGTTTATTGAAAAATGGATTTTCATTTTTCCCTGGTGATTTTACAGGTGATTTCAAAGGTGAATTTTTATTGGCATTGGAAACTTTGTCTTTATCAGGGGACGGAATTTTAATTGGCTCGAAAGCCTTGCGTTTAGAAGGTTTAGGTTTTGGCATATCCAACACGCCCTTTTTCTCAAGTTCTTTCACATTAAATGTCAAGGAGGTAAGAGCAGCAGGTAATGAGGGTTTATTAGAATGCAATAAAGAATTGTCAGTGGAACTTGCACAAGATTTTCTGGCTTTAGCTGGTTTTGGCTGAGCTGAGGTTTTTTGACTCTCAGCTTTCGTTGAGATCTTAGACAGTAACTGATCTAGTTTCTGTCCTTTTGATAGATTTTTTAATGAAGCCGGAGTTTTTGTGTCATTTTTACATTCACTGTTTTCTACTACTTTTGTAGGTTCCACTTTAGGACCATCAGAAACAACAAGACTTGGTTCATTGGACTTCTCAGTGTTTGAAGCCTCAGACTTCTCTGTGTTTTGAGCCTCAAACTTCTCAGTATTTGAAGCTTCTAGAACATCCATACTTTTATCACCTTCATCAAGTTCAACTGAGGTGCAAACTTCTGGATTAACTTCTTTATTATCTATTGGATCTGAATTTGTATTATCATTTGCTTTGACAATGGTATTTTCAGTTTCCATAGGTTCTTCTTGGCTATTTGCATCACTATTAATAGAACTTTCATCACTTGTTATTCCCATAATCAAAGATGGTGGACCTGAACTTGATTCAGTTTTAGAATTAACTGAATTAGATAAACTTAAGACTTCGGGTTCTTTTATGACAGGATCACTTAAAACATCACCAGAACTTTCTGTACCATCTAAGCAAACCTGTGGTTTAAGTTCTACATTCTCATCTGCTTTAATATTATCAGTTAAAATTTCTACTTTATCAGGTTCCTTAATTATTTCCTCCTCATCATGGATTGCTCCATTTATTTTATTTTCTAAACAATTTGTTTCAGTTTCTTCTTTAACATCCTGGCTAATTACTGCAACACTTTCTTCACTTTCTGCTTTCTCCAAAACAAGGTCAGGTTTTACTGCAGAGTTCTCTGTCAGATCTTCTTTTACACTAGACTCTATATTATTACTATTTTCTTCTTTCCCTGAGTTTGAATCAATACCATTATTTAGTGTAACTGGTGTATCAACAACTTCGTCCACTCCATTATACAGCACCAGGCTACTTTCACTTTCAGTTCCATCAAGATTCAGACATTTTGATTTCCCAATGTTTTCCATGACATTTTTAATGGTGTTGACTACAGCACTGGTAGAAGTGTCTACTGCGACATCGTTACTATCTGTTGTGACATTGTGAGGTGTATCAGTCAGAGTGTCATCTGTCTTTGTCTGGTCCCCTGCGGCAGGTTGTGCAGTAGCAACCTCCTGAAATATTACAGTATTCAATTCAGTAAAATGTTACATTCAAGCAATCCCAGATTTTATACCAATAAGTGTTCCAAAGTTTTAAAACAGTGGCAACATTTATAACTTGATTTATTTCCTCTTCATATAGCAGTAATAACTGTTCCCAAATAACTGACTGCCAAAATTTAGCATATTGACACAATTATGCTAACTGTGGCAAAAGAATGGTTGAAGTAATGTACAATTGCAATCCTTCTAAATGGGGAATGTAACAAAAACATAAAATAATCAGCAAGTTCTAGATAAGGGATGTACCATCTTGATTAAACTTGCATATCAAATTATATGCACATACATCAACAAGCAGCGCATTATGTGACATCCTCAAATATCACTTTTGATGCAAACTATGAGTTCACCATTTCCTTTATATTTTATCCCGTTTTTTAACAGTGTAGAACCAGATCACTAAGCACATCTGTGCCCAAGGTTATAAAACTGAGCATGGAAACCAGTCTCAAATCTCAAGCATCTGATTGGCTGAAATGGTGACCAGTCGCCATTTCAGCCAATCAGATGCTTGAGATTTGAGACTGGTTTCCAATCTCAGCTTTATAACCTTCAGTCTAGGACTATCGGATCTGGATCTACATTGGACTCTTCTTAGATAGAAATAACCGAATGACTTTTTTTTTCTGTTGGCTTTTTTGGCATTCATTACATTATTTCTAATCAGGATGTAAAAGTTGATCTGGATCTACACGGTTCGCCCAATTCATTTCAACATTGACAAGTTTGGTAAGTGCCTACGACTTCAGCAACATCTGCATAGAGATGACTGCGAGAAAAGTAAACATTATGAGACTACTGCACTTGTCAACAGTTACTCAAAACAGTAATTATGTTGGTGCACTTATTTTCAAGTTCTTAAACATAAGAGCAGGACCTTAAAGACATCATATTGGCCTCAACATATAAACATTATTTGTTGCTACAGTACAATCAAATTTTCATCCTTCTGAAAACACAAATGGTTTGGCCAATGTTAACGCAGTTAAAAAACACCCTAAAATGAGGAAAATATGCAAAACATCTTAGTTTTGATCATATTTAGGATTTCAGCTTGGATACAATTCTTACCTTAACCCTTTCCTCCATAGAAACACCTTTATTGCGTGAGTGAACAGTTTAGATCCAGATCAGCCAGCACATTCATTGTGCCGACTGATCTGGATCAACACTGGTTGCACATGCCTAAAAAATGCGTATATATGGAGGAAAGGGTTACACCAAATTTTCATAAGCAAATTAGATATTTTAATGATTTCACCAGGGTTGTTATAACAAGGGGTTAAGAAAGTCGCCGATTGGTTAAAATATGATGTCGTCGTAGATCACGTGATCGGATCAATTTCCGGCGCCATTTGCAATTAGAGATAAAAACGACTGAAAAAACGTCTGATAATTTCATGATATTATTGCTTTTAAGATAATAATCGGGTACGATTTTTGGATTAAATACACAATGTAAGTATTGATATTTCATTTCGTTTATTGATTGAAGGTAATTTCTGTTTGTATAATGTGTAATATGCAAATTTACCAAGTCGGTTGATAATTGTTGTTCCCAATAATATAGACACATTGGCCGATTTGGACAGACAATGGGTTGTTTTCCACAGCTTTCAGTAATTAGTAGCGATTGATAATGCAAAATTGTTTAGTGGAAAATGCAAAGAAAAGATGGGACAGTGCATCCAATGTAGAATTATATAGATATATTAGCTTGGGTCTTGACAGTTTTAACAGAAACTTTCGCGAAAATTGGCAATTTGGGAAAAATGTCGGCCATTTCCAAAAATTACTCGTTAAATTTGCTCGCTATTCACACATTCAATTACCGACATAGGTGCATAAAGTTTGGATTTTTATTTAGTTCTTTGGTTGCATTTTGCATTAGAACATAAATTAAAGCAATCTTATTGTGTAAGTTTGGTTAAAACCGACTTCGAATTTCACGATTTCATGGCGTGTCTTCACCATGAGTGAAATTTTATAATTCTATTAGGAAGGGCCTTCAGTTTTCATTTTCAAGTTTTAAAAATGTATGAAAACATTAATTATAACCAGTGATAATTTAAAGATACCAATCTACGCCTAACTTCATATGTTTACGTAATATTTGAATTGTAGATCCTGCTCTGAAATGAACTCGGATCTCTGGCTAACCATAATATACCAATTGAGCTTCCGAGGCCTCTGATTCGAACACAAATAGATTTCTCCCAAATTTTACAAGACATTTCGTATCTTCTATCCGTGCAATCTACAATGAATCTAAAAAGTACAGTGTCGATCCAGATCAGACAACATGAATGGCTGATCTGGATCTACACTGTTTGTCCACGAAATAAAGGTGTGTCTATGGGGTGAAGTGTAACGTCTTCTTAGAGAAAAGACTGTGTAACTTCTAATATCAATTATGGTACTTAAACTGTTTTGCAAATAGGTTGAGAGACCATATTATCATCGGAAATATCCTCAATCATCAAAGCAAAGACCCCATAGACATACCGTGAATATTGGAGAATGGCACGTGTGAAAAACGATGTTAACAAAACTATTAAAAGTTGTGCCAATTAGCATCATAATTAAAGTCGCTCTTTCATTTATACCGAGCTCAAATGAAGTCGGAAAAAAGTGGCAAACAAATGATAAAAACTTGTCTATTTCAATCATTGAGCTCATTAAATATTCTTTATTTTTCAACGACACAAAAGGAGTAAATTGATAAATTATAATTCGCTAAAATAACCAAATAGCAAACAATAACAAAGCACAGTTCCGATCTCTGCAACAAAATTACAACTACTAATAATCGGAAACTTTTATATTACCATTTTTTATTTTTGGTTATAGCAATTTAGAAATATAATAATAAATATTTTATGAGTATAATAAGGTTGTGCGTATTTAATTATAATGAAGAAAAATATCTTTTTAATATTCGGCGAAATATCAACCCGTTTTGCGGTTTTAAATCTTATAAATAGGATGTCATTGTAGTTTTATTGAAATAAAAATTACACAAACGTGTAGATCAACTTTTCCCCTTTTCAGCGACATATAAACACTTAAAATCGGACGACTAATTAGTCCGTATGAACTAAAATACAGCGGATAGTATTAATTTGCGTTCAACATTCCATTGTACCTGGTCCGTCTTGGACCGTGATCTGTGTTTTACACACGCGAAGCTGATAACGATACGCGACGACAGCATTATCGATAAAATATGCGCGTTTACGCTATACTTTCTTAACCCCTTGTTATATAGACCCTGATTTCACTCTGGAAAAATACAAATTAGATATTTTAATGATTTCACCCTGAAAAGTACTAATGAAAAGCATAATTGTAATCAAATTCTTAAGTAACACTTTATTGTTTTTCTTAATTTCTACATGTATTATAAGTTATTAACACCAGACTTTTAAGTTATCTATAATCAGGTAGGTAGATGTTTATATTGCTTTTCCATTTATAAGGTGTGTAGTAAGTATTTTATTTATTTAGAAGTATTTTATGTACAAGACTGACAATTAATTCACCTTATAAAAAAGTTGAAAATTCGGAAAGTTAACTGCAATCAGTGATTATAGGGATAACATATAAAACCTTTAAACAAACATATTTGTGCAGTAATAAAACTCAGTGATGTGTATTTTCATTATCTTAAAACAGATCAATCTCTTCACACATGTACATACAATTATCCTGTATTCAAAATTATTCTGATTAATAGCAGGGCTTTTTTTTTTGGTAGATTTTATAGCCGTTATTCGGTCATCTTCCCAATGGCAAAACGTATACTTTTATCCCAATAGAAAAAAAATTCCCAACTGAATAATCCAAAATATTTGACGAAAAACAACACAATCTGCATCATTTATTTTTTTGACCAAGAAAAAATTGACAGTAAATATGGATGGCAATTATAAGAAAAACAGCAGATAAAAGTGAAACTTTCTTTTCCCCAAAGATGTTTAAAAAATTCCCAATTTCTAGCAAACAATGTGAAATTTCCCAAGTCCAGAGGTATATGTTATCTTCCCAAAAAGCCCTGGATAGAAGAAATATCAGACTAGATAAAAAAGTTCACTTAACATTCAGAGTAAACTAAATCAATGGGGAACTAACAGAAGAATCAAGCAGAAGGTGGATACAATCAGAAATTACAGGAAATTCTTTATTTAAAGCTTAGTTTAGGATAGAATATTTCAATGCCTCTGATATGATTAATATAACTTGTACTGTTGTAATGCCTATAAATGACTGAACTAAAGAGATTTGGACAAATCATTACATTGAAGGACCTGTTGTAAGTGAATTTTCTGCATTACTGGCTATTAACATTATTACAATTTCAACCTTTAAATATTTTCACTTTTATGTTGACTGTGTAAAAATATTACATCACATTCAGTTTCTTTTACAATATCTTCTACAGATTAAATTATTGATTATAATATTAGAAAACACTTATTTTTTGTGTCCGGATTCACAACGAGGCACCTCTCAGAGTTCTAGTTCAACAATTAAGTATGGTGTAAAGGCCTCCAGGAAAGCAGACAGGAAGCACAGACCCGAGCAGTATACCTTCCTTGATCAAAGTTCTACATGTATTTAACCCTTTCCTGTATGGATACACCTTTATTGCTAGGGCGAACAGTTTAGATCCAGATCAGCCGGCACATCCATGCGTAAAAATGCGTATATATCTAGGAAAGGGTTAAACATCCCTTAATTTAGACTTGCGGTTGTAAAATATTACAGGAGTGATCAATCGATCATTGCTTTTTCCTAGAAACTTTTATTGAGGTTTCATCTCTCATATATTTACAGTAATCTACGAGTTGATAGTGGAAGCAAATTGTTCTCAAATTTTTTTTTTTACTTTTTTTCTGTAATATAACTGTGGTACAAGTATTATCAGTGTTACTTTTACACTTTTAAACCAATTACACCTCGAGTGACACATTATAAACTAAAAGACAGAAATCCAAAGTCTGTTTATTAAAACAAAAAGTACTTACATATAACAATGAAATTAGTAGTGAGTCTCGCACACAATTATATATAACAAGGCAAAGCCTATTCCACTTAGTCAATTTACATCCTGGTTATATTAATCTTGAGATAACAAATTGACACAATAACATATATCTAGGACTTACTAAGCTAAAACAATTATGGTCAAATAAAGATACCGCAATAATATTATTCAAATGACACTCTCATCCACGGGATACAGGGCTTTTTCAGGGATATTTGGGAAAAAGGCCCCTGCTCAAATTGGGAATTTTTTACACGGTATATAGTGGTTTTAAACAGGTTGCATACATAGATTCAAGGAATGTAGGTTTAACAGATCACTGATCAAAAGTAAACAAACTAATTTTGCAATGTGAAAAGTCCCTTGATTACATAGACTCTCTTGTTTGGTTCTACAAATGTATTTTATAGGCAAAAGAAGTTATTTCTGTTAAAATGGGAATTTTTTACTTGAAATTGGGAATTTTTTTCTTGAAATTGGGAAAAATGGTCCTTATTTGGCATTGGGAATGGGGCCCATTATCGGCCCCGTGAGACTAGCTGAAAAAACCCTGGGATATGACTTGTATCTCAAGGGCAGGATAAAAGTAAAAACCCTCGGTTGGGGTATGAATTATATCCCATGGGAAAACAGTGTGGGCCCTAATAGGAATTGAACCATTAAAGTACAACTGACTCAACATTGTATAGCATTTAAAGTAAACCCAGCTCAAATAAAAGTAACAATTAAACCATTAAAATGAATGAACAGACTTTATTTTTAAATGCTTTGTCTTAACATATTTTCTGTTAGTAACTCAAACTTTGGACAATACTCTTCAGAAGTGGAGGAAATAAAAATTATAATGATGAATCTCAAACTCCTTGCTGTGACTAACAAGACTTAGTAATATATCAGACTTCCTGAAAGTCGCCGGACCGTCGGACCTACAGGTCCGGTAAAATTTGGACTGATCTGATGTGATTTCCAATGTTGTAGGACTGAGTGTCCGGCAAAAATTTTATCTGCATATTCCAATTTTACTCGCTGTTTTCATTCCAGACTGTTCCAAGGGAAATGAGTGAGGATGTCTGAATGAAATATTTTATGTATTCGTCATCATGACAATTCATACCACTGAAAAAAAACGAAAACACCCTTAATAGTGTGTGTTGCTTATTTAATGTGTTAATGTTTCGGTCAGACAGAATTTGTTTCGGTCAGACAGATTTTCACATCTTGTCTGACCACATGTCTGACACTTTTTTTCAACTTTCGGGAAGTCTGATATATGTGTTTAAGAAAAGAACTAATATGATTGAAATACAATGTTTCTAAGACCACAGGACTCGCTATACCTGACTCATTCCTACTTACACTTTCAAAAACAAACTTATACTTGCATCCTGGTCATAAATAATGTAATGAATCTAAAAGAAAACAGTATCCTGATCAGATGGCAAGGATTTGTCAGCTGATCTGGATCTTCTCTGTTCACCCATGCAAGAAGGGTAATACTATGGTGTAAAGGGTTATTACCTGACATTTTGAAAAGCTGCATTCTTTCAGGAGACATGATATCATTAATTACAGATATACACTGACTTTAAAATGGAAACCTGTTCCACTTGACATATTTCAAGTTAATAAATACCAAAAATATCAAAACATCTGGGACAATGTTCTACTGTTCTTCTTAAAGTTATAAATGGTAAGACATTCCCAACTTTTGATTTTTGTAAAGTCATAAAACTCACCCCATAAACAAAAATATTAATAGGAAAAGTTTTAAATAAATTTTATTTTGTTAAGTCAAATGATGTTAATCATCACTATGTTGTTGGTTAGTCATGTTTGCAATCAAGTCACAGCAGGAAACCCAGCAATTTCAAACATAACACAATTCCTCCTTGGTTGCCAAACAAACCACTCTTTTTTACCCTCGTTATGGGAAAATGTGTTCTGTTTTGCATTTTCAGATTTTGCTATTTTTAGAATGAACAAGATTTATATTTCGTTTCTGCTTGTTTGATTCACAATGCCACCAACAGAAATGATATGATTACTGTCAATTATTATAATGGTCTCCAGAAGTACCAAGCAGATTATTAAAGAAGTACATGTGTATGTAAGGCTGCAAATGCATGTGGAGTGGGTGAAGGTGTGTGGGGGGATGTCTGAATAGGGGTGACTTGCCCCGATTTTGTTTTAACAATTTTGTGTAATTTTTAAGCACTTTTGGGGTTTAATATTGATATTTGTATACCAATTCAAGCCACGCATGTTAAGTGATATATAGAAATCATATGTTAAAACTTATTGTTTTTATTTATTTAAATATTTACAGTTTTGCTGTCAAGACTAGAATACCCTACCAAGTTCTGATTCATTTTAATCTAATGTGTTTACAAAAGAGCTATCTCTAAATAAATAAAATATCTGAAATCAGACTTTACTTACTCTGGAGGTCTCTTAACCTGACATGTAATATACTTTATTTCTTAACAGTAACAAAGTAAAGTGTGTAAAATCTTGTTCCCCTTTTCATTTTACCATAGTTACTGACCTTTTGTATGTTAATTTTTTATTTAAATGTGTTCAAGTGTTAAGCCTAAAGCAGAAATTGTTTACAAAACCAAAAGATTTTGTCGAATAAAAAGATTTCCTTATTAACCAGTTCCGATTCAAAGAACATGTTTTCTTTGCGGCTGTACTAAAGTTATCGAACTTAATGTATTTCTGGAAATTCCAGCTTACCCTAATTGTGAACAAACCCTAGGATTGGCTTAAGTTGCTAAAACAGGGATAAGTTTTCCAATTTTAGGGAAAAGTATACTAGGATTTTGGCTTTCTTTTGGCCATCTGATCAGGATCTGCACTGTTTGCTTTTTGATTCATTCTGATCAGACAGTGGATTTACACTGGTTGCACATGCGTAAAAATGTGTATATATAGAGGAAAAGGTAAAGGTGAGCAGAGGGAGAGGTTCTCAGTGACTATTTCTCCCAAGTCTCCCAAGAAGGACATGGGGTAGAAAAAGCTACCCCATCCATTAACACACAGTAGTATCTTCTAAGGTTGAAGTCAGCTTTAATGAAAGTTTAATCATACAGTAATAAACCATCATGACTATGTTGAAATCATTAACTTTAACAACTAAATCATGTAAACAAGTCTTCAATTTCCTCGAAATTATCAAAGCTGTTAGTAATTAGCAAGAATTAATCTTAGTCATGAACACAGATCAAGGTCTGGCTCAAATATTGCCCTTCAGTGCTTTTCTACGCCTTAAACCACCTTGCAAAGCTTTTAGTTGCACAAATGGAAAACTAGGTCAATCAATGATAAAATTAGCATAAACATGTAGTACAACATTACTTGCCTACTGGTAAAATCAGGGTCGCAATGGCTTTGACTGACAATTCAAGGGTACTGACTTTAAAATCTTTAATATCTGACCAGACAGTTTATATATGAACTATAGTTGACATCATGTGCATCAGACAGTACCTGAATAGTCAAAAACCTTTACACCTTATCAATAAAATGCAGTGAAAAGTGCACTGCATGATAAATGGATTCTATTACAACATACATACCAGAACTCTGATTTATTAATGATTTATCTAAGAAGTTGTGTATTACTGACTTTAAAATAAATTATTGATCTTGTATAGATAGATTAAAAGATAAATATACAATAAGGCAATCAATTTTAACATTTAAATGAGGCAAATATTGAGACAGAAGGGTGATTCACTCAAATCTAGAACTCTTTCCAGCAATAATTTGCAGATTGCTGTCAAATTCAATGAAACAACTGAAATGTTTTCATATGCCAAAGACCATCCCACATGCATACCAGCAAACTCTTCAATATTAAAACATCAGGAAATCCTGTTACCTACATTTAATGATTCAGTGCCCAAGGTTATAAAATTGAGCATTGACTCAAGCATCTGATTGGCTGAAATGGCGACCAGTCGCCATTTCAGCCAATCAAATGCTTAAGATTTGAGACTGGTTTCCAATCTCAGCTTTATAACCTTCAGCTCAGATCATTACTGATACTGTTATACATGCTAGTCAACATTCAATTATTTCACTAGCATGAAATGCAATGATGTGCACTATCTTCAGAGTCACAACAGGTCCCAGGGTTATAAAACTGAGAATGGAGACCAGTCTTAAATCTCAAGCATCAGGCTGAATTGGAAACCAATCATATGCTTGAGATTTGAGACTGGTATTCAATCTCCATTATTCAGGCCTGTTTATACATCAGCTTTTAATTACCAGCATTACAAGGAGCCACTGTGCATGGGCCTCAAGAAACACTGGGCTTTCAAGATAGGATTACAGTACTTATAACTTCACTACTCCTCTAAAGTAAAGTGTAAAAAAATTCAAGCAGTGAACATCCAGTTGACAGTCATAATTATGCGTAATGAGCAAGTTACAACAGCAGGTATACATATTCTCATTTCTTTCATCTTATGTTTATCTAGAACTCTTATTTGCACTCTTTTTGTCTTCAAGGGTATATGGGTTATCAAATAAGAAGATTCTAGGGACCCTTCCCAGCCACAGTTCTTTTCTGAAAATAGCCTAGTCTTCAAGTCATTTTAATCAGGAAGATTCTCTGCCCAAAATGCAAGCACTATACCCTATTACAGAAAATAGCTAAAAGGTAATTTGGAAAGCAAACAAAAACCATACAAATAATTTGAAATATACAAATGAAAATATTTGATTGAGCCAGTTTAAGAACTGAAATACCCTTTAATTTGCTTTCCATGACCATTAGACCTGGGCTGAGTCCAAGTTAGGTTTTCAGAAAGTGAACTGTATGAAGTTTGATGTATTCCAAATCATGGTTTATAAATCTTGACGACTACACTGGAAACTTGCCATTACATTTGTGAGTCTCTGAATCACACATGAATGTAATACCATAAATTATAATTATTTATAGAACATTGTAAATTAATTCAGCTTCCATATTTTGTGGACATTTCCTTCTTTTGCACTTCAAGGCATGGTAATAATCTACACCTTTGACATAATGAAATATTATAAAAAATTATCTGTAAATATTGGGATTTTTGGATTACCTTAAGCTAACAAATATAATAAATGTATTTTTGGCAAAAACCAAAGTAAATGCAATAAATATTGCAAAGCAAACAACCAGTAGTATTCTGAAATCAAAGTGTATTTTTATCTGTTACTGGATACCATAGCAATAACATGTGGGCACCCATTCCATACTATGAATATAGCTGCCTTTAACATTGCTGTAAGTTTTGGCTACTGATTTACCTTTAAACCAAAATGAAATGAAATACAGCTGATTTGAATTCCCCTGGCAACATTGGCTATTTTTGTTTAACAGTTGTTATCGTGTTTGTTTTGAGCCCACAATCCCCCTTCTACTGTCATTAACCCCGCTTATACTTTAAAAGATAATGATACTGCTGTACAAGAAAAATAAAACCTTTTTTTTAAAAATGACAGGATACATGTACCCACCCACCCCACCCCCACAGAAAATTCAAATTCAGCAAATACAACACCTCTTATCTGTAGCTTTGGTCTACATTATAAGGTGTGACAGTGACATACATTTACAAGCTTTGGGCCAAGGTTTGGCAAATATCTTCTTGGAAACTGTTTGCAGTTCACTAACAACAGAGGTAAAATGATTATGATTTAAATGTTTGGAAGTCAAAATTTGGCATGTCGGAGCTATGTCATATCTTGATTCTTTGCTTTGACATTCCAACTGACTTCTTCATGTGTAGAGACAGAGCTCTGGAAGTTTAGGTGAAACTTTTTATCTTGTTAAATCTACATTTTATGCACATTTTAATAAAATAACATTCCAATAAATCTTTATACACCTAAGAACAGATAAATGTAAAGATACACTTGGGTTTATGCAATAAATGACAGCAAAACAAAATCCAGACAGAAAACAAACATATTAATCATCCTTAGCCTGTTTACTAAAATGTTACTATTTTTAGTAACAACAATGTCCTTTACGTTGGCGTGAAAGCCAACAGGAAGCAAATGGCTTTATTCCATAGATAAGCAAACAATTCATTTTTCTGGCACATTACATGCATTCTATGGATAATCTTTGCAACGAACAACTTCAAATTACACTAAACCATTAAGATCTACGATCAAAAATCGATGTTTAATTGGGCCACTTGCAGATCGCGAAGAGGTTGCCAGAATCCGAAAGCCCGGAAAACAATACGTTTTCGCGGTGTTTTCAGCGGCTTCAAACCCTCAGTCGCGGTTTAAATCTAAATCAATATGAGAAATGATCAACATTACATGTCACTTTGAAATCAAGATGTCTTGTTAAAGGAATAAATGAACGGATTAGTTGACAAGTACCTGTTCTGTTTTGTCCATCGTGCCGCAATGGAAAGACATCTACCACGCGCATGCGTATTCAATCAGGTTCCGTGCAACCGTGGTTGTCGTATTTCCCTCCCTTTGTGACTGCTCAGAAAAAAATACATATTATTAAAATTTATTTAATTTATGGAACTTAGTTATGTTTTAATGTACATAAAATGTTAATTTTTGATGATTCTTTTAATGCAGGACGAAAATATACAATTGCGAAACTTTTGATAACTTTTATTATTGAGTCCGATCATGCGTCTTTGATCCGATTGATCTACTTTTAGCTGCGGGTTCAAGTACTGCTCGGTCCTTCAAAGCCACTCGGGCTTTTTTTCAGACATTTATGACTGATAATGAAAGAATTATTTTGATAAGGTAATGGAAAATAAAAAACGACAGTATTTTATTTTTAATTCGATGCCGAAAGGCATTGCATGCAATTCAGTTTATTTATTAAGCATATAGGCCTAATTTTCTCGCTCTGAAAAATAGAAACATTTATTTAAATTTCATTTCAAAAAATATTTTTCTTACAATAATATTGATCTGGTCTAAACAAATTATTTTACATGAAATTGATGCGTTCAACACAGTACAACAAACTGAACAACGTAACACCTGCTGAGCAATGCAACGGATGTCTCGGAAACAAGGTCTCAGCGGCGTCAATGCTCCTTTCGATTAAAAGTAGTCATTGACATCTTTTTGTGTAGTGTTAGAAAGCGTGTTGCGAAATCCGTGCAGTCTCATCAGGATCTAAACCGTTCGCATTTAGATTTATTATATTAGGAAATAGAAGCAAGCTGTCTTGATCCCTATCAGACTGTGCGCTTGTCGCACGTTGGAAAGAAGCATTCCCCATTGGAGTACAAACAATCATGCAATACAAACACATGTTAATTAGGAAGTCTTAACATTCTGTATTTGTAAATTAATATTTTAGACGTAGTATTCAGAAGCAGGCTTTTGATGTCCTTTCTAGACCAGTGAAATTCGGTAAACAAATTATTAATTTTTCAGCGGGGAAATGAAATATGCATTTTTTTTTATTTTTGCCCGATCGAGTGGCATCCTTTATACAAGATATAAGTTTTACCTAATACCTTAGTTTTGTTTGGTGTATAGATCATACGGTCAGATATGCTATTTGTAGGGGTGGGGTGGTGGATGGGAGGGGGGGGGGGGGCTTTAATCAATAATGCAAATCGTAATGCAAAGATATATATATGCGTACGTATTATCGCGGCTTTATGCTATATTTATATAAATCATATCTGTAGTTTTTTTTCTTCCGAACAACAAATGAGGGGCGCAGCAACTTCATTACATGTTGTTACTGGGGCTGACTCGTTCACCAATTCAGTTTGTTTTTAAACCGCTTCAATGAGTTTTCTTGATACTTTGGGTTCAGAATAAGCACTTACCAGGTTGTGTGCTTTCTGTTGTGTTCTTTTTCCCTTTTTGCTACAGACCTGTATAGTAAGGAGTTACTAAGTGACACTTGAAAAGAAATCATGGAAATAATTATTCTGCAGTTTTATCTCTATAGATGTCGCCACAGTTGTAAACCACGATCACCCATGGAACTTAAACCCCCGTAAGTTTGCAAGGGGCTATCATAAGTATATGCATCATGATAAAATGGGGCCTATGAGAACAATGGAGACCTAGATCTGTCTGCGAATGCGCACAGTCTGATCAGGGCTGAAGGTTATAAAACTGAGTTTAGAAACTAGTCTCAAATCTCAATGATCTGATTGGCTGAAATGGCGACTGGTCGCCATTTCAGCCAATCAGATGCTTGAGATTTGAGACTGGTTTCCATGCTCAGTTTTATAACCTCGGGCACAGGTTCTAAACCGTTCGTTATTCAGCCAGTGAAACATTCTTAATGTATCTAGGAAACAGTGAAGATCCACTTGGACTATATTCGCACTTAATTCGACCCGGGTCTGCACTAAACACAAAGTCAGTTAAGTCCAATTTTTAAGGCCAGTCGCATGTAGCATATAATTTTTGTTTTTTTTTTCAGGGGTCGATCCAGAGGTTGTTCAGTGGGATGGCTCGAACCTTCTTTTTTACAGCAATAATTTAATTTCTTGTGGATTTTGGCCAAAAAAACCTGGAAATTATGTAAATACCCTAAGGCTGCCCAAAACGGACCAAATTTCTAGATATCTTGGTTACTGTTTGCTAAATTCACACAATATATTTTTTTCAGTACATGTATATTAAACAAAATATTGAAAATCAAAACCATTTTATTCCATGTCCCGGCGAGTTTGATATAATTGAAATAATTGAACATGCAAGAGTGAGATCATTTTCTCTTGAATCGATTGAAACAAATGGCTATTTGTCGACTATAATGGTCTTAGAATTTCTAAAAATGGAACTTTGGTGAAATAACCTGACCTACTTCAAGACGAAAAGTGGGTCAGACAAATAAATGGAAAAAAATAATGCCGACACAGCAACATTATGTGAGAAAAGGATGAGTGTTGTTAGAACGTATTTTCTGTATTCTTTTTAAAACGGATAAAAAATTTACACATACTTTGATAAAGCTTACAGAATTTTCTTCCCAGGGTTGAAGGTTATAAAACTGAGATTGGAAACCAGTCTCAAATCTCAAGCATCTGATTGGCTGAAATGGCGACCAGTCGCCATTTCAGCCAATCAGATGCTTGAGATTTGAGACTGGTTTCCATGCTCAGTTTTATAACCTTGGGCACAGGCCTCCAGGTCATTTTAGTGTATATTGAAGTATGTTGCTCTGATAAAATATAGTTCCTACAGAAAAAGCCTACCATGTGATACAGAAAAGAGAAATAAAT
Source organism: Corbicula japonica (assembly GCA_038501625.1). NCBI lineage: Eukaryota > Metazoa > Mollusca > Bivalvia > Venerida > Cyrenidae > Corbicula > Corbicula japonica. Next base: position 64,640 of record JAZAYU010000211.1, read on the forward strand.
ATTTACCAATATAAAACATTTTCAATGTCGTTTTATGAAAAACTGGTATAGTTTTAACCTTGTATGTATTCGAAACATTGACATTGTCCACCCGATCTTGTCTGTATGTTGTTTTACAATAAATGCTAATGCTATTATTACATGTTTAAAAAATAATAATTCAATATTACATGCATATATTATAATGGTACAACGTTTACGAAACAATTAAATATTTTCAAACAAAATATTATAAATATGAAATGTTCTGCCTTTTGTTTATACCGTTTAAGTTGTCCTGTGATGTCCTGTGTCCTTGAAAATAATAGAAAATTTACTTTAAAAATCTACGTTTTCTTCTTAAATAAGTGAAAATCTTGAAAAAAAAAAAACGATAATACATATGTTATGAATATTGGCGATATATTATTACATACCCTTGCAAGAAACCAAATAATTGCTTTAATATACTGCAAAGCTTTTTTCTAAACAAAAGGGAGTTGAAAAACATGATTTTTCATGTATTTCGCTAATTCTATTTCAGATTGTACATTTCCCGCTGAGATCCCCAAAATAATATATAGAATATGTCCTTAATACTTTACCTACGCATTTAAATTACTCAAATTGTTAAAAAGAATAACAGTGTCAAATTTTTAATGTTGAAAGTAATTGATTATTCTTTTTTTTTTCGAAAGAAAAATCGAAACGACAGTCCATTGAATATAATCGTGACGTTCCAATGGTATATAAAAATAGGTAGGATATTGAGGTTCTAAGCGGGGAAATATAACTTTCGCAATTAAAAAATACAATACAATAACAATGTGTTCTCATTATCTTGTAATAGGATTTTCAGTATAATACACCATGATACAACAATTAATGGTTTCTTGAAATGGTCTGTGTGGATGTATTGTCGGCCTGGGTGTCGCATTATCTCTCGCCAACGGCTCGGGTAATAAGCCACACAGACAGGCAATATTGTCGCGAAACCAAATAACTATATAGAATTTCTTTTAAATTAGTAACAAATATACCGAAAAAAAAAGAAAATTTATCAGTTTTTAAATTCAAAACTTTTGTTCAGTGATGCTACATTTTATCTTTCATTTAATTTGTGGTATTTGCACATATCTGGACATTTGATAAAGCGGGAAGATGTTGTTATGTTTCCACGAGGATCAAGGATATCTCATCTATCCTAAATAATGGCGAGATTGATAATTTTTAATAAGAAGTCTCCAACAAACTATTTGACTGTCAAATTTATATGTTAATGGCATGTACCGAAGGAAAAACACAATCTTCAAAGCCCGCGGATGCAAAGAAAAGATACGTTACTTAAATATCCGTTTTTGCAAATTATCTCCTTTTAATTGAAAGAAGAACAAAATCAAACGCTTAATTTTCCACAACCACGTATTCTTTTTCTTGTTTCTTTTTTAACCGATTGATACTGACCCGACAACTAGCAAGATAAACATATTGGTGATCAAATTTCTCCAGATATTTGGATTCACTGGCATCATTAATGTAATAGGAGTTTCCATTTTATTTTTGTCAAGTTTTCATTTTGGCTCAGTATATCTATAATAATGTGAGTTTAATTATCAATTCTGCAGCTTAGAGTTACCAGTTCTTAATGTGAATTTTCTCGACGTCTTGCAGCGCGCGTTGCATCTTCATGCACATTATTATAATGATATTCGCAGTAGGTCTATATATTCCTTATAAATACAGGCGGCATCTTTTGTTCCTCTGTTTCAACTGATATCATAAGCTTACTATTTGGTGAATTTGGTTCCGATTGTTTTAAACTTTAAGTGAACAAAATACTAAATATAAACCCCGTGTAAATGCACGGGGGACGTCACCATACAGAATGAAAAAATACAATCATCGCCTGTTCATTCATTTTATTGGTGATAAACCCCATTTTGAACATTTTGGTTATCAGAATCGTTGCATAAAAGGTGAACGTTTGAAACAGGTGTATGGGTTTCATAAACAAAGAATGAGACAGGTGTTCAGTTGAAACTTGTGTCAGTCTCGGATATGTGATATAAAATCAATAGGTCTAGGTCGCATTTGAAATAGTTTGGCCTTTTTGTAGTTTATCGAGCATGCTGACATTTCCAAACGGGTTCTTGTTAACTGTTATTATTTTGTTATGCTGACATAAGAAATATGCATTACATGTATTTAAAAGTGGCAAAGTTATAACCGAAAGTATGTATTTGTGACAAAAAGTACAAAATGACGGACGGACAGACAGACAGAGAGACAGGCGGCTGAAGCGATCTTTCTTCAGAAGGACGACATAGTGTTTTCAAGTTTTATCGCCTATACACAGACTTCATCTAAAAATACACTTGCAATTTAAAATTACTACAGCTGATTATTTTTTCAACCAGTGTTTTATGGTTTGACTAATAAAAGGCAATACGAATCTCTGTCCGTTATTCGTACAAATCAGTAGACTGGGCTAATAATTGGGGCACGTCACGGGAAAATGTACCTTCGGACAGTTTACGTCAATCTTTGAAATGACGTCATAAATGTCAGCAAACGGCATTATTTACTATGCATTTCGCGGTAAAAATATCATTTTATTGTCAAAATGTGTAACAAATCACATTTTAGTTATAAGAAATTGATTTGTAGTTGTAAGTTTGTTTAGTAAAAACTAAAATATCACTAAAAATGACCGAAGGTACCTTTTCCCGTGACGCGCCCCATATCACACACAGAACGGCAATATACCCTGTCAAAAACATTATGCAAATAACCAATGAATTTCTTTTTGAAAAGTATAGAAGTGGCATTATTGAACATATATTTGTATAATAACGAGTTTTAATATCAATTCCGCATGTACGCAAATAAAATATAGGGGAGACCGGGGATAGTTGTTACACTTTAGCATTTTTTTCAGGATTGTGACTGTTTCAGTTGTGTGACAGTAATGTAAACAGTGGCAATTTAAACCATAGGAATTTAAGTTTAATATAAAATTAGACCGATTAGAGTACATAAATTGAGTTCGTAAAAAAACAAGTTTTAGCAAGTAGATCAAAGTGTAACAACTTACCCCGGTCATGGGGCATGTTGTTACAGGTCTCGGGGTAAAATGTTACAATACACACCGTTCAACCCGATAAGGTGAATGCCGTGGGTAAGCCGACGGCAGTTGCTTGTGTACAGGAACGTTTTTCGGCGAAACTGAGTATTGGCCTGATTTTTACATTTTCCCGCAATATCTAAGCAGACAAAATATACATATTGATTCGCTGTTTGTTAAGGACTCTACTGACGAAATCTTGACGCACACAGGATATTATTAACAGAGAAAATGCAGAAAAAGTGTACAGTTTTTTGACAAAATATATCATTTGACGAATCGGCCGCAAATATCCTTTATTATTACCAAATCTGAAATATTTGAAATATTCCATGATTAAGTTCAATTATTTCCCTGTAATTATTTGAAACCACAGCTTCCAATTCGCTTTCTCTAGAAAGATATTTACTTAGATATTTTCATAGATTCTTCACCCCAGTGCTTCACCCCGACGCTTCTGTTCGGAGCGTTCTGATTGGTAGAACTATTGACGTAGTCCGGGAAATACTTTGCACACAAATCGTTCGACAAATCAGAACGCTTCTAACAAAATCGTCGGGGATTTCCGGAAGTCGTATAGCGGAGAAGAATCTATGAAAAAAATAACCTGCATTTCGGAGGCCGTTTTCTGTTGAATATTACGCGTATTTCGAGCTTTTGGTGAGACTGTTTGACATTTACTGTTAGATCAGACACTGATGCGTTGAACCAAACAGCTGTCAGGCTGGAACCCGCCGTATTGTAGGAAAAACAGCCTCTCGAACGGGGGTGGGGTCTGGAGCCGTTCCTGACCATTATTAAATTATATACTTAGAAATAATTTTTTTTAGAATACGATTTTGACGGTGTATTTTCGCATATTTTGATAGAATCGAATAATATTAGTGACTTGACACCATTTTTACAAAAAAGGGCGTATTAGTAAGGGTTGGCAGGGGGTGGGGAAGCTGGTCAAACGCCAGTGCGACAAAGCTAATTTTCACTTGACGGCCGTTAACGTTATCCAATCAACTGACGAAACTGCATTCAACTGTACCAATATTTTAGTGTTAACGGCCGTTGTCGTTACCAAAATCACCACGATCTACCAAGTTTAAAAGTAAATATCTTTCTTGAGAAAGCGAATTGGAAGCTGTGGTTTCAAATAATTACAGGGAAATAATTGAACTTTATCAGGGAATATTTCAAATATTTCAAATTTGGTAATAAAAAAGGATATTTGCGGCCGATTCGTCAAATGACATATTTTGTCAAAAAATTGCACACTTTTCCTGCAATTTCTCTGTAAATAATATCCTGTGTGCGTCAAGATTTCGTCAGTAGTGTCCTTAACAAACAGGGAATCAATATGTATATTTTTGTCTGCTAAGATATTGCGGGAAAATGTAAAAATCAGGCCAATACTCAGTTTCGCCGAAAAACGTTCATGTACACAAGCAACTGCCGTCGGCATACCCACGGCATTCACCTTATCGGGTTGAACGGTGTGCAATAGCTCTGGGTACAGTTTTAACCATATTCAGAGACTTAAAAGTGATTTTTTTAATAACGGTTTCATTCAAACACGTGAACACTGTTTAGAATATGGATGTTGACAAAAACATGCATGTTGTATCATAAATATATTCAAAAGGATGTTAAGTTGGAAAGTCGCAAACGTTTCAATAAGGCATTGATTTATGTTTTAAAGTAATTGTGAATTACGATCGATTGTATAAATCAATTTGTGTTTTTCTTAAAGTGTTCGAACAAAAACAATGTACATTCATAACTTTGAGAGAGAACGTTTCGAAAGATTAGTATGATACATGTAAAATGTTAGTCAAATATAGATTCAGGAACAGCCTCAGCCACAGAATACAAAAGCTTACCTACACAAAAATAGCGTAGATCTGTATGGAACTCTGAAGGGCCATCAGTTTATATTTGACCAATTTAAAAAGTCACCACAAAAAGAGCACCAGAAGGATTACCGCCTTCGTGCGGTCAGTGCCAATATTTTTCTGTCATGTTTAAAGCAGTTATATAAAGATGTCAATATTTCGGTTTATTTTTGCGTTGCGTTTACAAGAGCATTTTTATCCGATAAAATATCGATAATATTCTCTAAGGTTGTGAAATAAATAATATTTAAGTGTTCCATGCTGGTCAAAAATCCATGTTTTATGAGGGACGAAATATTACTCTGCAACAATATGCCCCATCACCGACGTAACAACTTACCCCACCCACCCTATGTCGCACATAAGAGTCGCTAAATATAACATATAGTCTGATTTATTTTTATTACTTTGTCTCAACGAAAATACAAATATTTATGTTAATTTTTGTTTGTGTTTAAAACTTGTATATGCAATAAGGAGGAAATATCGAAATATTTTCAAAATTTGAAAAAAAACACAACACTTTAACATAGTAAAATCTGTTTTTCCTAGCTAATATAACTATCTCCCGGGCAATTTCAATGAAATTTACACTAAACATAGAGGAAACTAAGAGGGTTAATTTAGTATTTATACCAACTTCATCAGTGACGCAATGTTGTCGCAAAGTTAAGTGTAACAACTTGCCCCGTGTAACAACTATCCACTGTCTCCCCTACGCAGAAAAATTCGATAAGTATCTCGAGTAATTTCATTCAAAGGATATCAAAGTTTATTAATAATTAAAAGGTTTAAAACCATATTTTCCTTCATTTTTAGTGTGCTGAATTGGTGATATGTTGATATTTTGTCAAAATTTTATTTTGCTTTTAGCAAAGTCTCAGCCAGTGTTTTGTGGTTTGATTTGCAAACTGATGAAATGTGAAATTTGCATATTAGGAACTGCCACACCCAGAAAATACAGCCTTCCGAACCGAAAAGTAAAGGGATAAAAGAGAATTTATTTAAAAGAAGATCAATTTCAAATATGACACCACAAACAACTAACCTTTGGAGTTACCTTAACAATCAAATCAGCAAGAAAACGATGACAGGGACAAGAAGCAGATCGAGCTTCAAGGTTTCCCTTCAACCTTTGTAAACTGTTAAAATCCTGCTCCGTCGTGCAAACAAAGAGGTATGCATAACGACTGACTGAAGCTGGGTTAATCACCAAACATGCAGACCACTGCAGAATATCATGTCTTCCTAAAATACTGGCCGAGAAATACCTTGTTGCAGTAGTGATTTTAAACTGCACCTGTATTTTCCAATTAAATATTTGTATCGGCGATAAAACTTAAAACAGGGTTTCTTTAATTTATGGCACCAGTATAGCCCAGTTTTTAAAGTTTTCCTGTTATGCGAAAATTGACTTGTGAAATATAAACATTGTAGGATGTTGTTTGCGGAACACTAGTAAACCATCTAAAAATGGAAAATTTACATGAAATTGTGTTAATCTGAAAATATCGCATTGGAGGTTCCATGTTTATCGCCATAATGTGCATACACTCGTTTGGGCCTAAAATAAAATATTGTTTGTTTCCCCATCCACGACCGACCCGGAAAAATCGGCGCGACCCGAAATATTTTATCGCCGAAAGCTAAATGATATTTGTTTTATTTGGTACGTAAGGACCTGGAGAAGAAAAATGCATTTTTCGAATCATTTTGAGTACAAAACTGATCGCAAGTGAGTATTAGAACAGTCGGTGGAAATCAGAAGCTTGGCGATAAAACATACCTCGCGAAAGGTGTCGGAACATCGAAAAAGCCCGACAGATTTTGCTACGGTCCGGTAAAATGTCGCATGCCTTCGGTCTTTCTGTTCGTTGGCTTTCAATCTAAAAGAAGCAACCTTTTTTTCTTCATAAACTCCGGTAATTTCCCTTCAGTCACAGTAAAATGATTTGTGATTGGTTGTCTGGCTCCTACTGTCCAATCGCGATTTCGATAACATCATCTCACGGCAATATATGTCTAGCGTTGGCAGAGGATATTCTGTGATCAAACTGGGGACATTTCACGAATCACAGAGCCCGCGTCTAGGCCATAAAGTTTCGATGTTATCGAAATTTAAAAATGGCTTTGTTGCCTGTGTTGATTTTCATCTTACGGTAACAATAAAATGGAAGTCTATCAAAGTTTCATGGGATAAAAGTGCGAATTCGTTCGAGAGATAGGCGATCGGCAGTCGAAGTAAGTTATCTTTGATAAACCGGAAGTAGCGTAATAAATATAGGATTACATGTACATCTCATCCATTTCTTGTTTGTTATAATGAATAAAAATGAACTAGGTCCAAGTAAAAACTGGTATTTTAAGTTTTATTGGTGATAGTTTGTTAAAACTGAAATAAAATTTAGTACAAGTTTTACATTTTGTTTCAAACAAATGTACCTAAAAAGACAAAAACTAAATATGTAATCTCCGTCTTTTTTTCAGTCCGGCAGATTTTCTTACGGTCCGGCAGCCTGAATTTGATTAATTTGCCGATTGGACCGAATGACCGGCATTTTTTTGGCCTTTCGCGAAGTCCGTAACCCAGGGAACATTCTATTTGCGTCTCTGTTAAAAATGGAGACACCCGTCGTTCTCTAATATCCAGGAAAATTTGTAGATTATCAACAAAGTTGACAATGTGTGACATTGATGGTGAAGTTGTTTAGCCTGTTGGTGATAGGGAAAATGAAAGCAAAAGAATACCACCCGCTGTCCTGTTTACAGCACTTGATTTGCAAAGGAGTCAGAGTGTCCGGTTTCATGTTAAGATAATTGAATTACTGAGATGATCAGTACCTGAATATATCTTTATTTAAAAGTAATAGTTACAGAACTTAGTTTTCATGGTCAAAATAACAAATTTGCATTAAAGTGTATTTCAGTTTTAAGTAATAAGGGAAGCTTATTTCATTATTTATATAGCGCTATTCCAGGGCAGGCTTATCACAAGGACTTGCGATATTGCATAAAAGCATTCATCTATAGTACATGTAAACTTGGTACCTATATATTTAAACTTTATAGTGTTGGTATTCCCCTTGGAGTTTATTCTAGAATATCTAAATGTGGATCATTATTCAAAAAATATCAAATAAAAAAAAATATTTTGACCTACCTACCTACCCACACTAAATATGCTTGGGTCGGGATGGGGAAACAAAGAAAATTTTAAGTCTGGCCTTGGAGTGGATAAAAATTGTACTGTTTACTGGTTCCCTTTTAAACTATAACAATATTAAAATCATTTTTATAACCAGCCGGTACGCGACATCGCACCCATATGTGTAGAGCCACTACAAGGAAGACTCCTACACAGCTCCACTGTTAGTACCACCACTATAACAGAACCACATAGCTCTCCACTTATCACAGCAAAATTACAAACTAGAATGTGTCATCGGACACTGATCCCCCCACTGCTGCAACATAATTTTATATTAACAAAGGGCCATAACTATGGTAAAAATGGTCGCAGGAAAAAAATCCTTTCTTTACGATCATCTACACATCCTGCTTGATCATCTGTGCAAGTTTGAAAAAAATCCGCCTTATAGTTTTGGAGGAGTTGATGCCACAAGATTTGGGGGACGTACGGACGGACGCACGTACGGACGGACGGACGAGTGCAACTCTATATGCCTCCCACTTTGTAGGGCATAACAAATGAAAGAAGAGGACGCTATATTTTACCATGTCAAAAGTATTCACCTGCTCAAGTTCACAGGGCGATACAGAAGAAAGCTTAGTGGAAATGGATGTTGCCGAACAGAAGTAGAAAACACTGTTTTCTGCATTCTCCGGCCTGTTAGTTTCAGTAACACAATGGATTAGCCCCACCATAGAAGACTACTTAATAAGCACTTATGCAGGCAAGATAGACATGTCTCAACCAATTTATAAAGACTTTTTAGTGTTGGTTTTGGGAAAGAGTCTACCACAACCTGACGAATACGAAGCGATGCGTGAAAACGGATTCGACTTGAATAACATCACTAAGTTAAGTCTTCAGGATTTGAGGAGCACTGGTGTGACCTCCGTTCCCCGTATCAGGAAAACGCCTGCAGCTTGAGAGAGATGTTATCATATATGATAGAGCACCCACTCTAGCGCTTGAAGAATTGCCTAATTATATTTGTATATGCATGTTGTTGTATTATTGGTCTGTTCTTGATGGTTTTATGATTGTCAGTTAACGGCTCGTGGTAGATGTATAAACATTTTCAGGCAAAAACCTTTTTTAAAACCCGATTTTTTTATTTTCCCCCAATTTTTGTCCTAGACATTTCTTGGGTGAACGCATTATCTATTGAAGTATTCGCCTTCCAAAACAAATCTGACACGAGACAGCGACAACGCACCTAATTGTATAAACACTGGTTAAATTAACCCCTGGTTAACGCTTAACCGTTGGTTAAATTGTTACTTAATCGGTAAGCAAACAGAATTGTTTAATTTATTGTATAAACAAACCTGGATAACCAAACGGTTAGTTAACCAAAAGAGTTTGTTTTAACCAGCCTTAAACTCAACCAAAGCGTAATATACCCGCCATTAAATTGTTTCCGGTTCTGTGTTGTTCGTGCGATAAGTCAAATTTGACAGACGACACTCGCACAAAAATGGCCGAACCGTTAACCAAGAAAAAGCGCGTTCGTGGAAAAAAACTTTTTTATCCTTTCCGCGCCCGACCCTGTTTTCCGGACGGACGTCCGTAACGTATTTAAACGTGACAAAATTTTGACTTCCCAAAACCCGACCCTGTTTTACTGGAGGTCGCCCGAAACGTAATTAAACGTGTGCTTTTTTCACGATTTTAAAAACCATAACGTAAATCTGCGTAAATTTTATTTTAGTGCCCGTTGAAAAGTGTATGTTTGAATAAAGCATATACGCTTTTGTCCGTTACCGGTATTCTACCTTTTAAAGAAATTCGGAATGTTCAACATGGTAAGAAACCCGTGTAAAACACGTTATCTAACGTTACGGTCTTTCTTCTGTAAAAAAGGTGGAAAAAAGCATATCAAGAATAGTGCGTTAAAACCCCGAATTTCAACGCTCTTTTACGTAATTTGTGAAAAATTCGGTTTATCGCAGGAAGACAGTAACGTAAAATTCCGTAAATTAATTAATCTAATTAACAGTAATTAATTTTTATGCCATTGCAAAAAATGTCATTTTTAAGTAATTACTAGGTAGATATAGGATTTTTTTTAAAATAATGAATAACTGTTTTGGAGCCACTTTTTTATTTTGACAATGAAAGATGAAGAAACAGCAACACATGTAATTAGATTTTTTTTTTCCTTAAAATTGAACTTTTTAAAATTACTAATTTTCTTATCAGATTATCTAGGTCAAATGTATTCAATTTCTTACTTAATTATATTTGAGAGAAAATATGTGATGCATTCAAATGACTAATGGTTTTAAAATACTGATCGATGATTCCGCGTTCTTTTAAATAGCCACCAAAGTAAGGACTTTTTTAAAAATGAAAAATAAATTGACGGGTTTCCGACGAAAAAAAAGGGTCGGGTTTTGAAAAGCGATTTTTTTGACACGTTTAAATACGTTTCGGGCGTCTTCCCGTAAAACAGGGCCGGGTTTTGGGAAGTCAAAATTTTGTCACGTTTAAATACGTTATGGTCGTGGAAAGGTTATAAGTGAAAATCAGGTAATCAAGGAGTGTATGAAAGATAGTCTGCATAAACTAGAAGCCAAGAACTGCAATGGTATTACTAAAGTAACTAAGAAGATGCAGGACAGAGTTTGGGAATACATTTGTGCCAAAGTAAATGCGGTGGGCATTACACAGAGGACTGTGGCGGAGCTTAAGGATAAATGGAATAATATGAAAAAGCAGCCAAGAGTGAAGATGCCAGACGAAAAGTGACATTGCTGACATGTACCGGGAATCTCCGGGAATCTCCGGCTTTTCACGGAATTTCGGATGCGCTGGACTCCGAAACTATAATTTTGTAATTTCCCGGTATGTTAATTTTGTGGCTATTCTATATACATCGCTATGGTTAAATTTAACCAGATTTCTATACAATAACTAACCAAACTTTTAACCAGATTTTGTTGATAATCAAATATTTAACTGAGCGGTTAAACTTAACCAGTGTTTATAGAGATTCGAAAGATTCATTGAGCGAAACAACTACAGCCTAAAATGTAGAAGGTACGGACACGGAAAAAACGAAGTTAAGGCCGATTTTCCACAGTTTCGTGACGCGTGAACCGTGTCAGTGTCCGCGTCCGTGACCGCTATTTTTTACTTACCAAATGTATCGTTGGGTATATTCCATACGTCCGTATCCGTTCGCGTCGTGTCCGCGACGTACACGGACAGATCCCGGATGCACACTGTGCAGGACACATATTTCACTCATAGGCTGCAAACAAGTTAATGGCCATTAGCATATTTTAGAAAAAAAAATAATTGAACTTGTTAAGGGAAGCGATGCAGTTTATGTCACTCATAGCGACCACTAAGACATACGATATTGAAGCACATATGGAATTCAGCGGCACAATAAATGAAGATAGACGGAGTTTCAGGTAATTTACTGATTTTGTTTCAAAGTATATTTGCTAATACTGACCAGTTATTTTTAAAATCTTATTGTGTGATTTTGTGGATAACATTTATGCCATTTTAAAATAATTAATGAATTTGTTCGCATAAGCGTATTATTTGCAAGTTTAATCATCAATTTTAAGTTATCTTATTCTTTTTGTAGTATCAGTAGGTAATTTCTAGCAAAGTAAATAATGAACTTAATATGGTTTGTTGTATAGGTGATGATATAAAATTTTGCTGGCGCATACTGTGTGACACATATATAGAGAAAAGAAGGGAACTGTCAGGCTAGAAGAAATCAGGAAGTGCAGCAACGGAATCAGTCCGGTGGCCATTTATGGATGTGATGGTTTTTTAAGATCCATGTGCAAAAGAGACCAGGTAAAAAAGCAGCATTATTATACGCTCTAAGTTTACTTCGGGAGGTTAGCATTTTCTTCTGCAAATAATTCCTTCAATTATTGGCCAATTAATTTCAAACTTTTAGGTATGATAGGTAATATTTGTTTTTAAAGGGGGAGATAAATCAGACTGTGTTGGTTTTTATTGAGTTGTTGCCCTAGTTTTAGATCTTTTATTTGATAATCTCTGTATGGTCAGTTTCTTATAAATTAGACTTTTATAATAATTTGTATTTTATTACCTTTTTCATGGAAAAAAAAGAATGTGTCCTCGGACACTGATGCCCCCACTGCTACAACTGTTCTAATAAACAAAGGGCCATAACTCTGGTAAAAATGACCGTAGGAAAAAATCTTTTCTTTACGATCATGTACACATATTGATCATCTGTGCAAGTTAGAAAGAAATCCGCCTTATAGTTTAGGAGGAGTTGATGCCACAAGATTTGGGGACATACGGACGGACGTCCGTACGTACGGACGAACGTACGGACAGACGGACGAGTGCAACTCTATATGCCTACCACTTTGTGGGGGCATAAAAAAACAACAGTTATAGTGTTCTTTACATTAAGGTGCTTGATAATATGCTTATTAATATACAGGTTGCATTTAAAATATCACTTTCATTAACTTTAGCAATAAACAACTGAGTAATGTAAGCATATATAGAAATTCACAAATCATACACTAACAAATTTCATAAATAGTTTTTAGTACCGACAGCAACATGGAGCCACAAGACCTGTCTGGCGATGATTGCTCTGAATATATCGAAGGTAGTCAGAAGCAGATTTCTTGGTATATAAACATATGTTAATTTTACAAGGGACTTTGCCAACAGCAGTAAAATAGTCCTTAAATTTGTCCCTTATCTGATCGTGATGATCAGTGTTCCCGAACCCCGACGTACAGGCCTTCCACTGCATCCTCCTGAAAGTCATCGAGCATCGTCGCCAACTGTGCTGCATCTGCAGGGGATTGTGGAGAACCAAAGATGCTTTCACAATGCATTTCGTTGTTTGAACTGAAACTCCAATTTTCGTACAGAAAACCCATTCTTTTATCTGGATGTTTTTTGGTGTAAATATTGAGTTGTGCTCAACCCGGGGCTAGGCGGCGTGGGCAGTAATATGCAATCCCATTACTGCCCATGAACAGGCTCAATCAAACCAAGCCTGCAGTATTTTCATATTTGTCGTGTTCGGTGGCTTTCAAAGTTCCCGTTTCATCTATTTTAATCTAGTCGCTAGAATTCCGAAAGCATTTTCCACAACATGCATTGCCCGAGAAAGTCAATATTTGTTCCTGACGAGGAATGGCTACATCAACTACGATAAGGAAAAGGACCTAACCTGGTGGCACCAGCCAAACATCGATTTTGTGGCAAATCAAAGAATTTGCTGCAAGTGCTCTATCAAAAAGTGAATTGGCAAATATACCACCATCGCTGTTTCTCCCGTTAGCACCAACATCAACGACATCGAATCTCAAACTGGCATACACCAGTGCCCAAGGTTATAAAGCTGAGCATGGAAACCAGTCTCAAATCTCAAGCATCTGATTGGCTGAAATGGCGACCAGCCGCCATTTCAGCCAATCAGATGCTTGAGATTTGTGACTGGTTTACAAACTAAGTTTTATAACCTTCAGCCCAGTGCTAACCACTCTAGAGAATGCAGATTTGTAGTTAAAATAAAGAGATCTTGAATTATTAGGACAACGCATAACTATGGTATTAACTTAGATATTGTTGGTTGAGAAACCCTGTAGGAAAATGTCAGCGATGAATATGATTCTTCAGTTGCCACGAATCTGAAAAGGACGACGACACATTCAAAGCATCCTCTTTATGTTCCGAACCAAACCATAAAAAGGATTCTTTGGTAGGACGACGACACATTCAAGGAATCCTTTTAAAGTTCCGAACCAAACCATAAAAATACTAAAGAATCTATGTCCGAGTTCTAGTCGTTTTTCTTGGAATTGGCCAAATCGCAGGCTTCACGCATTGATTCTCATCTAATAGATCAACCTAGAAGGGACGCGTGCTTTGAAAGTTGTTCCTTGAGAGCAAAACATCTCCCAAAGATCAAGCAGTCATGGCTTCAAATGCAGGTACCTATGCTTCTGTACAATTCAATAACATGTGAAAACCATTTATGTGCCCAATGCCAATGACTATCCGATCCCAACCAACCTGCCTACAACAGCAAATGTATCAACACCAACAACCATTTGTCACCCAATCACAGATTAACTGCAGCGGACCAACGAACATAGTAGTACATAGGCTACCTCAGGGCTTGACGCTTTGAGTTCGGCAATGAAGACATTACAAAGTAATAAAGTTTTGTTCATTCTACAGAAATAAAGTTTGGTCACTTATTAGGGAAAACAAAGAAAAACACTTATTCTAAAAAAAAATTGAGGATGGTAAAGATGACCCGAAAACTATTTGGAACATTTTCAAAGAATTTGGCACCGGCACAAAATCTTCTCAGCCTTCCAAAATATGCAATTTCAATATTAACAATAAAATCATTAGCGATGAAACAGAAATAGCAAATGCTTTTAATAATTTATTTTATTACTATAGCTAAGAAATTGAAAGACCCAATCATAGTATCCAATATCGAATACATAGTTGATTACGTTAATTCGAAGGTTCCTACTGAAAATTATTTTTCTATTCCTCTAATATCCGAACGTCAAGTCAGCAAATATCTACAACATCTCGATGTCTCGATGTCGACCGGACTAGATACAATCGGACCGCGTTTATTAAAGCCGCACCGTTTATATCAGAAGCGTTAACTATGATTATAAATAGAAGTATTTTACAGTCATCTTTTCCAAATTTATGGAAATCTGCCAAAATCAAACCTTTATTCAAAAGCGGTGACAGGGATTCAATTAACAATTACAGACCTATTTCAATTCTGCCAACTGTTTCTAAAATTATCGAAAAGCATGTGCACGATGCTCTTATGTGTCACATCAACAACTTTAACTTACTTCACAATACTCAAAGCGGTTTTCGGAAGCAACATTCAACCGAGACTGCACTGGCATTTCTAAGGGAAACTTGGCTGAGCGCTCTAAACGAATGCAAAGTCATTGGCGCATTATTAGTGGACTTTAAAATGGCATTCGATTTAGTTGATCACGATATTCTTATCAAGGAACTTAAAATATATAAATGCAACAATTCAAGCATCGAATGGTTTAGATCCTACTTGTCAAATCGTCATCAGCGAGTGCAAATTAACAACCAGCCCTATAGTCAAGAAGAAATTTTTACTTGCGGTGTGCCTCAGGAATCTATCTTGGCCCTTTGCTTTTTCTTATATTATAAACGACCTTCTTCTCGCTATCGTGCAAGAAATTTGTTCAACCGATCTTTATGCCGACGATGCAACCATTTATGATATTCAAAGTGACAAGAGTATTCTAGAATCTAATTTAAATACAGCTCTTTTTAGTTTACAAAAATGGTGTGCAACAAATGGAATGCAAATCAATACTGATAAAACCAAAGTAATGTTTATTTCAACACAACAAAAAAAGACGGTGTTTTGAAAGCGATCAGATCTCTTTATTCTACAAAGATTTTAAAATTGATCAAAGTTCATGTGAACAAAATTTGGGAGTCCATTTTCAAAATGACCCATGTAAAACCAATATGCAGAAAAACATCCTCTTTACATTTGGCTTCTGTCAAAAATTAAGGATTTCCTTCCAATTAAGGCATATGTACAACCACACTTAGATTATTGTTCTATATTGTGAGGAAATACAGTAACTCGAAATATTAAAATGATTCTTAAATTACAGAAAAGGGCATATAGAACCATCTTAGGCAATGAATACTTTGACTTTGACTCTGAAAAACATTAAATATTCAAAGGTTTGATCAACGACTTATTTTTAATAAAGCTGTTTTATGTACACACATACGCACGCACCTACCCATTACATTCAAAACACCTAAACATAAACACAGATACATTATTTGCAGTTTCATTTCTTATTATAACATCATATTGTGTTTTGTGATGTTGTTTTATCTATGATCCTCGTGTTTATCTTCATCTGTTTATGTTAATACTTGTAAGGAGGGCGATTTGGAAGATTAGTTTATTGCTAAATATGTCACCCTCTATAAATAAAGAATTTACTTACTTACTTATTTACTACAATAGAAATACGGCGGAAGTAATTTGGGCTCGAGTGTTTTGTGATGTTGTTTTATCTATGATCCTCGTGTTTATCTTCATCTGTTTATGTTAATACTTGTAAGGAGGGCCATAAGGAAGATTATTTTATTGCTAAATATGTCACCCTCTATAAATAAAGAATTTACTTACTTACTTACTTACTTACTTACTACAATAGAAATACGGCGGAAGTAATTTGGGCTCGAGTAGACATTTTTAAGAACAAAATTTTAATTAGTTCATTTCTTGTTATTGGCGAACAGAAAAGCGTAGAGGAAATCAAAGAAGAGGACTAAACAGATACAGATGTGAAAGAAAACAGTGTTGAATTTATCTGATTCTGATTATAAGGTTTGTCTTACTGCCCAAAAATAAAAGACCATGATAAAGTGAAACTTGCTCAAGAAGCTTTCGAGAAGAATGCGCCTTAAAACTTTACCCTAGAATCTGGTTTGACCCCCCAGTGGCAATTTGATTTGCCACTGACCGTTCCAAGGCGGTAACTCCTCGGGTTCTCATTTTTGTTAATTGTTTGTGGTGTCTGTTTTGAAACTGATCATTTAACATGCTCTCTCTTCTCTTGTTGACTGTGTGAGGAGGCTTTTTTTCTGAATGAGGCAATTCCCGATATGCATATTTCACTTTTTTAAAAGATTTTTTGCTGAAATTGATTCTTTGGGAATAGAATATTTACAAACTAAAAGGCGTTTTAAAATATTTCTAAAGAAGAATTGCATAGTTTAAATTCGGTTCCCGAAGACAGTTCTGTGGTAATAAAAAGGTTGATTATTCAGCAACGATTGTTTTAATGAACAAAACTGACAATATTAAAGAGGAGAACCGACATTCATGTGATGAAGACTATTACGTTAAACTTAATAGTGATATTTTTTTAATTATACAAAGCATATAAGCGATTGTATAGACAAATATCAAGGTATGGGGAAGACAAGTTTGATACATTCCTTGAAATGTGAGGGTTCCAACCTTTTACATTCTTCCAAAAACTCACAGATGTTTTGACAATGAATTACCGCTGGGTTACACAGGAGATCAATAGCGTCAGCGTACAATGCGTTTACTGATAATATTTTATTAAACTTTGATTTCTTAATAAAGCCGTATGTGCAATCCTTACTCTCATATGTAAGGGTATTATTTGTCTTAATTAAAAGAAGAAAATATTAGCAATAACAGTTATCAAGTTACTTTAGACCTGTCCTCTCTGTATACGTTGTGCATGCTAAGTCATCTTCATCCGGGAACTTGCGACAATAATAGAATGTGGTAATGCTGCTGGTCGTGTGATTCCTCCACATACAATTATTCCCGTAACTGTTAAAATGTGAACAAGAATTGGTTTTCTTTTCATTCCTATTCATTGATTGTATTTTCTTGTTGTTTCTGGTATGTAACATGCTTTTTACGTAATTCTGTGTTAAAACCCTGCACAAAGTTGAAATGCACTTCCTGTTGGATCTAGAATTATGCATCTTTTATATTAACTGTATAGCGCATTTTAAGGTGGAAAATTAAAGACGATAATCCTACGTAAAATGATTAACACATTAATGCTTTATAAGTACCAAGTTGAGCGTTTCCAACAGTGGCTAGACAAAACAGGGAATAAGCGAACTATGGTTCTCGGAGGTTTTTCTGCCGGACATTGGCCCATCACGTCCGCAAATACTTATTGTGGAAGGACATATAGTATCGTATGAGCCATATCCTATCTTAAGTCATGAAAATGAATTATGTCAACATAAATAAGATTTCATGCCTGTTATTTATATTTTGCGCACTGTAAAATTCATGTGTTTTGCGCGTTACGTATGTGTATGCGCTAAATGAAACGTTGTATAAATAGCTTTGTGTTGCGCGGTTTTAATTAAGTGCAACGGACGTTACTTATTTTGTTTATTCTGTACCTGACAAGACAAGGACTGAAAAAGTTAATATTAAAATTATCTCGTTTATCAAATATTTTAGTAGTCATCAATGGTAAGATTCAGATCAAGAAAGTTTGCTTAGTTTTCTCAACTGTTTGCTTTGATTAGATTGAGTTCATCGGGATATATTTTGATGATGACAAACGGCTATGAACTATATTTACGAGAAGTCGTCAAGGTATCTACATATGTTGTTAAAATCTAAACTGTAATAACGCCATCTTGATGTTTGGTTAAAAGAGATTACATAAAAAAGTAAAATATATTCATATCTGGAATCGCCACACTCACAAAGCACAGCCTCCCCACGAAGCGAAAAAGAAAAGAGGAAAAGAGAGCATGTTGTTATTAGTCAATTCAAATAAGTCGCAACAAACAATTTACGAAAAAGATAACAACTGGAGCGACGGCCTTGGAACGGTCAGTGGCAAATCATATTGCCACTGGGGGGTTTAAACCAGTTTCTAGGTTGCACCAACCTCACACTTGCCCCAACAGATTCTAATATCAACAAACAAGTACAAGATGTCTCGGTAAAATAACTCAAACTCACCCATCAGCTTAACAATGTTGCATGCAAAAGCACACAAACATCTGAAACATAAGAAGCTAAAAGCATTGCAAAGCCAAAGGGATGAGTACTCAATGATCTTACTGATACTAGAGCCCTGTAGTCAAATTAGCAAGAACACGATGACAGGATAAAAGAAACAAATCGAGCTTTTACGTTCTTTAAAGAAAAGATTTCCCCGTTAACCTTCATAAACTCTCGAACCCCTTCAACCGTCGTGCAACCAAAGAGGTAAGCATAGTGATCAATTGTAGATAGGTTAATCACCAGGCCTGCATAGCGCTGTAGAATATCATGTTAGTATCCTTTCTTTTTGAATTAACAGATAGTTTTTACGAATAAACGGGAGAAATTAATATTGCCTTTTATTTTCCTAACTTATTCATTAAATCTTATGATACTGATCTGATCTGATTTCGCTATAAAGTCTTTTTCATTGCAGTACAAATCAGCAACTCGGTAATTTTAGTAGACATTTTTAATAACTTTATACCAGGAAAAACTACAGTGAGCATAATAAAAACTTGATTTACAAATACAAAAACTAAAATTGGATATCGAGAAGACCTTCAACAAATCAACATTCAACCAGATGAAGAATGAATAAAAAATGAGAGTGTCTCTAGCTGGGATCGAACCCGCACCGTCACGGCGACAGCGCCTAGCCCTGCAATTCCTGCGATGCAACCAATTGAACTAGCCGGGACAATCTAACTGAAGGGCATACTGAACTTGTCATTGAACTGACATAAAAAAGGAAACATATCAAAGAAACGGCAAACTGTACTTCAGTAAAGCATTGCACAAATAAATGTTATTGATGTATTCTAAACCCCTGGTTCCCATCACAAAGGTCAAATTCGGAAAACGCGGCCAAATGACCAGTCAAATCTAGTGCTGTCAATTACTTTGATATGCAACGAGAAATCCAGATGACATTTGGCATGAATGTTAAATTCAGTGAGACAGAGAGGCGCGCGCCAATCCCATTTCTTAATGGTCATGTCAGGTCTTGTCCGGCTCATCACCATGCATTAAGCAATGATTTTCATATTTAGCATAAATGTTTAATACAGAGACAGAGTGTCCTTGACAAACCCTTGGTTACTTTATTAATGGTCAAGGTCAAAGTTGCTTGTCAAATGTCATGTTAGATTTTGTCCAGCCCATTGATGTCAATATATGTCACTATATTTTCGGACACCTTAAGGATCAGTATTTTAAGTTTTGTGACACTTTTAGAGACGGTATTTTAGCGTTCCTAAATTTTGGGAAACGAGTTTGAATTACTGTAATATAATTATATTGATATACTCAGTATATGTATTTCGTTGCTACATAAATACCTCTGTTTCAAGGACATTATGTGGCCAATGCATTCATTACTGAAAAGATTGACAAGGGTGAAAACTGGGGTCTTAATCGTGACGGTAAATCAAGAAAAAAGAAAAAGACTGTTGGTAGAGCTGTAACTCTTGATAATGGCGAAATAGCAAGTCTAGGCTTTACTCATGTGTCGAAAGAGACTGCCAAAATTATTACAGACGTAACAAAAGATCCCTTAAAAGAACTGGCTTCAATTAATTCCAAACAAAACGATAACTGTGAAACAAACATGTCTGAAGAATATATTGTTAACTCTTTATCCAAACTGGCATTCACAATGAACGATAGGGCAAGCAATGAAACATGTGCAGATCGACTTTTACCTGAATGGAGAGATGAAATACTTGGCCAGTGCAAATCCGACGTTGAAGTAGTGTCTGTGAAAAACTTCCATTGCATGGCACATGTTAGGTTTCCACAAATGTTTCAGATAATCTCAAATCTGTTGAATACGAGATAAAATTACAGCATGGAACAATTGGACGGGATCAGTTACCAATTTTTAAATTCTGGTCAAAAACTGGAACTGTTGCTGAACGAGCTGTTCGAATCACATCTGACACTTTTGGCCCTGTTTGTGACCACCTAGGACTTCGGGACCGATGGGAAGCTTATTGTGCTGAAAAAAGGTATTGCAGTACTTCTTTATCTTATACTTCTGTTCTGCTAAACGCATATGTATGTGTGATTTTCCATCTGACATTTTAAATTTCTGTTGACTAAAAAAATTGTGTAAATTTCAGCTCATTTTTTTTTATATATATTCTTGTGCTTATTTTTCAGGAAACAAGTCCACCATACAGAACTACAGAGACAATCGACTCAGTAGCCTGTTCCAGAATGCTGCAGAAATACTGATGTATAGACTTGATTTCCTGGACATGATATCAACCGTTCAAGCCCCCAACAAAACGCTCAAAGCTGTAGAAGCCGATTTAAAATCAGACATTGTTTAACTCTTTTGGTAAGTGTAGGGCTTTTCTATGTGAAGATAACTGGACCTAATTGGGAACTGATCAATTCAGGAACGGTTGCATATTTACAATTATATCAATCCATCCAACACCTACACAGTTACCTAAAGGAATGTTCCGATTACCCAGAAACAATTGACAATGATCAGTCTTGGATAGATGGTGAATACAATGTCATCCTGAAAGATCGCGTATTGGATGTTGTAAACAAAAGAAGTAGACCCAGATATATTTAAAATGATTGTAAAGTCGGTCTGCCAATCGATGATAAGATCTGTGGAAAAAAACAGCCAGTGGATTTCCTGTAAGGTGGGATTTACTAACTGCCCGATGAAGAGGCAATCCCCAAAACTACTGTTCCCAACAAACAGTGCCGTTTCCCTATTGACAAGTTACTTTGGACCTGTCTTCTCTGAATACTTTGTTCATGCTAAGTCATCTTCATCCGGGAACTTGTTACAATAATAGCATGTGGTAATGCTGCTGGGCGTGTGATTCCTCCAATGCAATTATTCCCGGCAAAACAACAAAAGCTCTGAGAAGTTACGACACCAATATTGCTCCAGAGGATTAGTGTAAAAATCTTCACAAGAATTGGTTTCCTTTTCGTTCGGATTCATTGATTGTATTTGTTCTTGTTGTTTATGGTCTGCGACATGCCTTTTACGTAATTCTATGTTTATACCCTGCACATAGTTGATAAGCACTTCCTGTTTTTAGTAGTCCCCCCAACTGTACTGAAGCAGGGGATCGTGTTTCATTTATCATTTCCGATCTGATCTTATCGTACGCTGCGATTTCAATCTGCGATGTTATCCACGATTTTTGCAGAAAAACCGTTTTACTAACCACATCGCGGATTAGCTGTTCGCACATAAACTACGTTCCGTCTTATGATTTTGGAAAACCATGAGACAGCCCAATTACGGTAGTTCCGGTCACGTGCTTTTTTAACGCACACCAGCCGTCAAACACTAAAAGCGCCTAGGTGATTTGTAAACAGACCACTAGTCTAAGAATTGTTAAAAAAGCTAAGAACTGGTAAAAAGGGAGACCGTCGTTTTGGTTGACCAAGTCGTTGAAAATATCGAGCTGCTGAACGGATCTTTATATCTAACACTGCAAACAGTTAAATTTATTTCAATGAAAAGGTGAAATATGCATATCAGGAATCGCCACATTCAGGAAAGACAGCCTCCACAGTCAAGAAGAAGAGAGTGAGAGAGCATGGTAAATAAAATTATCAGTTTCAAAAAAGACACCACAAACAAATAACAACTAGACTGTGTCCACAGGACACTGATGCCCCCACTGCTGCAATAACATTTGTTACAAAATTTTGTACCAGGTATTAACAACATGTGGTGATCATGATTAGTAAATGAGGAGTAAGTGCCACAAAATTTAATAACTAACATAAACAAAAGGCCATAACTGTGGTGAAAATTGTTGCAAGACAATGTCCTTTACAACAATCTTCACATCATGTCTAATCATCTGTGCAAGTTTGAAAGAAATCAGCCAATTAGAAAATGTGAAGTTGATGCCACAAAATTTTGTAAGTGAAATAAACAAAGGGCCATAACTGTGGTAAAAATGGCAGCAGAAAATAATCTTTTTTTATGATCATCTACCCAGCCATCTTGATCATGTGTGCAAGTTAGAAAGAAATCTGTCCAAAAGTAAATGAGGAGTTGATGCCACAAGATATTATTACTGAAAAAAAAACAAATTGCCATAACTCTGGTAAAAATAGTCGCAGGAAAAAATCCTTTCTTCACGATCATCTACACATCCTGCTTCATCATCTGTGCATGTTTGCAAGGAATCTGCCCTGTAGTTTAGGAGGAGTTGATGCCACAAGATTTAATTGCTGAAATTAACAAAGGGCCATAACTCTGGTAAAAATGGTCGCAGGAAAAAATCCTTTCTTTACGATCATCTACACATCCTGCTTCATCATCTGTGCAAGTTTGCAAGAAATCTGCCTTATAGTTTTGGAGGAGTTGATGCCACAAGATTTAATTACTGAAATTAACAAAGGGCCATAACTCTGGTAAAAATGGTCGCAAGAAAAAATCCTTTCTTTACGATCATCTACACATCCTGCTTCATCATCTGTGCAAGTTCGCAAGAAATCTGCCTTATAGTTTTGGAGGAGTTGACGCCACAAGATTTAATTAATGAATATAACAAAGGGCCATAACTCTGGTAAAAATGGTCGCAAGAAGAAATCCTTTCTTCACGATTATCTACACATCCTGCTTCATCATCTGTGCAAGTTTGCAAGAAATCTGCCTTGTAGTTTAGGAGGAGTTGACGCCACAAGATTTTATAACTGAAATTAACAAAGGGCCATAACTCTGGTAAAAATGGTCGCAGGAAAAAATCCTTTCTTTACGATCATCTACACATCCTGCTTGATCATCTGTGCAAGTTTGAAAGAAATCCGCCTTATAGTTTAGGACGAGTTGATGCCACAAGATTTGGGGACGTACGGACGTACAGACGTACGGACGGACGGACGGACGGACGAGTGCAACTCTATATGCCTCCCACTTTGTGGGGGCATAAAAATGAGAACCCGAGGGGTTACAGCCTTGGAACGGTCAGTGGCAAATCAAATTGCCACTGGGGGTTTAAACCGGGCTCTAGGCCCAAATTTCTCGAAAATACTTTAGTATGTTAACTTAGTAACTTGCTCAGTAAGAATAACGCGCTCATCTGAGCAAGTTACTCAAGTTCCATTTCTTGAACGTTCTGAACGTTTTACTCAGCTGAGAAAAAATAATGTGCTCATCTTTTCGGTAATTTTGGTTCCAAAGAAGTTCTTTAGTGTGAAAGGTAAGATAATTGAAAAATACGGGAAATTTAAGTCGTCTGCAGCAATGGTCAGCATTAAAAGTTCAAGTGCACCGAACTGGGGTGAAAAGAAAAGGCCCTGGCGCTTGAGTTAATAGCTCAGGAGGCAGATAGGGGACTGTTTTCCTCTTTTCGTGGGGCCACTAAAGGTGCCAATAAAAAGAGGGAAGCTTCGGAGTGTCTGCGACTATCTGAACGCGTAAGGATTAAGCAACCAAGTCGTATTTTTAATAAAATATATGGACATAAAAATTGTTTTTTTTAATGCAATAGCATAATAATTACATTGTATAACTTGTCGCCAATCTGTTACCAGTCAATTCCTAATGCCAAATTTTGACACAAATTCCGCCGAATAGCTCTACCGTACGATGGTGACGAAAGGCCATTATAAAATCATGACAAGCCCGGAAAAAAGACCAAGTCAGTCATTATAAAAATACCTCCAGCACTGAAGTTTCTCGCCGATTTGCAAGCATACATCCAGCCGTTAATGTAATCTGTTCATTTCCATGAAATTAAATGTCACAAAAAAAGGAAATCCCTGCTTTGTTGTCATTATTTACTTGCAATACAATATGCTAGAAATGCGAATAACATCGTTGACAATCCAATGTCCACTGAACTGGATTAATATGATGACGTAGTTTAATATTGGTGACACAAAATTGCATTCCCTAAGATGACATTTTCATCGAAATTGATAAATTAATTTTAATTCATATACTATATTTGGGTGATTATTCACTACGGCAACTTGCTAGTTCATTCGAATACCAAAATAGGCTAGTGCAAGGTTCATGCGATTCAAACGACTGAAAAATGTTCTGAATCTTAATACTCCGAGACGGCCTACGTAGATAGTCAATTTTTTTGCTGACCTGATTACATTGCTCACTGCTGAACAGTTGGCTATCATCAACAATTTCGTTCAAACAATATGAACTTAGTTAGTGTTCTTCCAAATTCGTGTTCCATTTAATATGAATATTTATTCTTCCCGACAAATAGACCGGGCATATCAGACTTGCAAGAGCAACACAGTGAAATCAGCTATAATGGTAAAAAGTAAAGGAACTATTAGGGGAAAAATAATATGGATAAGAAAGAAATGCGTTGAATAAATAGTAGAAAGTAAAAAAAATGGTTAAGAAATTTATTTAATCTAATAGATATATAATTAACCATACTATTACAATATTTGAAGTTGCATAATAATGAATAATTTCAGCCTTCTATATTTAAATATTGAAAGGTTTAGTTCTCACATAAAGAACACACTTTCCAATGGCCAAGCATCTTCAACTGAGTTACAGAGTATTACAGAGATGCATTTCCATTTGAGTTCAACTCAAATTAGAAACATTAAATGGATAATAACTTTTAAAATCATTTTTTTCATGACAATGTTCTAATTCTATCAATAAGTCCTATTAAAGTACACAAATTAAGACAAAAAAAAACAACTAAATATATTGCAAAAGATGCAAATTCTATAATGTTTATATGAACCAATATGAATTATGGATGAATGTAAGGTTGAGGATATAAAAAAGCACGGACCAGGTTGAGGATATAAAAGCACGGACCACCTAAATGCTATGTTGAAGACGCTTATGGAAGAATCACGTACCTATCAGAGATCAACTTTTTATGCAATATCAAAAATTCCGAAGCAGAGATCTGTCCATCTGTTGTTTTTTCAGGATGTTACTAAACGGTCAATGGTTAGCTGCATAGTGTTTAATTAATAAATTGAGTAGCTCATAATCAAGAGTGCATATAATTGATTGGTAATATCCGCCTGTTTTTTTGTTGTTTTTTAATTTAAAAAATCCGTTTAACATACGTTTTAACATATGCGCCGGTTGTAAAACTGCTGTCAGCTGATGGCAAAAACGTGTATACTGTTTATGCCAATAAAAAAACTTTGACTTTACTTGATTATTTCAAATCAGTTCTTACACAATGATGTTGTTTCATTGGGTGATTGTCGAGGGTTTTTTTTATCATGAACCCAAAATCTTTGGACCGTACAAGAAGACAGAACTTGAAAGTTCCTTGGATAACTCAATTATATTACGTAGTCTTACCACTAAAGACACCGAACATTAGATTATCTATGTTGAATAAGCTAAAACTCGATCACCAGAATTGTGTCAATAATAAATAAATTGAAAAAACATTCAGTATTTGTACAGAATTCTTGGTTTTTGTGTTTGGATGTCAAAAATTGTAGGGAATTTTTGGTCTACCTATTTTTCTTTACGGTTCTTACTTTTCTTAACATATGTAAAATAAAGATGCATTTATAACATTTATTATTCTGTCGTTACAGTATTTTTTATTTTTTTATTTTGATTGATGACAATGCAATGACGAATGGAGTTATAACTTAAATTTATATTGAATTTTAAATTGTATTACTGTAATAATGTTGCCAAGAAATATTAGGCCCTTAATTATTCTGAAAACTTAACCATTCTGTGTTTGCAAGAATTGGGATCATTCTTGAAAGACGAGGGTTGGGGTCATTTGGCTGTTAATACTATTCGAATTGTGAACAAACATATTCGTATTCGTAATAATTAAATGTACTGTAACTGAAACATAAACCGTTGATTTAATTTATAAATAAGTTATATTAGCTTCATTATTGTCAAGTTAAATAATTCTAAGCAATCAGCTATACAATGAAATATGCATATTAATAATTACATTCAAATTGTAACTTTCAAAAATATAAATTAAGGTCTGCACGATTCACCGAAATCTACGTTCATTATTTTACCTTGTCGTCAAATAAGAATTTAATAAAACCATAGTTCCAAGTTTTATGAAATTCCTTCCAGGGGTTAAGAATTAATCGCACAGACACGAAATTCATGGTTTAATCCTTTCATCAGAAAGTGATGAAAACACCACTGGTGACCATGACCTTGAGCCGGCCAGGTTGGAATACTGATTCTGCACATTGTCTTGATGGGGTGAACATTTATTTGACCAAAATTTGATAAAAATTCCTTCCAAGGGTTTATACGTTACGGAGCGGACACGAAATTCGTGGTTCAAACCTACGAACACCACTCTCGTTACATTGACGTCGAGCAGGCCGGAATTGGAACAAGGGGCATCGCCTTGTGGGGTGAACATTGGACCAATTAAGAATTGAATCGATATTTGATAGTTTTCATTTGGGTATGAAAAACAGTTGGGTTGTTTAAAGTGTGTGAAGCCCGAGGGATATCGAAAAATCGATCCTAATATTCAATCCTTTTATTTACCCAAATAATCACCGAGTCCAATCGTTCACTATAGGTCCCAGGAGGAGAACGCATGAATAGATCGGATTTTCAGGAGGGAATAGGGTACTGTGGTCAGTAAGTCGTCTAGCATTTCTTTTATAATGCATATATCAGATAAAAATATTGCCTATGCTGATCTCCTATATTTACTTTAAACGATGGTCATCTCAAATTCGCCAAAGATACGGTAACTTCTGAGAACATTCTCAACATCTGCTCTAGAAAATCGCAAAAAATGGCAGAATCGCTCTTTAAAAGTCACTATTTCGAGAATTAAGCATAGTCTTGGGCATTTGTTTCGTCCTAGAGGTTCGTTTAAAACATGTGCTCACCTGCCATAAGCCTCCATTATTTCACGGCCGTTATTTTGGATTAAGACTACAAGTAAGAAAATATTTAAAATAAACGCATAGGTAGAAGTTTTCATCAGTTTTCAACATGAACGCATGGGCAGGAGGTATTTTTGAAACCGACTTTTTTCTCATTAAAATCTTATACAAAGTCGACAATTTGATCGTCTCATACCCGAGTATTACATCTGGATGGCTAAAACATCAATTCAAATCACTCCCCACTTAGTATCTCTAAGGAGCTATTGCTTATAAGCAGTACTATAATATTCTTGGTAAAATTAATTTGTAATTATTCATCATGCATATATCTCATACAAAAGTAATAACTGCTTTTCTTCCCATGACAAGACATTTTTCTCCGTTTCAGATGTAAACTATTATATTCACTAAATATTGAGACTTTAAAGGGAATTGGGTAATTCCGCATATTTTGAAATATACATGATTGCAAAGATCTACAATTTTTCTTCACATCAGTATAAGAATTTTGATAACCGGACAAAACTATCAAAAATCTGGATGTCTGAAATGATTGATTTAATGCTATTGGAGGCAGAAATTTTCAAAGGTGACCATTGACATCATTATTTCTTGTGCACAGATATATACTTAAGTGGGAAAATATTAACATTACATCAAGTTTTCCATCTAATATTATTGGAAGTTCATTTTTATTGTGACTTAAAGTATTTTCTGTGAAAATATTTTTTTTTCGTAAAACAAAATAATAACGAAAAATTGACATATGCTTAAAAACTGGTGATGTCACTAGTTATCTCAAAATGGCGGCCAGCACAAGTCTTTTCAGTTCTGTGCTCGGTTTAAAAATGTCTTTGCGATGAACACTTATTCCTGTATTCCGAATTTCTCTTTAAGAGCAAAATATTTACATATTGAGGAGGTACATTGATCTGAATGCGGCCACAGAAATTGAAGAACTTTTATGAACATTTAGGAAATTAATGAAAGTAGCAGACGAGGTGCCAAGAGCCGTCGATGGACTTTTAGATTTAACCGTGCCAGCTATAGGGACAGAA
This sequence comes from Corbicula japonica, assembly GCA_038501625.1. Taxonomy (NCBI): domain Eukaryota; kingdom Metazoa; phylum Mollusca; class Bivalvia; order Venerida; family Cyrenidae; genus Corbicula; species Corbicula japonica. The sequence goes on from JAZAYU010000211.1 coordinate 93,315, forward strand.
TTAGTTTTATATGCTTTTTTATATACGTTTTTGGGTTTCATTAAACGATATTGGATATTTGTCTATTAAATTTTAAAATTTCGTTTAGGATCAAAGTTTAAGGTCTGGATACTCAAATACTGTGACAAGACTTGACACATTTACTTCTATCTCATAGCCAAATATCAATTAAGGTTTAATTGAAACCAAACATTTTATATAAAAACAAAAGATCTAACAAAATTCTGCCATTATAGCTGGAAATGTAAAAATTTCTGTGACTTGTATTAATTTAAAATTGATCAAAGAAACATTGTAATTAAATCTTTTCAGTGGATCCAATACATTACAAATGACGGCGCATTCAAAAATGGCGGGTGGCGTGTGTTGATTAATCATATTGTCAAAACAATAATTGTTACACGGTGTTCCGTTTAAGTGTTAATATTAAATGAATATAATATTTTACATCTGAAACGGAAAGAAATGACTTGTCATGGAAGAAAAGCAGCAGTTATTTTGAGATGTTTGCATGATGAATAATTACAAATTTATTTTAACAAGTATTAGGGGAGACCGGGGTTAGTCCGGCCCCAGGGTATGTTCGGCATATTATCATTTTAAGTGCAAAAATCAAGATTCTGAGCACGCGTCGATAATGTAAGGTCACTTGTAACGAAACTAGTTTTGTATGTACACACTGGCGACTATATTAACACAATTTTCGATTTTGTGAGGGAAACTTGATTTTTTTTGACTGTTGAGTATTTTTTTTTAAATATTTGAGTTTTTATTTGCCATGAGATGCTTTATAATTAGAATATTATTATTATTATTATAGAAAACTATTCATGCAGGTAGCACGTGATGTTTATAAAAAGTTAGCAAGGGGCTAGTTCGGCCATAGGGGCAGGGGCATGTTCGGCTAATAGCCGAATAACCCCTTTGCTCCAGCATAGATTTATTTTCTTGATTAGAACTACACGTATTTAATAAACAGAAGTGTATTAATTATCACAGCTTAGATAGAAGCGGTTTTGGTTGGAGAAACGTCTTATTGTGTCGCCTGCGATAGCAGGTTGACACATAGGGATCCTATTGTCCGGCGGCGGCGTCGTCGTCGTCGACGGCAGTGCCGTCGTCCGGTAGTCCCCCAACTTTAACATGAAATTAATGTTGCCTTAACTTTGAAAGTTCTTGTCCTATTCACTTCATACTTGGAATATATCATCAGCATGAACAATGCCATCTGTGACGACAAGAATTATAATTCCAGTTTCAATAATTTTTGAGTTATGCCCCTTTCAAATGCAACTTTAACCTGAAACTTAATGTTGCCTATAACTTTTAAAGTACTTGTCCTATTCACTTCGTACTTGAAATATATCATCAGCATGAACAGTGCCATCTGTGACGACAAGAATTATAATTCCAGTTTCAATTTTTTTGAGTTATGCCCCTTTCAAATGCAACTTTAACATGAAACTTAATGTTGCCTATAACTTTGAAAGAACTTGTCCTGTTCACTTCATACTTGGAATATATCATCAGCATGAACAATGTCATCTGTGATGAAGCATGATCACTCCATTTTCAATATTTTTTGAGTTTTTTGACTTATGCCCCTTCCAAATGCAACTTTAACCTGAAACTTAACATTGCCTTTAACTATGAAAGTACTTGTCCCTTTCACTTCATACTTGGAATATATCATCAGCATGAACAATGCCATCTGTGACGACAAGAATGATAACTCCAGTTTCAATATTTTATGAGTTATGTCCCTTTCAAATGCAACTTTAACATGAAACTTAGTGTTGGCTGTAAAATGGAAAGTACTTGTTCAATTTGCTTAATACTTTGAATAACTCATCTGCATTTACAAACCAATTTTTGAAGATGATAACTCGGGTTTCACCATTATTTTAGTTATTCCACTTTTAAATGCAATTTAGATGACACATGTGTTCTGTGGTGTCGTAGTGAAGTCAACTTAAATAAAATATTTTTATTATATATGATTAAACATAGGCCCACATTTCAACTTTTCCATGCAGGCGACACATGTGATCCGCGGAACACAACATTCTAGTTTTAGGTATACCATGGTAGGCATATGCAGAAAATTGCATGTTTTAAATTTGTTTTGGCTGATCATATTATGATAGGTAGGATTCATAGTCTGAGATCTACAGACACATTCCATTTTTTTTTTAGAATCACGATTCATTATATATATTTTTGGAACATACATAGCCATGGTGTGGACTTACAAAAGAAAAAAGGAGCTATTTCGAGACAGCAGACGTCTATTGAAAGTAATTAGAACATTACAACAACAAACACGAACATACATACTTTAACGCACCACAGAAACCTAAATTTCCAACAGAAAACATCCGGATATCAGTATGACATTTTACCATATGCGTATCTAAAACATATGCCTATCTAAAAAAATATAGGCATGTAGGGTGAAACGTCGTATATGTGGTGTCTGGATGTTTTCTGATGAAAATTTAGGTTCCTGTGTTTGTACTTATTATATGCACATGCACCCACATTGATTTACATACGTAAATACACAACAATTTATTACCTCTTCGAACATGATGTCTCTGATTTTTTTCAGTCTACAGGAAAATAATTTTAAAAAATCTGTCCAAATGCCGAACATGCCCCAGGTGGTAGCCAAACTTGCCCGGCATCGGGGCAACTTTGGCCAGTTTGATCTTATTACTTCGAAAACAAATTACCATTTCTTTGAAAGAAAAACGTCATTTAAAGTTCAGGGGTAATAAAGCCTATATAATTTCTTAACTATTTATAAAAATTTGTAGAGAATTACATTATGAATTCATTAGTAAATTGCATGTTTTTAAAAATGGGGCTGTACTAGTATGTATGTAGTATTGCTTATAAGCAAAAGGTTCTTAGACTTTTCTACGAAAGTGGGAAATGATTTGAAATAACGTTTTGGGCATTTTGATGTAATAATCGACAAAAATGATCGTCAAATAGTCAGTTGTGAATGAGATAAACATAAAAAATTGGCTTCAAAAAAAACAAACTCTTCCCATGCGTTCATGTTGAACATTGATGAAAACTTCTTCCCATGCGTTCATCTTCCCATGCGTTCATTTTTAATATTTTCTAACTTGTGATCTAAATCCAAAAGTACGGCCTTGAAATTGTGGTGGCTTACGGCATACGAAGACATGTTTTAAACAGACATCAAGGACGAAACAAATGCTCAAAAATTTGCTTAACTTTCGAATTATTGACTTTTTAAGAGCGATTTCTGCCATTTTTGCGATACTCTAGTGCAGTTGTTGAGAATGTTCACAGAAGTTACCGTATCTTTGGCGAATTTGAGATGACCATCGTTTAAGGTAAATATAGGAAATCAGAATAGGCAATATCTTTATCTGATAAATGCATTATCAAAGAAATGCGAGGCGATTTACTGACCACAGTACCCTATTCCCTCCTGAAAATCCGATCTATTCATGCGTTCTCCTCCTGGACCTATAGTGAACGATTGGACTCGGTGAATAATTATTCTCATTAATATAGAGGATATGAGAAGAATTCATGATATTATGGCTTTTTCGAATGGCTGTCGGAACAGCAACATTGACGACAAAGTGAAGAACACAGTCCAAGGATATTATGGGAGGTCATCGACCCCTGTATGACATGTCATGATCCACTGTCGCTATATACTGTTTAAAATCCATCAATCTTTAGATTATTATGCTAAACCCCTTATATCTGTCCATTCTTTTTTTAATTCCGGAGAGGCCCCTGTGGGAGGGAAAACCTCTTACCACACACTCTGGCTACACCGCTGCTAACGTTACCTCGTTTTATATTAAAAAGTCAGCTTTATAAATTTTTATGAACCGACATGTACATTTTTGCAGAAATGCCAAAGAAAGGGAAAGGCATTCGTTGCCAATATAATCATGATGACCTTGACAAGGCAGTAAACCAGGTAAACCTAGGACACATGAGTATTAGAAAGGCTGCGGCTACCTTCGGCGTCCCGAAAAGTTCTGTCCACGATAGGATTAGTGGGAGGGTGGATATCTCAGCCAGACCGGGAAAGCAAACGGTATTCCCCCCGGAGATTGAACGCTTGTTGGCCGACAGGATGAAGGAGGCGGCCGAAATGGGGTTTGGGATAAACCGCCAGCAGTTGAAAGCTAAGGCTGCTCGCCTGTCTGATAAGCTAAAGCTAAAAACACCATTCAAAAATGGTATACCCGGAGACGATTGGGTAAATGGCTTCTTGAAACGTAATAATCTTAGCTTACGATCCCAGGTAGCACTGTCAAATGTTCGGAGTAGAATGTTAAACAAAACTGTCACTAAAAAGTATTTTGAAGAGTTGTAAGCAACACTGAATAAACTCAAACTTACAGAATGTCCAGATAGAATTTGGAATATGGACGAGACATCTGTCTCACTTACCCATAAACCGACCAAAGTCTTGGCTGCCAAAGGCACGAGGAACGTACCAGGTCGCGTAGGCAACTGTCGCGAATCTATCACGATGTTAGCATGCATCAGCGCTGCTGGAACCGACGTTCCGCCAATGGTCGTTGTGAAGGGCAAAACAAAGAAATCCCTTAACGCCTATAACACCATTGATGCTCCATTTGGGACGCGCTGGACATATCAGACCAAGGGTTGGATGGAAGAGAGTCTTGGAGCAGAATGGTTTAACCATGTTTTTGTACCTAACTTTGGCTCCCGAAGACCCCAAATTCTAATATTGGACAGTCACAGCTCGCACGAGACCTTGGACATTATTGAGTGTGCAAAAGAAGAAAATATTACTTTATTTGCCCTCCCCCCACACACCACACAGTGGTTAAACCCCCTTGACAAGACCGTTTTCGTATCATTCTCTAAGGAGTACGACAAAACATGTACAACATACATGTCAAAATCCCCAAATAATCTTGTCTGCAAATGGGTTTGGGCCGGTCTATTCAAAGAGGCGTATGAGAAATCGTTCACAAAATACAACTTAACGAAAGGTTTCTCTGCATGTGGGATTTTCCCTACTGATATAGCCGCTATTCCCGAAAGTGCGTTTATGCCTTCAACTGCATTTGACCAGGTACCGCCTCAACAACTGTCCATACTTCGCCAGTTGAGACCCCAATACTTGAGAATCAATCAAATCCATCAGACGAAAACCAATCACCTGAGACGCCATCACTTCACGAGACTCCGCCACTGCCTCACGTGTCTAATGTCAAGGTCAACTATCCATGCTTGGCAACTAAACGACTCATTGTATGGTGTAAGTATAAATGAACTTAAAAATTACAACACCCCTTTAACTTGGCATCAGTGTTCACAATGATTATCACCGTTTTCGAATATACACTATCCATTTTTGTAGAAATACTACCATTGCTAACGTTCTGTTAATATCGAACATAGTTGCATGAAATAACATTTTTGACTAGCCCAGACATTTGCTATTTCTCTTTAAAGTTTTGTATTTTTGCCTTTTTATTCTTTGATAAAATATTTGTTTGATAATATGTTTTGCATTTCTTTCAATTTTCTAAACATATATTATGTTTCCAAACCTTTTCAGACCATAACTTAACGCTATTTTGAGCACATTTGTTAATTACAAAAAAGTTCATACTCGATAACTCGAACTCGCTTATGTTGACTTTTCGCTTAAAACAAATACACTTTACCGTCCCCAATCCTAATTTATTCAGTTGCACTTTGTTTAAGATAGAAAATAATTACGTCCGAGTTTGGCTAAGTCGAAATGTTTTCATTGGTCACACCGGTTTCGGGTGAATAAACTGTAAAATTAAAAGGGAAAATGCGCTGGTTCGATTGATATTAATGTGTTGTAACTCGTTCTTCGGATTCGATAAAAATGATCTATTTTAACCCCGCCTAATCCCCTATGTTTCATAGTACGTGTGTCCATCCATTATGCTTAACATTAAACTATACAATGTACTTGGATAATACGTAAAAATATTGGGTTGGCATAATTATGGCGTACCTTCAATCTCTAGGCATGTGGCAACAGTTCATTTCTCGGAACAGCCGACGAAGCCGGTACACTAACGCTAGAGTCAGTTACTGCAGGGGAACTACTCGACCTTATGGTGGAGGCTCAGCTGGTAGAAGAAAGTGACTTCAACCTCGAAGATACCGCTACTGAGTCCAAACACTACGACGGAATGGTGAGAAATGTCGACGACCAGTCCGCAGAAACCTTCGTGGCTATCCCGCTGCCCAGTTCTTAAATGACAGTGGAAACATCAATAAAACAGTACTCACAGGTAGGCATTCCGTCTGATATTCAATAATTTGAGGAGCGGCATTGCCTAGTGGTTTGCGCGTCGCTAGTCAATGAGTGAGTTCAAACCTCGTCAGGGACTATCCGCTGTGAAACTTGAGCAAGAAACTTTATCCTCATAGCTAAGGACTGGTTAAATCACATTAACGGATTTGATTGTGATTCTTTACGCTTTATTCAAGCTTCCATTTCAATGGAACCAAAATAACTTCGTAAAAACTAACAAGCAATTTGTAGGCCGTATCCCCTTGATAATCATTTTATTTTTGTTCACTTCAACAAAAATATAACGTTTTCATTGTCAAGCATATTACAAACTATTGGATTAATTCAATTTTTATTCACAGGCAACTACACATGTGCAAGATCACGTGTCACGTGAAATCGACAGCATATTCAAATTACCATAACCCGCCGCTAAGACTGAAAATAAACCTAAAAGGAAACTTACGTCGCACAGATACTGTATTTTCCTGTAATATTTCACTCATCATACTTCGCAGAATACCCGTACTTTTTACTTGCTCATATTGCCACTGCAAAACTAGGTTTTATATATGATAACAAGGTCTAGAATATCACGCAATTCAAAAGTAATATAAGTTTTAATTTAATTACAAAGGTAATTTAAAAACGCTCAATGAAAAACTCTACTTCTTTAAACAGGATACTCACCAGTGATGAGAGCGTAAAAGAAAAGCAAGAAGCCAAGAGAAGGAAAGAAGAAGAAATAAGAAAGAAAGAGGAGAGAAAAATTGCCAGGACCATAAAGAAAGAGAACAAAAAACTTAAAAAAGATTCAAAAAATTGAAAGGTGGAAATATGATAGATCTAAGAATTTAATTATTATAGAATCTGTAATAATGATGAACTGTTTTTTTAAACTGTTTTAACCTAGCGTCTTTTTGTTTTTAAAAAATAAATGTCCGATAATCCCCGTTGAAAAAGTGGTGTCCGATTCTACCCTTTTCGGTGTCCGATACAACCCCGGCCTTGTCCGATACCCCCCTGGTGCATGTTTAGGTTATAAATCTCCGTTTAAACATTCGAACGCCTGTTTACGGTAATAAGCTTAATGTCTAAGTCTCGCACAATGCTTGTTTAACGTAAAAAACCGAGGACACCCACATGTTTCGGGAAAACACGTTCAGAGCATGGTAACGTTCCCGGATGTGTCCGATACTGCCCCAGGTTACTCTATAAATAAACGGAAATTTACAGACAGTCCTTTAAAACAGCCGTTTCCTAGAGTCTAGACCTGGTCCAAATCTGGTTGTTGGCATTTTGATCACATTAGTCCCAATTTTTATCACAGATCGTAAATATAAATAAAGTATCTGCAAACTACTGTGAGTAAAATATTCAATAAAGTTGATATTAATTATAATTAAGAGTTGTCATACCTTATAATGTCTTTTTAGTCACAGTTTATTGTCGCAATGCTTACATTTCTCATGGCGGATGTTGCCATCGACTTCGCGCATGCGCACTGACAATTCTCATGGGGCTGACGAATCTCATACTACAACGCCATGCTTTTTCGTAAACGGGTACCATGTTCTATTTATATATGGAACATGTAGCGGCCATCCGCCATCTTGAATTCAGTTCAATAGACGTACGTTGTTAAAGACGCAGGATAGTTAGGCCGATTTTACATTTGAAGATTTTTCTGATATTTTAAACATATTTTTACATATTGTTGGATTTTTTTACCCAGTTTAATATCTTTTTATATTCTTATTGATATTTTAAACATATTTTTACATATTGTTGGATTCTTTTACCAGGTTTAATATCTTTTTATATTCTTATTGAAACGTTTATATATTTATATACTGTACCATTTTAAATAAGAATTGATTAAATGATGAGTGATATTGAAAGACAAACAACGAGAGGCGGTGGAGAAATGTTTGTATACGGATGTATTGTGTGTTTTGCCGACAGGATACGGCAAAACAATGATTATTAAATGCCTCGGAAGACCCGATAAAGTGGTAATTGTCATTTCACCCTTAAACTGCATACTGGAGCAGCAGGTGAAGGTTTTGCGTAAGTTTTTGTTGCTGTTTTTAATGTTCCCTGCTTCATTAAACTATTACAAAAATTCTTCTGGCACACATCTGAAACAAATAACCAAAATTATCTGTTTTACGTTTCAGTCTGCTACCACGTTAGTGTTTCTCCACTACTTACCAAAACCTTGAGAACTTAATAAAGCGAAGATTTCAATAATACAAACAGGAATATACAGAACTTGAATCAAACTTGAAAACATGTACGAGTCTGTGACTTTAAATGTAGATAGGGTTCACCATGAGATAATGATTCCATTTGTACAACATTTATTTTTCATGCAGGTATTTCTATAGCTAATTAAAAACCAGTGGTCTTGTGACCCTTGCATAGAATTTTCAAGGGTTAATAACTTAATAATCAGATCATAATGATTCATGATGTTTTCGTCAATGGGAACTACTTATTTCCATACGTCACGCACCATACGTCTGGCTTCAGACCAATAAATTTATTTAACCCTCGTTAGAGTTACTCCCTTTGAATTTTTAGAAAATGGCTGCTTCATTTCACGGCATCACGCGTGTTGTAGAGTGCGGGGACCTGAACTCTGCTCTTAATGTCCTTTCTGAACATAAAAGAGTAACTAACAGCAAATTTGCAGTGTATACTGCAACTAAAGATTTTGGTACAACAAGTGTGTGCTACTATACAGATCTCAGTTTACACGTAGTTTCACTGTCTTTTTGGATCTCTCTTCTCTGTCACTTAGCCATATGAACAGTGATACTTTGTTCGGTTGTGTTTATTTTAGGTCATCACTAAGTGGGCTATTGCTTCAAAAAACTTATAGCGAAGACTAAATATACGAGAAGAAAAAAATGGTTAATTGAACTGTTATCAAAACGATATGGAATATCAAAAAATTATAAACAACGGTTCGGTATTACCCAAGGGAACCAGATTATAAGTATCATGCATGAATATGAGGTGAAGATGGAAAAATCTGTCACCGAGGGTTAACTGTTTTGCGGGAACGAGGCTCTGTCGAGTTCCCGCCAAAACTGTTCACCCGAGGTGGCAGATTTTTCTATCTTTACCGAATGTCTCATGCAAGATACTTTTTCTTGCATACCTTTTATTATTTATAACATTTCTGTGTAAGTATACAAACGTATTTGCTTTCATTATGCTGAAATATTGACGTTAACGCAAGCTTTTTTAATAAATGACGTCACTAACTTGAATATGTTACGTCAGATACTTGAAGACGTGACGTCACTCACGTGACTCATTCTACATGGGAAAATTCTTTCCAAAAATCACATAATTATATCATGCATGAGTAAGCTAACAAATGTTAGACACAATTTATTTTTTGGCCAAATACATGACAAAACAAAACATTATCCGAGATTATTACAGCTAGAGCTCGATAAGAGGCAGTGCCTTAGTTCATATTATTTATAACATTTCTGTGTAAGTATACAAACGTATTTGTTTTCATTATGCTGAAATATTGACGTTAACGCAAGCTTTTTTATAAATGACGTCACTAACTTGAATATGTTACGTCAGATACTTGAAGACGTGACGTCACTCACGTGACTCATTCTACATGGGGGATGAAGGATCGAAATTTCCTACACGGGTGAAAACACCGGATGACCTGATCTGGTATGCAAGAATAGCTTTTTCGCAGGTACTCGTGGCAAAACCTGCGTATTCGGCGACGTTATACATTGTGCAACGTCGATAAATTATGAACGGTTCTACTACGCTTTTATAAGTAATACGTTATCATTAGAAATAATGATGCGTTAGATAAATAAGGCTTAGGGGACGAAGTTAAAGTGTAAATATAGTTTCTTGAAATTCCATCCATTGATTGTTGAAGTTAAGTAGAAACGAAATCTGCACACACGGAAGGACGGACGGAAGCATGACGACCATTCCTTTCCCCCTACCGCTATGCAGCTGGGGATAAATACTAGAAGTTTGAGTAAATTAAACTGTCATATGCAAAGGATATAAAAAAGGTCAAATGATGATTCGATGCGCTACCCGCTATGATGACGTAGATCTAAATTTAACTGCTTGAGTAACGGCGCGCAAAACCGAACTAATGCGATGTAATATTTACAACCTTCCATAAATAAAATGATATCGAATGGAATTTGTTATGCCCCCGAAGGGAGGAATAAAGTAATCGGACCGTACGTCCGTACGTCCGAAATGAATCTTGGTGTTTGCCACCAAGCCTAGTTGTTCATATCGTCAGGAATTTCTGCTCGGATTATTTTTGACCGAGTAATCAGTTAAGCGACATTCACCAGAAAGGAGACATTCTCCTAATTGTATGATTGTCTCCCAAACGGGCGACATAATTAGTAAAGTTTACATTTTCTTTGTTTTTTATGTTCACATGTACCCCAATCGGGAGATTTTCTACTTTATAAGTGACATTCACTCTATTGGGTGATTACTTCTTAATTTCTGCTGTAAACTCCTGATCGGGAGACTGTCTCCTGCTTAGGGGATTGTTTCTTGATGAGGAGACATATGAAAAAAAAGTGTATATGTCTCCCATGCTTGAGGACATTCCGGAAGCGGATCTACCACGTGACCTCAGAAGGACCCAGTACTATGCCTCCTTCTTGTCTGGGGAGCAGACAAAACTCCCATTGGTGTGTGTTACAGAAGCAGAATCTGTTAATTCTGTAATGATTGAAAATCTGAGCAAGGCTGAAATTCAGAAAAAAATATATCAGCTGCTTGAATGTCTTTCAGATAGAGAAAGGAGACTTATGGAAGAAGTTTTCATAAAAACTGTAAAAGCCAAGAACAAACTAGATTACATAGCTTTTTATTACACACTGATAGCTGATTGTGAGTAATTTACTCATTTTACATGTTTTAACCCTTTTCTCCATCGATATGCCTTAACAGCTTGGGCGAACACTGTTGATCCAGATCAGCTAGCACTTTCGTGTCATCTGATCAGGATCAGCACTGTTTGCATTTTTATATATTAACTTATTTCTGACCAAATAAGGAAACAGTGCAGATCCAGATCAGATGGCATGAATGTGCCAGATGATCTGTATCTACACCGGTCGCAATGACCAATATTTCCTGTTCTGCTTGGTGTAAAAGAGTTCATATGTATTTATTATATTAAATGCATATATATGAAGTGAAGGGTTAAATAGCTATATATATATATATGTGTGTATTAAAGTTCAATTTCATCAAAATGACAATGGGAGTAAATTATATAATATGAGACAAGTATTCTTATATCTGAACAATTCTAAATGGAATTGCTTAAACTCCAGTGAACTGTAGCACACAAACATTGTCATGTTGAAAATTGTTATGTGATAAAAATTTGTTGCTATATAAATAAAATATATATATTTTATATATAAATAAATAAATATAATAAATAAATATAAACATCCATTTAAAGACAACTCATGCTATGTATTGTTGTTAAGCCAAAAGGTACAATGCTGTGAGGTAAAACATGTTCATGTAATTTATTTTAAACTTCATATTGATAAATAAATCCAACTTTTTAAAAATTTTGTTATTATTCTTACATGTAAACAGTGTTGCCATACCACATGGTTTGTGACATCATTTTTCGGTATTGCGACAAGAAAAAACCCATCGATTCAAATCTTTGAAGCCTTGTAAGTATTTTATTAGTTCATTAGTACATTTGTTGCCTTATGTCTACTTTTGCCTATAAATGCTGACATTGAATGATAAAAAGCAACAGTATTTGCCCTTAAACATAGTCAAAAGTAGTAACAAGGCAACAATATATTGACAACCCTGGGTGGTGTTCAACTTCGAAATAGTTAACAAATAAAATACTTGAAAGGCTTCGAAGATTTGAATCAATCGTTTTTTCATGCCAACAAACTATGTGATATGAACACACTGTTCATTTTAAGATAATTAGCTGATTTTAATTTGATGTTTTAACCCTTACCTCCATAAATACTTGTTTTCACGCATGTGCAACCAGTGTAGATCCAGATCAGCCAGCACATCAGTGCCATCTGATCAGGATCTGCACTGGTCGCAGTTTGGTCAGAAATAACCTAACAAATAAAAAAAACGAATAGTTTAGATCCTGATCAGACGTCACGGATGAGCTGGCTGATCTGGATCTAAACTGTTCGTCCACTTAATAAAGGTGTGTCTATGGAGAAAAGGGGTTAAGGATTTAAACACTGTCTTGAAATAATATCATTATTACATTTTTGTATTTTTCTCAAGGATGTTTGCTATGAAGTAGAATAGATGGAATATCTTTCCTAGATTTAATATATACATTCGCACATACAGCATGTCCCCAAAACCCACAGCCTTCAGCTTCGCAGCCCAGCCACTGGGCCCGAAGGCGGTGCTTTTTGCGGAATAGCTTGTCTTTCATTGAGTTAAATATTACTCCACAGTATGCACATTTATTAATTATTCTTTTCTGAACAGAAGGAACATTCTTTTCCTTCTTTCCAGGCATGTTAGTAATTTTTTTTGCTAGTTTGGCAGGTGTTTTCTTTGGGGTTCCCACAGTGACAACTTTTTTCCTTGTTGTAGGAGCATCCGCAGGCTGGCCAGCCTGCAGTCCAACACTGCGGACGGTCGTTGGCGGGTGGCTTGCGGATATAATCCTCCCGGACTCGGCAATTATTGTATATTTCACATATGCCCCACACATAGTGTTGAGCAAATGTGCCTATAAATATAAGAAAAAACATGTGATTTTTCATGTTGTTACAATACACAATATTAATATAGTAATGTTGAATGTGTATAATTTGTCAAGTCTAAAGTAAATTATTTTGTTATAACAAATAAGAATCATTTGAGAGCAGTGTAGATCCAGATTTGTATATACACTTTCCGCACACACGCAAAAATACAATTTATATAAAGAGTAAAGGGTTAATAATGCACCAAATTCTATATATATATTAATCAAAAATGGCTTGAATAATAAAACAAGTACAAGTCATACTGTCATTATTTTTATTATTACTATTATAATTATATACCGTTTTCTGGAAAGTCTTCAGGCGCTTTGAAAAAGACTTCTGCCTAGCTCTTTTTTCCTGAATGTAAGCCTCTCCGATAGGCCCAACATGGTGGGTGCTGCTTGAAGTCTTAAATAGAAATACAGTAGAAACTCAAATAAAGACCACCTCAATAAAGAGACCAACCTATAATGAAGACCACTGTAACAAACACTCAAAAGTTAATTTCCATCTTAAATCCAACTCCATACCCATCCCAACAAAAAATAAGACCAGTTTCCAAAGGTCCCAAAGGTGGTCTTAACATTGAGATTCTATTATATTGTCATTTTATCGCTTATCTACTCCAAACATCACAATAAAATAATTTAAAAAGCAAAATAATTGATTGTACTTTTGCATAAAGTCTATTCTAAACTGCATTTTAGTAATTGGCATTGTTTAAATTTATGAATACTATTTTATATAAATGGTCAAACCTCTATTATTAGGCAGATACCCAAGCAAATGACAAAAAGTGGCAGCTAAACACAGGTGGCTGTTTAAGATATACACAAATTGGAACAAACTAACATACCAGTTTAGTACAATTACAAACTGGTTGTTTAAGACATGTGTTTGCTAAATGCAGGTGGCTGCTAAGGCAAGTTCAACTGTAATGCATGAATGGAAGTATACCCCATGCTCTGGTTCTACAATGACCACTGCCTCAGGTGGAGGAAGGCTAGTGCTGAATGACACTTCTGCTCCAATGTCCAGTGTCTCCTCTGCTAGTGATACACCAGACATCTGGAATCATGCCCATATACAAGTTAACAATCAGTTGAGTCAGTTGGATCATATTCCATGTTAATATAAGCTTAACTGGCGAAATGACTGCAGTCTTTTAGATAAATATGTGCCATGTAAATATTAACTCAATTTTTGCAAAACAGTTATACCAGCACAATGTCAACTTTCATTTTATGTTATTAAATAGAATTAATATGTATTATTCAATAATTATTATACACTTGCTATCATAAAATAAAGGTGTTCAAAGTAAGGCATCTGACATTTACCTGTACAGGATTCACCTCTACACATGAAGCATACATATGCTCATTCACTTGATGTTCTGAAAAGGAAATGTGCATTGTGTGTTTATAGCTGGAGACGATTCCCAGTTTTGGAAGTAGAGATAGTTTTATTTTAATTAAATTAAGCAGGGGTTCCATTTGACCCAGGAGTTGCCCCATTGACCTTGAAATTTCCAGAAAGCCTTATTTTGACCTCTTGGATTTAAGCAGAAGGGTCTTTTTTTTCCTTAATTTAGGGTTATTTTTGGCTTATAATGAGACAAACCCTAAAAAATGGACAAAATGACCCTTGAGATTCAGCAGCTAGTGGAACCCTTGTTAAGATGATGATGACGATATTACATAGAATGTCTCCCAATCGGGAGACGAAGATGATAACGATAATTGGAGCACATGCGCATTATACTGTAATAAAAACGAACAAAATGGCGGACGTTGGTTGTTGGATATTTTTCGGGAGCAGAAAAGTTTGCCATTGGTTTACAGACTTTAGTTTCTTAACAGATCTTGTGCAGTGAAGTTTTACAAATTAATATGACACAAAGTATTGTTTAAGAGAAGATAACTTGAAAAGTACGCGATGGATTTACCTGAACCCTCGGACATGTCCACTTGTTTTTCAATTTCCCGGCAGATTAACTTTCATGGGACGCGCGAAAAGGCCTAACAAAACGCGCAAGTATGGTCTAAAATAACGACTATCGTTTTCTCTTGTTATTGTCCCCAAATTGGTAGAATGTCTCTCGATCTGGAGACAGTAGTTAAAACTTTCAAAACCAGCTAATGTCTCCTAAACGGGAGACGGTCTCCCAATCGAGAGACTGTCTGCCTTATGGTGAATGTCGCTTGACTGGTAATGGGCTTTTTCAGCAAAACCTTGTCCCCTTTCTCCGAAACCGCTTGAGGGATTTCATTGAAACTTCACAGGAGTGTTTGTCACCAAGCCTAGTTGTGCATATCGTCAGGAATTACTGCTCGGATTATTTTTGGCAGAGTTAAGGTTTTTTTTTTCATTTTTTCACTGACCCTAACCCTAACCCTAAGGTCTTTAACCCTAACCCTAATTACAATACTATCAACTATACTGTATTTAACTATATTTTCACTACAGACTTGAAACAAATGGTCCATTCATCTTTCACATTATGCTTCGTCACTTCCACAAGCATATTTTTCATTACATATATTTATTAACTACATATGTATACCTATTCAATTTCAAACCTGCATTTCGGGGGCATATGTCAATTTCAAGTGACAGCTCTTGTTTATTACTAAAAAAAATAACAAACAAAAAATACATTCACGATGGTCGTTGTTTCAAATAGTATAGTTATAGCATTGAAGACAAATCAAATATCGCATATCGTCGGGTTTCAATACACGGACATGTGTAAAAAAACAACTACAACACGACCATTACAAAATGTTGAAAATTCACAGATTTGTTTTCATTGTGTTCTACTTACTACTAGAACTACGCCTAAAAGCAGAATTGTTTATGTACGATCATTTCTAATGACATGCAGAGAGGTACACAATACCACTTGCATAAATATAAAACTCCGAAGATGAACTGTCTAAACACCAATACAGTTATATTATAATTCAATTTGCCAGCCAATTGATTTTCTTGTTATATCAACACCTTGATAGATATTATATATAGGTTAAAGCACACCGTTCAACCCGTTATCGAAAACCGATTGTTAACTCGAAAACAGATTAAGAAAAATAAACGGGAGTCGACACTAGGTGAGTTTAAATGTCAGCTTTGAAACGCTGTTGACGCTTTGAAACAAAAAATTAGTCAGTGAAAATTGGCCTGACAACCGATAAATGATGGTTGTTTATGTTTCTTTTACTAAACTCGTTGCAATCGCTGGATGAAAAGTGATATTTCTCGCCAAACACAAAAATGCATAGGAAACTCACTTTTCACAGAGTTTTCTTCAAAGATATAAAACTTTTCCACTCGAAAAATATATGCCAAGATTCGCCATTCTCTTCTGAAACAATACTTACCAGTTCCGAATGGAAACCATGGCTTAACGTGCCAAAAATATGAATTAAACTCACCTAGTGTCGACTCCGTTTATTTTTATTAATCTGTTTTCGAGTTAATAATCTGTTTTCCAGTTAACGGGTTGAACGATGTGTATAGTTTATTTGGAGGCTTGAATGAATTAAACGGTCAGGCCCAGTATATAATGGTTGTAATTATTTTTGTAACTGACAAAACAGTCGCTGCCTAAATTACCATACATGGGTACGCAAAAATCAATAGTCAAACTGAAAGTAGTTTTCTCATTCAATGGCCCGCAAGTTTACATGAACTGAGAGAAAATTTAAGAAAGTGAATTATGAATTTTTTTCTATTTCAGTATCACAATAGCGTTGTTTGTGCCGTGTGGCGGCTGTAAAAAGTCTCCCCGTACATCCAATCAGTGTTGTTATCAATTAAGTCCTTTGAAGGTCGTCGAGCACGATATTTATGTACTTTGTTAATAGTACTACTAAATTTACTTTTTGTTTTTTATATTTCGGCCAGTTTAAAGATGGTTGGTTTCAATATCCCAGCCAATATAAATTTGGATATTGTTCAATCACCCACAGGGATATACTTCCTGCTTTTAAAACTTTGCCTTTGGCGTTGTCTGTGATATGCAGGATTTATTTTCTAAGATCCCCTCTCAAAATTCTATTCTATTTAGTTCCGCCCATTGTTTTCTCGTTTAGGGCAAAGCCATTCTTTTAACTGGGGACCGTACGCCGCTAAACATGGAATGGTAATAATCTGAAAATACCGCATTAAAGGTCCCATGTTCACCGCCATATGCATACCATCGTTCGGGATGGATCAAAATTGTACTGTTTATATATTCCGCCATTTTGTTCCGCACAGAACATCTCCCTCACTTACTATATAGAGCTCGTGTCTCATGGGCGATTCAGAGGGTGTTACATGGGGATGTTCGAATCATTTTTGGTAGCGATATTGAATAAGATGTGTTACTAAAATAGCCGAGTACCCAATAAAAAGTATGGAGGGGCTTGTCATGTACGCAAAACATTTTTTTCTCGCCTTGTTTTTGACTTCTTACAAGAATTGGTGTACTGTTGGCTTAAAAGCTGATTGAAGAAGTCCATATAGCATTTATAAGCTTTAATACTATACTTGTGATTGGTGATAATATAAACAGAGATAATAACCAGGTGTTGTCCAGCCGTGAATTCTAACAGTAAATTTATCGGTCTTTCTAAAGAGAAAGAAATGATCATAAATACTTTTCAATTTCACTTAACATTGACTTAATAAGCTTTTCAACATTGCCTAATGCGGCCGATGTTATTAATGTCCTTCAGGCTGCCTCGTCAAATCAGCAAAAACACGGCGACAGGTATAAGAGAAAACAATTAAGCCTTTGAGTTCTTTTCAAAGATATTCCTATAAACCTTCATAAACTCTTTATGCATTTTCTGTTTCTTCAGCTTGAATGTCTTCTTTAAAGATTTCTTGTGTATCTTTCTTTCTCTTTTCCAAACCAAGTCTTTTGAAAGAAATTCAGTTGGTATGAGACTTGCTGAAGAAAACTGATCTTTTGGTAAACCCTTAAATTTCACAATTTGTTTTTTACATTCTTCATTTAAATAGATACTTTCTACGGGTAACACTTCTGACCAGTTACTACTTTTGCAAATTTTCCCAGCAGGAAATGAGTTTGATCAGAAGTAAATCATATTACATTATACCATTTCTTGAGTGCCCATCCCTTAATTAGAAGAAACTTTTCGTTGATTGAGATTTAATTTTAACTCAAATATGTTCGTTACACTGGGGCCAGGTGTTTCAATAAATGAACTCTGAGTCTTCGTACTTGTTTGTTAATATGAGAACTAAATTGGGGCAAGTGTGGGGTTGGTGCATCCTAGAACCTGATTTAAACCCCCAGTGGAAATTTGTTTCCACTGACCGTTACTATGCAGTATCTCCAAAGGTTTTCTTTTTTGTTAATTGTTTGCGGCGGCCTATTTTGTCATACTCATATCAAACATGCGCTCTTTCTTCCTCTCTTCTTTTTCGCTGAGTGGGGAGGCTGTGTTTTGTGAGTGTGGCGATTCCTGATGCATATTTTAATTTTTTTACTTGCTTTAATTATTTCACTTTCGATTTGCCTGAGAAATTGGGCATATCAATCATTAATCTGGAAGTACCAATGTCCATACATTCTAAATGTCAAAGTTTTGTTTGCTTCCTTCAGTAGTGACCTTTTTACCATCGTCTTCCTTTTCATGTATTTCAATATTCTCTTGATCACTCGAGAATGTCGCATGAAAATGTCATAGAAGCACTTCGTTTATCTTGATGTTTACAAGCTTTCATGCTTAACAAATGAATAAATTGCCTGTACCGTTAGGATTTATGGATTTATGTGTAATCACTTTTCTGCAACCAATACCATACTGTTTGAATACTCAAGTCAGGTTGAACTACATAGTAAAACAGAGCAGTGATATATGGGTGACTTCAAAAAAAATGAAGACAAACATGAAATTTTTGTTGAAATTTAAATAAATTATTTCACAACCTAATTACTCGTTTTCACACAGGGAACATATTTAAGTTACAGAATCAGTCGGCATTTAAGGAAAAAGCACTCGAGAACATGATAAAATTTTAACACTTTATTCGAACTTTGAACTTTTTTTAAAAGAACAGGTATAATTTTCAAACTGCACTAAAGAATTTAACAGTAGTTAAACAATTGAATTAAGTTGATTTTATCAACAACTGCATATAGAAAACATATTTCACAAGCATGAAACTTGTCACATTTCACAAAAATATTGAAATTTTCAAAAATTTATGTTAATTTCATTAGAAAAAACTAAATATCACCTCAAAAAGTTTCTCTGGATGTCAGAATTCAATAATAAAATTGTAAAAACTTGTTGATTTATTAAATTTAGACTATTTTTGTATCACATGTCAATTTTCGCTGTCATAACTTGTGTCTTTGACAAATTTTTAGACAAATAAAAATGTCATACCTTTTTGGGAATTTGTTACACTTGTGACAAAATATAATCATGTATATTTCAACCACCTCAGGATTTATAAAACATAATTATGGTGTTCAGATCATGATATCCATTATCAGGAAAGAATAATTTCTAAGAATTATTAATACATTTAACAAAAATAACTTCTCAGTGGGAAAAAGGTACCTTTATTCAACATAACTTATGATTTTTGCAGTTTTTAATATTGCTGAAACTGAAAACAATATATAAAAAAAAAACAGAATTTAAGTAATTGTTTTGCATTTCTGTCTACACTTGTGGCATTAAAACAAAAACTTTTCAAAAACTATTTAAATCCAAAATAACAACTGAACTGAACATGAATAAAATACACATGGAAACATTCTAAAATATATTTTGACACTTGCAAACATCTGTTTTAGTTTCAAATTGTATGCCCCGTT
This sequence comes from Corbicula japonica, assembly GCA_038501625.1. NCBI lineage: Eukaryota > Metazoa > Mollusca > Bivalvia > Venerida > Cyrenidae > Corbicula > Corbicula japonica. The sequence goes on from JAZAYU010000211.1 coordinate 113,284, forward strand.
TTCCGGCACATATCTATTTCCAAGGTGTCAAACTTAAGTTTGATCCCCCTTCCTGGAACCAACTCTGGTGGTTTTAGTTTTTGGATTACATCTGTTTGGGGCTTCCAAGAAATGTCATCTTGATCAGGCCAGGTATATATGCCTTTAGATGAAGAAGGCTGCAGAAACCTCAGATGAACATCATTGTCCACTTCAATGACCTATAAAGCAATAGTTATATAGAAAGCTTAGTTAGGCCAAATATGAATATTTTTAGTTTTCCCTCCTACCGTCCGACCCGAAAAAATATAATAACAAAAATTTAATTATTTTTTTATTTTATTTGAAATTTTATTGGAACTTTCATTTATAATTTAACATCATCTGAAATAATGTGTCAGAAAAACTTTCGATACCTTTGCTATATAGAAATATCTTCTTTTCTGTTTCGTCAAGACAACTCCAACAAAGTCGTTCGCTTCGAATCTGAAAAGATTTTAGTACATGATTATGATATGATTATATATTATATTAGATATATGTATTTATTTTATAAATACGATAAAATATATACATACAGTATATATAATATAAGTGTAATTGTGCTCAAATGTCATACCTGATCAAAGGTTCCAAACTGACGTCATGCTGGATGTCTGGAAGATAGCCATGGACTACCTTTGATGCAGTGGCTGTGGATGGATACAGGATAACATCATTACTGTCTGCATGGATGATGTGTATTTCTGTGGACAACATTCTGCTCATTGCTTGTAGAATCACATGATCAGCATATGTACCATCCTTTCTCATAGCATTCAGGTATTCATCTACTGGTAATGTCAGAAACTTCTCCATTTCAGCCTTGTCGGTCTAAAAAAAAGCTTTCGAATAAATAATCTTGATATTTTGGAAGTGATTATTTGTAATTTAAAATAGCCATTTACATACAGCTGTATTATTGCACAATCTGACATTTAGACATACCTGATTAAATGTTGTCATGTACTACATTTTCACGCAGGCTTGAATGGCTGATAGTAACAGCGCCTGTTCTGCTGACTTCATCACAGATAGCCCAGAAACAGCAGTTACCATCTTCTGGCGAGGTGCCCCTGATCTTCCACCCCTTTCGAGCGACACTGCTAGCAAAATAGACATGTTGCTTTCATTCTTAATTTTATGGGCAACATAGTCTTGTAGACTTTGTTCTAAATTCCCATCAACAACATCCTAATAATGTTCAGCACTGTTTATCTGTGCAGCCTGGTTAGTAAAAGCTGATTGCAAGCTAAGGGTTAGTACAAGCATATAGTAGTAAGCAGGGAACATGCAGGATTAATAAGCAGTTAAAGAGGTTTAGCCAATGTTTTACATATAATATCACTATATACTGGCATGACAGAGCTACAGATTTATTAGCTGTTTTGGGGATATTCAAGTAATTAATAAAATAAAGGTAATTACAGAAAATCTTATTGGGAGCTCTGTGTCGGCGTATGGTTATAATTTTAAGGTTGACCATGAATGCAGTTAAGTATGTAGCATAGCAAACTATATATATCAAGACTAGTGAGCACTGGCACACTTCAGAAAGGATACAGCTTGGAACAGAGTTTACAGTATGAGACAGACGGTGGATTTGGCGTTCATGACGATATCTCTGGAGAAGGCATGGCCCTTCATGGCCAGCAATACACACCAAGTAACCTCAGCTTAAATCACTACACACAAGCTGACCTGGTTCATCTTTTACTGTGGATATCATGTGATAAGCCTGGGTGCCTTTCACTGTCTTCAGTCCTTTCTGTTCAATGGGTCTTTCTCTGTCTATCTTTTTCTGAGGCAGATAGATAATTGTCTGGTTGCTTTCTTTGCCCTTAGCCTGAACTAAGGCCAGATATGCCTCATAGGCGTTGTTTATTACCTTGCCTAAGATCATTCTTTGTAGCCTACCCTTAACTGCTGCACCCAGCCCATCACTGGGTCCTTTCCCATGACCTGATTCGGTATAATGATAAATGCAACGAATGCCATGGGCCTTTTCAATCATTTCCAAATGGTTAAATGCATCCTTAGATTTATATTGTGTGGCACAATTATCGGTAAATCTGTGGACTAGTTTAATATCACTACAGCCTGGGTTTCTGGGCAGGTGAAGCAGCATTTGATTTGTGAATACATATACAGTCCCTGCATTATGTGATAGCGAATCTGAAAGTATGATAAGTGATTCTTTTTGTAATTTTGGCTTTTCTGGTGTACTATCCAATGCATGGCGGACGAGATAAATCGGGTGCAAGGTAACTTGTTTCACTGTCCAATGGGCAGACTCTATCTCGTCCTGGGGTTGCAGAGAAATGTTCTCAGAGAAATCCATAACAACTAGGCAATGATCTTCTGGCAAGTTTGACATAAGCTCTTTTTCAATCATATGCTAGTAATCAGCACGAAACTTGTGTGCAGTAAAGGATTTCATGTCTACTGTTGTGCTTTGTTGTATCTGCATCCATCTTGCTGTCTTCTTTGGCTGTCCAGTTTTATCTGTCTAAGTCTCTTTAACAGTTGTCCATTTGTGGTATTTCGCTGCTTCAGTATCTGAGCATTTCATTAACAGTGGCATGAAAAACTCGCGTATGGCCTCCACACCACATACCGTGCATTTCCTGTCTACATATGTACGATTTGGAATACCTTCAAACGGGCATAAAGTCTTGTTGGATAACTGCCTAACATCTGTTTTGGTTTCAGGAACTGATTTCTGGCTTCCTATTCTGTTCAGTGCCTCCACTTTCTGTTCAATATTGTAATCCTTACTGCATACGCAGACCCTCCTGCATGTCAGATCAAGACGTTTGTAGTTCCGAGGTATCATTTTTGCAAATGTGCCAAACCTTCTATCAAACGCTGGATGGAGCCTTTTGAATTTATGGTACAGCTGTGCTTTTGTAAGAAGTAGGTGACGCTTTGCATCAGATTTCTCTTTCAAGATAACTGTGTCCTTCTTGTTGGGCATCACTCTTGAATTGTCATTAAGAAATGCCATTACTTTTTCATCCCATTTTGCCCTGTCAGGGGTTTTTCTGCCTATTTTGGGAAAAGGAGTCTGGACATTTTGGGAAATTTTTATCGACAAAAATTCCCATTTTGGGAATTTTCACATCGATAAACTAGTCCATTTTGGGAAATTTCAATATGCATTTATATATCTTAAATCAGTCAATTTTTACATTACCAATATACTTTTACCAGCTTTTTGGTCGTTATTCAAACAAACATTGCAAAACTGGTAACTTGTTAGCCAACTGTTATCAGAAATAATTTTCTCATTTAAATTATTCATTATATGAAATTGAAATTCTTTATAAAATAGTGAAACTGTAGCAAATTTAATGGTTATTTTAGAGTATTAACTAAAAAGTCCAGATAAACGTAAGTTTTTATTGTAGAACTTATTGTTGTGCAAAGCAATCATAGTCGCGAAAATTTATTACAAAAAGAATGAAGTGTCTAACGAGTCATATTATGATGCATCTTCTGCAGTTAAGGGTACCTTTTATAACGTTTTACAAAACAGTTCTAAATTTATTGATATATTCCATAGCTGTAATGTTGAAAGAAGTCCAGAAAATATTCATGCTTACAGTTAAATCAGGGTCACTGAACGTTGCAATTTCTAGATAAAGGGAAGTCACTCTTGTACACGCAGCGCGGATTAATTTTTTTCCGCTCATCCCCGCGATTTTTTTCATCGCGGACTGAGTAATTTTCGTCCCCCGTAATACGCGGACTTCCACTCGTCACCGTGATCGTGTAAATTCATCACGGTGATAAGCGGATGCCTCTAGGCGATCATTTACCGCCGCGATGTCGCGGAGGATCCGCCGAGGTAAATCGCGCGAACGAGGTTGCATTTTTACAAACGACAAAGTAAAATAATTATTATTTACCGAACGCTAACATATTCCATCATTTAAAATATATCCTAATCTTTAATTTATCGCTTTTATCAGATTTCAGTTATTATTGCATCACACAAGCTAAAAATGACACGCGCATACCACCAGCTGGTAGATCAAACGTTTTTATAGTAAAGTCGAAATAAACACGGATGGTTGTTTCGAGCCGACGTCGTCTTTTGAAGTCAAACGTTTCAGATCAAACGTTTTTATAGCAAAGCCGAAATAAACACGGATGGATGTTTCGAGCCGACGACGTCTTTTGAAGTCGCGTTTGATGTTCGGCGGTATCGATTTTTTGCCTCCATACCAAATACACAGCATGGTCATGTTTTTTGTAAGGGATACATGCGGTTTTTATAAGTTAACGGCTGTTTTTCAAATTATGCGGTTTATAAATGTAATAATTAAAGATAAATGGAATTAAATGCAGATTTCGTAAGAACCGACATCACCATCAAGGTAATTATTTTAACTTATTTCAATCATGCAAACTGGCTTTTACCAATGTTTTACGTTTAATGGAAAAAAGTGGGGTCCACAAGTCGATTGCGTTTTATTTAATTACACGTTATATCAGATTGAGTACTTCAAGAAAAACGTGTATCGGTAAAATCACAGCGACCGTAATGTGTGAAAAACTCTGAAAGCCAGATGACATGTTTGAGATTCCCTTGGTAAAATCAGTGTCACCCTTAATTGGCAGCTTGGTCTCACCTGCCAAAGAGGGTATGTCACTTGAATAAGGTGTGAAAACTAAAAGCATGTTGCCATGTTTGAGATTCTTATGGAATGTTTGACAAGATATTGAGATGACACGGTCGACTCAAATTTTATTTAAAACTCGCTCATTTTGGTCAGAAGTCATTCCCGCGTAATTTCATGTAAATAAGAAATTTAAATAAATCGGTGCATGAATGTGCGTCCGCGTTGGTTCGCGGAACGTCACCGGGAATCCCCCGCGATGTCGCGCTGATAAATTTTTATTACCCCCTGCAAAGCTGTGTCCGCGCCGTTACGCGGACAAAATGATAATCCTGGTGGAATCGCGATGACCTCCAAGAGCTTGGCCGCGGTGATTTTCCCCCCAAACGAAATACTGTCCGCAGTGCTAGCGCGGAATCTGTTGAATCCGCGCTGCGTGTACTGTATTACCTGTGTAATTTGATATATTTTACTCGATTTTTGCCGAAATTTCGGAAATAAAATATGTTTCCAATTGGGAAAAATCACAACTGGATATAATTGGGAACAGGGCCGTTTGCTTTGGGAACAACTCTGTTTTCCGGAGGCGCAGACAGTGCTGAAAAACCCCTGCCTGTGCATCTCAGTTTTAGATAGTCTCTTCATTTGGAGCTTCTTCCTTACTTTATACTGTTCTTGGTGGGTTTTTTTTAGGCCCAACTATTGTTTACACCCGAGGATGCCAACTTCTTGATAAGCTTGCTTGAAAACATAAATGAATAACTCTGAAAACTGGGAACATTTAATAATGTCACACAAAAACGTTACCCTTGTGACATTTTTGGCGACATTTTTGCTGATAACTCAATAAAACTTTTAGATCATAATAACAATGTTGGAACACATTATATAACACAAAAATTATGTTCATAAACCCATTTGGATCCTTTTTAGCTGGAATAAAAGAAATGTCTTCATTTTTTAAGTCACCCATATAGGATTTTAAAAGAAGTCTTTGAATTCCAAGAATCTTTTTTGAATAGATGGGATTGATAACGGTCAACATTTCAAATTTGATTTTTCAGTTGATTGTACGAATATTACCTCCTTTATTCACAAAATTTCTTATTGATGATTTTATTTGTGCAGCTTTCCCGTCGCAAATTGTTCTCGCCCCCCCCCCCCCCCCCCCCGGAAGGTCAGAAATTTGCAAAATGATGGTACACAGAAACTGCTTCAAGTCCGTAGAAACAATCGACTTGATCAAGGCTGATGGTTATAAAACTGTGATTGGAAACCAGTCTCAAATCTCAAGAATCTGATTTGCTGAAATGGCGACAGCCAATCAAATGCTCGAGATTTGAAACTGGTTTCCATTCTCAGTTTTATAAACTTGGAGCCAGGTCTTAAAAATGCTGTGTTAAAAGGCGGGGTTCAGACATCTATTCTAGCCAGTGTGCCTTTCAATAAAGTATTTAACTTTTTTTCCATCCCGAGTTACACTATGAAAGACAAGAACAATTATGTGAGTTAGTCTCGTGTTCGAGTTTTTGTTCATTCACTTACGTGCCAATTGAGTCCTCTCTTTCCAGACCACCAGTTTTGAGATATCATGTGTAACAATCTCAAAATATTGCTCATTTCATTTCTGAGAAATGTTTTTTTGGTTGTTTTTTTCTTAAAATAGTGTTGACACATAAAACTCGCTTATTCCAACCTTTTTCTCATACTAAACATTTAATGTATTCATCTTTGAGCAGCAACATCCTAATAAAACGTTTCAAATGTTTCATTACTTCCTAACTTCGGAACAGTTTCAGTTTCATCGTGTAAAATAAATCAATTTTACTTTTCAACTAGCAAATGTAAATCATACCAAGAATGATTTGAAAGTTTGTTTACTGCTCTTTGTTTGGAGCATTTTAAAATTGTTTGGTGTTAAGTCTGGAAAAGAAGTAATCTGCATAAGTTTTGTTTTTTCATATTGTGTACGAGGGTTGATCAGAAAGTTCGTAGAATGGTGCTATTACTTGACAACTAACAAGCGCAGACATTTAAAATTTTAATATGATATAGCCCGATATCTCATGAACAAAATCTGAAAAAATCATAATATCATACCAATATAAAATCTATATAAAAAATAGCAAATACAATAACTCGACCCGGAGCACCCCGGGATTACATAAACGACGTGGAAATCGACGTCGCGTCGACGTCTCACAACCGCAACAAGCGCAAATGTCATAGGATTTACTACAACTTTTCAATAAAGTCACCCTGAAACTGTATACATCTCTGATGTCCGTGAATCCACGCAGAGAACACGTTCCGGTACCAAGTCTCGTTGAAGTCGGCGATAATCTCGTGTCGCAGTTCCGGTAGGCCGCTGTAACGGTTACCTCGCAATCTGGACTTCACCTGCAGAGACAATTGCATAACAGTCATTTTACCACGTTCCTGAGATATCAATAGTTTATATTGACGATTGGCTTGAAAAGTTTAAATACATAATCTCTAATAGTGCGCCGACGGTCTTCTTCAATGAACGTCTTCACTGACGCCACTAACGTCGGCGTACTAACGGATGGTCTCCCTGAGCGTGCATCATCGCTTATGTTTGATCTGCCGTCCTTGAAGCGTTTTAACCACTTGAAAACAGTAGCTTTCTTCATATCTTTGGTGTGTTGAGCTCTCTGCATAGTATTATACGTTTCTGTGGCTGAATATCCTAAATTGAAGAAAAATTTTACTGCCGCTCGCGATTCTTCATTTTCTGGAAGTACCATAATGGACGTTGTGTGTGAACGATGCGCGTCACTCAAATGTACATTGAATGCGTTGTATACATCGCATGACGTCAGAATCAACGTGAAAAAAAATTAGTTGACGTCACGTCAATAGCAGACAATATTTCGCGGAATTTCGCAAAAAATCAAGGGTCAAAGTCGTGCCAGGTGATACTTACATTGCTTTAAAATTTGGCGTGCTCCGGGGTAACGTTGGGTGGTGATTATAAATATTCATAAAAATGAAACTAACTGTTCGATTTTAAAAATTTCTGGTTAAAATATTTAAACAAATGGAAAAATATTTGTTTTAAATTTGAAGCGCATAGAACGTCATATAAAGAAGTTATAGCACCATTCTACGAACTTTCTGATCAACCCTCGTATCAATGGCAACTTCTGTGACTTGTTTCCGTTTTATTTAATGCTCTGTTCTACAGAGGATATTGTGCATCAGTAGACCCCATATAGAAGATGGTAAATATTCACTGTCATGCCCTAATTAACAATTACTGTGATACAATGGTAGTATGAATTTAACATTAAATATGCTTTTAGAATATATCACTAACTATCGCCGTTTTTTTAAATAATGTTTTTCCAACAGTCATCGACCGGTTGCAGAAGTTTGCCATAGTCCCGCTATTTATAACTAGCGCTTCTCCAGTCTTGACTCTTTATCAGCTGCATTTGTATATACAAACAAACCCTGCAGTTGGACCATAATGGTGGTTCTGTTACAACACTGTTCAACAGAGAATAAAAAAACACCATAATAATGCAATGGTATGCCAGTCTTAGAGTACACTTTGTTATCATTTTCCATACCAGCACAGGTTTGAAACACGTGGTGTTAATGTCTGGTAATAATGACACCTCACTTGATGCGGAGATATACTCCATTGTGACCCGTTAACTGAAACTCAAGGACAAGTCCACTGTGTGCGCCAATTTCCAGAGTTATCTTTTCAGAGTTATTAACCTTTAGTTATAAAGCTGCTTATTAAGCTGCACTCGGACCATGCTACGATAATTTCTACTGAATATTATATTTAACATCAGAAGGTTGTTTTGTTTCATATTTTGTTTGTAGAGATTAACATTTGTAATTATAATGTATTTAATGCAAAATGTGCCAACTTATTGCCAATACCTTTGTGAATAAGCTCAGCGCTACTGTTAAGATTGTATATATTTAGCGTAAACAATAACAGCCGTTTCTGCTCTACATTGTCATATCAAACAAATTAATTTTTGTTCAATAAAAGTGCATTTTATGACCAAACCAAGCCAAAATAAGACACATTTTATACGCCATTGAGTTTTTTCTTGTATTTATAGTTTATATCAATTTTACAGAATACAATGTACTTAGATATTTAAACATATAGATGACAAACATGCACAATTTCTGTCGCAGTTTTCTAAGCACCTATAACATGCAGCAGCCCGATGTTTTGCATATACTTTATCCTATAGTCCCTTATGGTGTAAAGCGATTTTATGCACCTTGTTCATCTACTTCCTGTTTACCGAATACTTAGATTTTTACACATAGTTGGCATGCATGCACAATTTCCGTCGCAGTTTTCTATGCACCTATAACATGAAGCAGCCTGATGTTTTGCATATACTTTATCTGATAGTCCCATATGGTGTAAAGCGATTTAATGCTCCTTGCTAATCTATTTCCTGTTTACTGAATACTAAGATTTTACACGTAGTTGGCATACATGCACAATTTCCGTCGCAGTTTTCTAAGCAACTATAACATGCAGCAGCCTGATAATTTATATATTTGTATTTTATATATAGGTAAATACTCGGAAAAATTTCACACCCTTTATACACTTGAAAAATGCAAATTACATTTTGAAAGTCTATTTCTCAAAGCGGTGCTATCACTAGTGATCTTCAGCTCACAGATTAAGTTGTTTAATCTTATTTTAAATGCATTTTTGGCAATGATCAGTTTTCTTGTTAAGTTTCCTTTCCACATTGCACTTGTACCGGTAAAAAAATTTAAAAAAATTCTCTAATGGCAAAAAATGTAGTTCAATAAAACTTTACCAAAATTAATATTATTTATTTATCTTTATTTTACGTAAAAAAAGTTAGAACACTATAGAAAAATAACTATATTTTAAAATTCTCTGAAATCCTTCTTAACTCCAAACACAATAACTTATTATCATTAAACATCAATTTAAATGCCAACGTAAGCACTTTGTTATTGGCAGCAATGCATGTATGGAGTTAAAGGGTGCCTTCACAAATACAATCATTGGTTCAGCACAATTGTATTTCATCTGCATCATGCAGAGTAACAAATGAAAAAGTATACTTTCACCACATTATGATGGTAAAATAATTATTATATCAACTAAATTGAAAATATTCTCCAACGATCCAACCAACAACAGACTTGTTGATTTGGGTATGTCATCTGGCAAATAACAATCAGCAACTACTAAATCAATCAATTCTACAAATCGCAGATATCATAAAATTTTATCAACTCTAGTTATTTCACAAAACAGAGCTATATGCCAGACATATAAATGTCATGGTAATGTAGGAGAATATTGCTTTTCTCAGCTCTAATGAGCACATAAGCGTAAAAGTAACTTCTTTCCGAAATAAAAGTCGAGAAAAAAAGAAAGGGCTCTTCTGGTATCTTGTTGGTTTTACCGGTTTTCATATATACCCGATTTGCAGGTATCTTCGTTAATATAAATATGTATTTGTAAAAATCATCAATGAGTAAAAGAGTATGTTTGAGAATTTACTTGAAGGCAGTAATCGCTGAAAGCACACATAATCTTCTGCAAGCTACTGCTGTAAAGTACTCTACCAAAGGCACACAATGTATAAGTCAAGCAAGATCATGCAATTTAAGCAAATATTCAATCATTGCATGATAAACTGAAAGATGAGACGGGCTGACAGGTTATCAGATAAGTAATTTTCTTGTTGCAGGTTTTCACCCCATATAAACAATGCTAGAAATGTGATGTCAAAGGTATAGCCATTGGAATGCCAGTTGTCATTCCACTTCTAGCAGACATGTTTTTCAAAATATCCCCAAAAACCTAGCCCCTCCCTATATTTTTCACATGCGCAGATCATTTTTCATGCCTTGAGATTCTGAGGACTGGTGGTGGTGTCGCTTTGTTAAACCGCTACTAACAAAAAAGGCCGACAGGGGACATATAGCTGTGCCATGCATTTAGATAAACATTCCATGAAATAATGACACGGCAGAGTTTGGTTTATCATCGACTAGGAAATCGTCCAAGAAATGGATGAGATTTGATAAATAAATTTTCTGTTTGACCGCAAATGCCAAACAGTCTGCAAATCTATTGAATACGTTGCCGCTAATAGAACAGCCAAATGGTACACACTGTCTTGTCAAAGTGAATAAATTAATAAATTGTCAAATTAACACCCAAGTGGCCAAATCTATTGGAGACACTGATATTACTGTGGTATCATTATATTTAGCGATGGCTTAATTTTCGCGTATTTCGCGCTCGGGCCAGTGCGCGAATTTAAAACCTAAGCTAAAATTCAACCATCTAGTTCCACATCTATACGTATCCGAAACGTGCTAATGTCCGAATATACCTACACATCGTATTTAGTTGCCCGTATCGCTATGTGATTTAAATTTGAGGTATTGAATATTTAAAATGTTAAAGGAAATAAAATAATTTTTTATTGTAAAATTTCTTTTGAAATATTTTAAATGTTACTTCAAAATTCTAACGACAATTTAGTCCGGACATTTAGGTCAGGTCACGTTTTAGAAAACAGTATCGTTGTCATCTCATTCTGTTTATTTTGACACGTATTTTTGTTATCTACTGGTAACATGTTTGTTTCCATTTGACAATTCTGACAATTTTGAGAAGTTCTTGTTTCTTGTTAAATTTTTGAAGTATTCAGACCATTTGGAATATTTCTTTTCGTAAGGCAGTCGAGTGTTTTGATAGAGTGTAGTCGGAAGCATAGCGTTTGAATGTTTTTGAAAATTTCAATTTTAATTTACAACCCTCTGTTTTGAGTAATTGTTTTACAATCAATTGACACTTTGGAAAATAAAACGGGTACGCAATTTAACATACCAATTATGTTATGAATGGTCCAGAAATATGGATCAAACTGGTCCCGTGTCAATTAGCGTCCCCGAATAAACAGCGGTCCGATAATTGACTAACAAAGGAAGTGGTAATTTACCCCCTGCCAACTGACACATGATTAGCTCGCATGTTCGAATAAACAATAGGTGTTGATAACGGATCAGTCAAATATCTGTTGTAATATAATAATTTTACTTTTTTTTTGAAAAATTGGATTTGCGCGAATTTACGTCCGCGCGAAACAGTCATTTTCGGCGATTGCGCGAAATTTCGTGCCAGCGAAATTAAATGATACCACAGTTTTATGAATGTACTTTTAATATGCTTAGTAAAAAGTTCGCAATATTTCCCAAGGCCATTAATAAAAAAGTAATATATGCATATAAGGGGTCGCCACACTCACAAAACACAGCCTCCTCACGCAGGGAAAAAGAAGAGAGGAAGAGAGAGAGAGAGCATGTTTGTTATAAGTATGTCGATTCAAATAGGTCGCCACAAACAACTAACGAAAAAGAGTACCTTTGGGGATACCATAACACCTTGGAACGGTCAGTGGCAAAACAAATTGCTTCTGGGGGTTTATACCAGTTTCTAGGGTGCACCAACCCAACACTTGCCCCCAACAGGTTCTCGTATCACAAAAAAGTGCAAATTGTCTTGGTGAAATAACTCCAACCCACCCATCGGCTCAACAATGTTGCATGCAAATGCACGCAAACATATAAAACATAAGAAGCTAATGGCATTGCAAAGCCAAAGGGCGGGTACTCAATGATCTTACCGAGACCAGAGCACCTGAAGTAAAACCAGCAAGAACACGATGTCAGGGATAAAAGAAACAAATCGAGCTTCTAAGCTCGACATTTGTAAGTTTATGGTTAAGAAACGTAGACAATGTCCCCAACTTATAAAGTTCATAGTCCATCAAAAAGTCACACATATTTAGACATTTTATTCAGATTGACATAAACATTCTTTAAACTGTAAAGAGGGTATCCAATAGAGGCTGTAAAGTGTGTATGTCTTTTACTTATTTCCCTGGCCCTCTTTCAGTCTCCTTGTAAAAGTTCCTACATACTGTGTCCAGTATGAATTTATTTTGCCATTCACTCGTAACTACGACAAGAAAGATACAAAATGCTGTCGCTTTATTGTAAGATCTTATGTTATGGAAACACGAATATCTAAAGGTTTACATGATTTAAGGTAAGATTTGTTTTTGTAGACACGGTTTTTAATTTTGTAGGATTTAAATTTCTAAATTATTTGATGATTTCCCTTATTATTGGGTTGATCTATTTTATGTGAGCGTTCAATTAGGTCTTCTGTAATTGGCGGTGTGATCTTCATTTTGGCACAAATATCTACGATTGCTTGATCAGAAGACGGCACTTTAGCATCCTATTTCTCCGAATTTTTAACATTGTAGAACCGAATGGAGTTTCGGTGCCCATATTGATCGAGATCGTAATGTTTGTAAAAAAAATCTTCAAGTTCTTCATTTGCACAAGACAGTCGTTTTTTTGTTTTTTTTTTCACTCTCCAATTTGGACAATTTTACTTTCATCAAATTAAGGTCAGTTTCTTGACAACTTCTTGCGTTCTTAGTTTCAATTATATGAACATCTAATTAGCCGTTTAATGGCTAGAGGACTTAGTAACTATATCAGATATCCCTTGAGCTAGGGTTGCGGCGATTGCTTCAAGCTCAGGTTTTGACGAAATTGTTCTTATAACATCCTTAAGCTTAATAGTGCCACTGTGAGTCCCATCTGAGTTACTGTTTGTATTGTCAGTCAAAGGAATGTATTACAATGGGCGTCTTGTCAGGTCTGCAGCTCCTGGGGAATTCTCATCTAAATGACTAATAATGTCTTGTATATTTCTCATAATTATTGCCTTACACGGCATTTCCTTGTCAGACATTCTGGAACCAATATAAAAAACAGAAAGAAAACCGCAAGTGAAATATTTTACCTATTAATTATACATATAGTCAGTTTTGGCGCGATTCTTTGTCCCTTTGTTCACAGAAAAAAATCCGTACTATTTTCAGTTTCTCATTCACTTGGGTATCATACTGGTATTATGATTTATAAAGCATTGCATAATCTAACTCCCTATTATATATCTTGTATCTGGATCGGATAGCAAATTATCTTTTAGTTTTAACTATGCCTCTCAGATAAATGTCTATCACTAAATATTTATGTTGCTATGAGCACTTTGTATTAATGCAATAAATATGATTGTGGTTGTTGTATTTTAAAGTTAATCCTCACAGTAGCATTGTTGCATTGTTTGTGTCGTCTGGCGGCTGTAAAAAAGTGCCCCCGTTTTCAGAGCAGTTTTGCCACTGACCGTTCCGAGGCAGTAACCCCTCGGGTTCTCTTTCTCGTTAATTGTTTGCGGTGTCTATTCTGAAATGGATTATTATACACCCCATCCTCATTATTCCTCTCTACTTTTTTGTCTGTGTGGTGAGACTGTGTCTTCGTAATGTGGCCATTCCAGGTATGCATATTTCACTTTTTGTACAAAAATCTAAGTCTTGACTATACTCATTAACAGTTTTATCAAGGGTATTTCTGTTTAAATGAAACTTGCATTGTTCTGGTTTTTCTAGCCTACTTCTAGTTTCATTTAACATATCATGATTTCATTTTAACATAGCTATAAACTAATCACATAAAATAAAATCTTCCGTGTCACTAGTTCAGGAGTTGAAATCTATATAATCACTTTGGAACTTTTTGATTTCCCTTTGCAGTTATAGGTAAGGATCAGAGACTGCATATCTTGACCTTATTGGTGGTAAATACACATATTTAATTAAAATGAGACTTTGGGTTGTATTGTCAAAGGTGTTCATTTATGCCAAAATATTTCTTTACTTTTTGATTCAATAACCTCTATAAATGGTACAAATTGATTTGCTAGACCTATTGATCTGAATCTGGAAATTTCTTTTCTGTTTAACAGATTAAAAAGTGAAATATGCATATCAGGAATCGCCACACTGAGAAAAACACAGCATGGTACACCTCAATATTAACAGTGTCAATGTTATCAAGTTAAGTTTTAATTATAAACCATTGACCGTTGTTGATGTTATATAAATTCTTCTAAGTTCTAAGTGCACACTTTTCAATGTTGAATATCTCAAAGTAAAATTATCATAATTCAAAAAAAGTTTGACATTATGTTTAATATGATCAAACAATAAAAATTATATGAAAACTGTGCATTTGTTTTACGTAGTACGTCATCTACGTCGGCATACGTTATTTATGCCTTATCCCCGTGCGGCAATCGAAATAGAAATTTTTACATCCGATTTTGTTTTCCGCATGTTTACCGACACCGGACAATCTAAAGACACACACCAAAGTTTTATAACTATGGAACGTTTGACGACTGTTAGCCACGAAAGTGCCGTCAAAATGCTTTTAACTGGCACTACTTTTAATTTGTTATAAAACATCCTGATGTTATTCGTAAATAAAAAATAAATGCCTCATTTTTGCATATTTTATCATTATAAGAAAAAAATCATATGAAATTATTTTCTAGATTGATAACGTTGCTTACGTTGAACGTTGACGTTACTCTCTTACGTCATTAAATATTTACGCAAAATAACGTAAAAACGAAAATTTGAGAATTGCATTTGTTTAATAAGTGCCCAATTATCAAAACTCTAAAACTTAAATAAAAAGAAATCAGCTAAACTCCAAAACCGAATTAATCCAAAATCATGTTTATTCGGACAAAATACTGTCCGAATTACCGGTCTATTTTACCGAAATAAATACTTTTTTGCTTTTGAAGGCTGATAACACATCTATCATAGAGAACTGCATCGTCCCAAATCGCTAGACCACTAAAAAACTTTTGGCGAAAACCAATGTGAGGAAAATAGAATTTTCTCCTTGACATCCACGTTATCACGTTATGGATAAAATAGAGAAGAGCGTGTTGGCTCATCGTCCCCATCAGACCATTAAGAAGCTACAGGAAGTTATTTAAGTGCAATGAAATGACAAACCACAACATTTCCTTGAGACTTACATCAAATTTTGATGATAAAAAGATGAAAAAATGATCACAACTTATAGCGGATGCAATGATTATTTACTTGAGAATTGCAATCTGTGTACCAGTGAGCTGAACATGTTCTTATTTTTTAATTGCGCTAAGCAGATTCCAGTTTGTTTGTGTGGGTTAATAGGATATTGATACTCCTTCATTATAATTGATAATATTTTGAAAGATTCTATCAAATAGTTCGGAAAATCAATATTTATTAAGTGTGCACTTAGAACTTTTGACTAGTGTATGCATAAAAGAACATTGGTTTCATGGTAAGGTAATGTGAAATTCTTTTGAACATGGTTATTTTATTAGTAAGTTTTTGCATATTTTATCAAGATGTGTTTTCCAAGAAAATTGTCGCAATAGATGTCCAATAGTTTCTGAAATAAAACATCAATTTTTACATTACCTACATGTATTTCAAGCTAATCGTCAGTTGTTGCTATCTGTTTTCTTCAATTTATCATACAAGTGTGTTTTTTATTAATAGCCATGTTATTTAAGGTACGCTGTTTATTTAAATTATTTATATCATTTTGGTGATCAGATTCAAAATGTTCTTGCTTAAAATAAGCAATAAGAACAGTTGAATCAAATTCATATACATGTATATCAATTTCAGAGTTAACTGTCATGGGTTTATATATAAAACGAATAATAAAGTACCCAAAATTGAGCCTTGATGCACACCAGATGGATTTGTTAGCATTTGACAATATGTGATATATTAAAACCAAATTAGTTCCATTTATGTATCATTTGAATATAAAAAAATGAACATGTTTAAAAAAACAAAATTTTAAAGCCATTTATAAATATATCTTTATAATTATAAAAAGTGTAATATTCTGACTTGAAACAGACTATAGAAACAGTAAATATTATATCTGTTTGTTTGCCTTAATACCGGCAAGGATCCTATAAACATGAATTTTATGAGCCTTTCAAACTTTTTCCAGACTTACGGCAAGATGGTTCTTAGTGACCTATTATGGGTGTTAAAAACCGTGTGTAATGTCAATAAATTTATTTAATATACACAAAATTTCTGAAACAATGTGGTAATATCCGACGTTAGCTGTCAAGTGCTAATATGGCTTAATGTTCAAAATTCAAGAAAAATCGTCCGTGGCCGAGTGGTTAAGGTTTCCTAGGTTAGCTGTCAAGTGCCAATATGGCTTAATGTTCACAAATCTAGAAAAATCGTTCGTGGCCGAGTGGTTAAGGTTTCCGACTAAGAAGCACTAGCCCTTCACCGCTGTGAGTTCGAGACCTACCAGGGTCAAGATCTTTCATGTGAGGAAGCTTGCCAGCTAGCTTGCAGAACGTAGGTGCCTGAAAATGCCCAGAGGTGGCACTCTGGGTCTTCCTCCACCAATGTAAAAGCTGGTATGCCAAATGGCCCTAAGAAGCAATAATTTTAGCATCTGTTGATGTTCCGGTCTCTAATCTATATGAAACTATGAAATGAAAATAAATCAAGTGTGTTTTACTAGCGCACCAGATATTATCTAATTTTGTATAGTCTGTTTCAAATCGTATTATTTCAAAAAGGCAAATTTATTACAAAGTCAGAAGCAATTAAAAGACCTGTCTTAAATAAAATGTCGTTAGTCCTTCGTATTCGTTGTTCTACTCATTACCTACATATTATTTTAAAACAATCTGGCAGACACGCTATGCTATCCAGGTTTGCTTCTCTTTCTATATCAAGTCTGCAGAAACTGGATGAGGAAGCCGACGACATCGTCATAAGAACCCATTTATTTTACGAGGTTGCAAGTCTTATTCAATGTTATACCCGGCATGTCCTCAGGCCACACATTGACTTGGAATCAGACCATCAAAGACATTTCCTTTAAATTTCTTTTTTAAATAAAAGAATAGATTTTATTGACCTTCCTAGTATATTTAAAGATAAAACAGTTCAATCGGCTGTTCCTAATTATTTTAAGAATACTGAATCGTCTATGGTTTGTTATAAATACAACAAACCAACTAGAAATACATTTTTAATTCCAATAAAATTACCTCTGATTTACAGATCATTGAAAATACATCAAAATCTTGAGAGTGTTTAACTTCTAAATATTGCTATAAGCCTGCCGGTAATATTGTTACCGGTGATCTTAATGTAATCAAAGACTCAAGAATTCGTAATTTAATTTCTAAAGGTCCCAAATATAGAATTTCATCCAAAATTGATTTTAATGGATGCCTTGCAGAAATTGCTGAGTCTTTAAACTTATTTTGCAATAAATGGTGCAAAAGAAAACATGCTGAGCCTAATGCACTTTCTACTGGAAAAAACACGTATTCAAAATAATTGACACCCGTATATAAGTTTATGAAAGAAACATTGCTTTATTACCACCTCGACCTCGTTTTAACTTTCGTCATTTGAAAAAAGGAATTCAAGACTTTCATAACAGATATGTTTTAACACCTGGTGATAAGGCTTCTAATAATGTAATTATAGTGTGACGGATAAACTATATTAATATTCAAACTGAAGAATTGAACAGCACTAATGCTTATATACTGACTTCTTCATCCGAGAGTGATATTGTTACTGAACACACTCTACAAATTACAAAATTTAGAATCAGTATTGAGCCGAAACAAGACAAAGTACCTACTATGTATTGGTTGCCTAAAATGCATAAAACACCGTACAAAGCAAGATTTATTGCTAACTCTAGTTCTTGCACTACTACTAAATTATTCGTGCTCTTAACATCTTGTCTTACAGCTATAAAAGAACATGTAATTAGGTATTGTGATAAGGTTTTTGAAACTTCTAGCAAAAATTTATTTTGGTCGATTAAAAATTCAAATGACATTTTGAAAAAGCTTAAATCAAATAATTTTCTGGCGTTCTGTTTGTCTACTTATGATATCTCAACATTATACACTTCGCTCCCTTATAATTAAATAAGGTGAAATATGCATATCAGGAATCGCCACATTCAGAAAAAACAGCCTCCCCACACAGTCAAGAAGAAGAGAGGGAGAGAGCATGGTTAATAAAATGATCAGTTTCAAAAGAGACACCACTAACAATTTACAAAAATGAGAACCCGAGGGGTTACCGCCTTGGAACGGTCAGTGGCAAATCAAATTGCCACTGGGGGTTTAAACCAGGTTCTAGGGTGCCCCAAAAGGTTCTCATATCACAAAACAAATACAAGTTGTCTTGGTGAAACAACTCCAACCCACTTATTGGCTCAACAATGTTGCATGCAAAAGCACACAAACATATAAAACATAAGAATTTAATAGCATTGCAAAGCCAAAGGGCGGGTACTCAATGATAACTAACCAGTCTCATTGAAAAAACGTTTGCTAGAGAAAATGAAACCTTCGTCGCTTGTAATGAGCATAGGGCATTTTTATAGATGGTTCTTATGATAATTATACCTTATGGACTTGTCAAGACCTAATAGAGTCGCTAACTTTCTTACTGGATAATATTTATGTTAGATTCGGTACCTCTATTTATAAACAAGTAATAGGCATCCCAATGGGTACTAATTGTGCACCCCTTGTTGCTGATCTGTTTTTATACTGTTATGAAAGAGACTTTATGTTATCTCTTTCTACTGAACATCAAGATGATATAATTACAGCTTTTAACAACACATCGAGGTACCTTGATGATTTATTAAATATAGACAATATCCATTTTCCATTACTGGTTAATAAGATCTGTCCTAAAGAACTACAACTTAATAAAGCGAACACTTCAGAAAAGCAAGCAAACTTTCTCGATCTAAATCTGTCCATTGAAAATGGTTATGTCACAACTAAAATTTATGAAAAAAGAGATTATTTTAATTTTAATATAGTAAATTTTCCGTTTTTTCCGTGATGTTCCCCGTGCAACATCTTATGGGGTTTATATCTCACAGCTTGTTCGCTTTTCAAGAGCTTGCAACAATGTTAATGATTTCAATGAACGTAATCTTTGCATTACAGAAAAACTTTTAAAACAAGGTTATCGGTATCACAAATTAAGGAAAACCTTTTGCAAGTTTTATCGCCGATACCCAGATTCAATTCATAAATACAGATGCAGTTTAAAATCACTTTTGCAACAAGGTATTTCACAGCCAGTTTTTTATGGAGATTTAATTTATAAACTTAAAAAGATAAAAGGCAGTGTTTATCTCCCGGTTATTCGTAAAAACCATCTGTAAACTTAAAAAGAGGTTACCAACATGATATTTTACAGCGCTCTGCAGGCCTGGTGATTAACCCTTCTACAGTTGATCATTATGCTTACCTCTTTGGTTGCACGACGGTGGCAGGGATTTAAGAGTTTATGAAGGTTAATGGGGAAATCTTTTCTTAAAAGAACCTAGAAGCTCGATTTGTTTCTTTTATCCCTGTCATCGTGTTCTTGCTGATTTTACTCCAGGATCTCTGGTCTCGGTAAGATCATTGAGTACCCGCCCCTTCGGCTTTGCAATGCTCTTAACTTCTTATGTTTTATATGTTTGTGTGCTTTTGCATGCAACATTGTTAAGCCGATAAGTGGGTTGGAGTTTTTTCACCAAGACAACTTGTACTTGTTTTGTGATATGAGAACCTGTTGGGGCAAGTGTGAGGTTGGTGCACCCTAGAACCTGGTTTAAACCCCCAGTGGCAATTTGATTTGCCACTGACCGTTCCAAGGCGGTAACCCCTCGGGTTCTCATTTTTGTTTATTGTTAGTGGTGTCTTTTTTGAAACTGATCATTTTATTAACCATGCTCTCTCCCCCTCTCTTCTTCTTGACTGTGTGGGGAGGCTGTTTTTTCTGAATGTGGCGATTCCTGATATGCATATTTCACCTTTTTATGTTATCTCTTTCTCTTGAACATCAAGGTGATATTATTACAGCTTTAAACAACACCTCAAAGTACCTTGATGATTTATTAAATATAGATAATAACGATTTTCCATCACTGGTTCATAAGATTTATCCTAAAGAACTACAACTTAATAAAGCGAACACTTCAGAAAGGCAAGCAAACTTTCTCGATCTAAATCTGTCCATTGATAATGGTTACGTCTCTTCTTAAATATATGATAAAAGAGATGATTTTAATTTTAATATAGTAAATTTTCCGTTTCCTCGTGCAACATCTTACGGGTTTTATATCTCACAGCTTGTTCGCTTTTCAAGAGCTTGCAACGATGTTAATGATTTCAATGAACGTAATCTTTGCATTACAGAAAAACTTTTAAAACAAGGTTATCGGTATCACAAATTAAGGAAAACCTTTTGCAAGTTTTATCGCCGATACCCAGATCTAATTCATAAATACAGGTGCAGTTTAAAATCACTATTGCAACAAGGTATTTCACAGCCAGTTTTTTTATGGAGATTTAATTTATTAGCTTAAGAAGATAAAATGCAATGGTAATTTCTCCCGGTTATTCGTAAAAACCATCTGTAAATTTAAAAAGAAAGGTTACCAACATGATATTTTACAGCGCTCTGCAGGCCTGGTGATTAACCCTTCTACAGTTGATCATTATGCTTACCTCTTTGGTTGCACGACGGTGGCAGGGGTTTAAGAGTTTATGAAGGTTTATGGGGAAATCTTTTCTTAAAAGAACCTAGAAGCTCGATTTGTTTCTTTTATCCCCGTCATCGTGTTCTTGCTGATTTTACTACAGGTGCTCTGGTCTCGGTAAGATCATTGAGTACCCGCCCTTTGGCTTTGCAATGCTATTAGCTTCTTATGTTTAAAATGTTTGTGTGCTTTTGCATGCAACATTGTTTAGCCGATGGATGGTTTGGAGTGGTTTCACCAAGACAACTTGTACTTGTTTTGTGATATGAGAACCTTTTGGTGCAAGTGTGAGGTTGGTGCAACCTAGAACCTGGTTTAAACCCCCAGTGGCAATTTGATTCGCCAGTGACCGTTCCAAGACGGTAGCCCCTCGGGTTCTCATTTTGTTAATTGTTTGTGGTGTTTTTTTTAAACTGATCATTTTATTAACCATGCTCTCGCCCTGTCAATTCTTCTTGACTGTGTGGGGAGGCTGTTTTTTTCTGAATGGGCTATTCCTGATATGCATATTTCACCTTCTTAATATCATAGTTGAACTAATACAAATGTTTACAAGTCATGGCAATTTACGTCCTAGTTTTAAATTGAAACTCAACAGAGACATAGAAAGTAAAGAAATTACAGACTGATCATTTGACATTCGCTGTGTATCAATGTAGAAGTCTAATGCTCCTTTGAATCCGGTTCAGTTCGATCACTGTTTATTAGCTGCGAAATTGCGGGAAAAATTAGCCGCGATTTCTTAACCTACCTGTTGATTATCCAGGAAAAAAGTCATGCCTGGCATGATCGCAGAGAAAAATGTTCTCACTGATGAAGTGAAGAAAAGGTTTGTATTTTAGCATATTTTTTATTTATATTTCAGAGACTATGAAGAAAAACTATTGGGTTAAATAGTATCCGGATGTTGCAGTTGGTCGGATAACGCATCTCTCGTTCTATTGTCAAGTTGGTTATTATGCCAGATGGACGATTAACAAAATAAGAAACACTTAAAAAATAAAACAACCCTTCTGTTTAAAGTTAGCGAAGTCTGTTACTAGATGTCCTGTCCAGAAGCGAATCTCCCCAACCAAAATTGAATATCACCTTTTTGAAAAGCAAAAACCTTGATTTCTTTTCATGATTTTCAGTCAGAAAAACAATGTTAAAATGAAAAAATTTACCAAATGTACATGTAAAATTCATTAAATTACTTAACCCTTTCCTCCATAAATACGCATTTTTACGCATACGTGCCTTCTGATCAGAATCTGCACTGGTGACATTTTGGTCAGAGACAACCTAACAAATCAAAAAGGGAACTGTTTAAATCCTGATCAGACAGCATAGATGAGCCAGCTGATCTAGATCTAAACTGTTCGCCTTCGCAATTAAGGTGTATCTATAGAGGAAAGGATTAATTAAAGGAATGGATGACCTGACACATCCATGTTGTATATTGTATTATTGACTAAGCTTTAGTGGCTGGAAAAAAACTATGAAATGTTTTCTGCTGTTTCTGTTTCTAACATTCCATTGCATTGCATGCTTCAACTTTTCTTTTCACTGCCAAAGGGATAGGCACTTATCCTGTAAATTGGACAAATATATAAAGAAAGTATTTTAAGTAAGAGTTTGACCTATATGATTTTCAAGAAATTCAGAAGCAAGGGGCCTGTGAACATTTTCACCCTTTCCCCCATAGACACACCTTTCGTGGGCAAACAGTGTAGATCCAGATCAGCTGGCACATCTGTGCCATCTGATCAGGATCTAAACTTTTCGATTTTTAATTCTTTTAGTTATTTCTGACCAATGCGACCAGTGCAGATCCTGATCAGATGGCATGGATGTGCAGGCTGATCTGGAATTACACTGGTCCCACATGCGTAAAAATGCGTATATATGGAGGAAAGGATTAAACCATGGAAAGACTTGACATGCGATATAAGGCATATTTTACTGAAGATATGTGTGTTCTGTTTGCTATTGTATTAATTTTCAACTGTTATGACATCTTAAGAAACATTATGAATCGTGCTTCTCTTTTGCAGACTTGAAAAGTTAGATGGTGAATTCAAAGATGGTGATGTTACTCAAAAGGTCAGATTTATTTAATTAATTAATGAAGTGACTTGAAAGATGAACATTAGTCTGGGTTTTTTTGTGAAAGGACCCAGATCCTCTAGTTATGGGAGAAATAGAATAATTTTGTGTTACTTAAAAGAAAGATTTTTAAGTAAGGCATTTTTAAAGAGAGACCAATAGCCTGTTATTTTAGGAGAAAAGAATAATTTGATTTTTCTTTAGTGGAATGTGTCTGTTAACAGCCTCATCTTTAGAAGGAAAAAATGTTGGTTCGGATATGTAGACTGCTATCTTCATAGTTTTATTACACTGGTTTTGGGTAACACCCTATTCATTTATATATTAGTACTATATAAAACCTTATTTTTTATTGTGTGAAATTTGAAACAGATAAGTAACAGTTCTGGTGACATGGAGATATTGGCAACACTGAAAATATATTAACTTTCTCAACTATGTCTTTGGTTGCAAATACAAATCACATAACAATCACCCTAATTACCATTTTTTTATAACGTGATATATTCAGGGTTACTGGAAGAAGAAATGGCGGTTGTTTGGGGATCTGGTGCCTGATGATGTTAAGCAGCAAGTTGGTGAGGTGGAGAATGAACTCAAGGATAACAATATTACTGAGGTACATTCACTGTTTGATTATCTTCAGCCTCGGTGTCTGTGCTTTCTAATTACGCCGTCTTGCACGCCATTTCAGTTTGGACTGTTTTCACCAGCTAGCGAGTCAAATCAGTTAAAGACATAACTGAAGGCTGGCCAGAAATTAAAAATATTTTCAGTATAAATTATAATGTGTGAATTTTCACGGAATGAGTAAATGAGATAAATCATGTCTTGCCTTTTAAACGTAACTAGTATTGCAGTCTGGAGCATGTTAAGACA
Source organism: Corbicula japonica (assembly GCA_038501625.1). Classification (NCBI taxonomy): domain Eukaryota; kingdom Metazoa; phylum Mollusca; class Bivalvia; order Venerida; family Cyrenidae; genus Corbicula; species Corbicula japonica. The sequence continues at coordinate 137,466 of JAZAYU010000211.1, forward strand.
ACATCAATAATATTCTATTACTTTTTGTTACAGAAAGGGTACTTCAAACAACTGGAGAAATTGTTTGATACATTCTGGAAGGCATTTGAAGATGGTAAAGACAAGATTGTAGAAACTGGAAAATTTAAAGGTAGTTAAAGATTCCATGGTAGACATTGTAAGCTGGTTGTAACTTGTGGCTGGATACATGAGTCTCTAATATTGGTACATAAAGGAAATTGTTGAGGATCTTTAAAATTGCTTATGAAATAAATGCCTTGTGTTTAATTTAGAGACACATTATTTAAAAGATATTTTCTATTGTTGAAAATTGTTCAGTACTGCAACTGACCGAAATTGATACATGTTAAACAAAAGTTACCAGGGCTAAAGGTTATAAAACTGAGTTTGGAAACCAGTCTCAAATCTCAAGCATCTGATTGGCTGAAATGGCGACCAGTCGCCATTTCAGCCAATCAGATGCTTGAGATTTGAGACTGGTTTCCAAACTCATTTTTATAACCTTGGGCTCAGTGTAGAACCAGATCAGCCTGCATATTAATGAAGTCTAACTGTGATCTACAGTCTGCGTCTTGGTCAGAAATGATATAATAAATCTAAAAAGAGATCAGTGCAGATCCTGATCAAATTGTATGTGCATGGATGTGACCGCTGATTTGGTGGTCTTGAGTGGGATGCAAGTTGTATCCATGGAATAGTTGATAACATTTCTGTATGCAAATGGTAAAAAACAAACTTAACTCTGGTGTTCAGAATCGAGTTTCTTTATTATAAGAACATTACACATTTTTATGAATTCATGATACCCCCACAAACGAAGTTTGAGGGGGTATATAGGAGTGAGCTTGTCGGTCGGTCTGTCGGTCGGTCGGTCGGATTCTTCGTTTCCAGATGATAACTCATGAAAGGCTTGACAGAATTAAATAATTTTTGGTACACAGGTATATCGTCATAAGATACAGGTCAAGTTCGATTTTGGGGCTGGTGGGATCAGTGTCAAGGTCACTGTTACTAAAAATAGAAAAATGGTTTCCGGATGATAACTCATGAAACACTTCACAGATTTAATCCTTGTTTGGTAAATAGATGTAACATCACAAGATACAGGTCAAGTTCGACTTTGGGGCTGGTGGGGTCAATGTCAAGGTCAGTATTACTAAAAATAGAAAAAGGGTTTCCAGATAATAACTCATGAAAAACTTCACAGATTAAATCCTTTTTTGGTACATACATTGTATATGTAATATCAGAAGATACAGGTCGAGTTCGACTTTGGGGCCTGAGGGGTCTGTGTCAAGGTCACTGTAACTTAAAAAAGAAAAATTGTTTCTGGACTATAACTCATGAAATACTTCATAGATTTAATTATTTTTTGGGACACAGATGTAACATAACAAGATAAAGATTAGGTTTGACTTTGGGGCCTGTGGGTTCAAGGTCAAGGTCACTGTTATTTAAACTTCAAAACTTCGTTTCCACTCAGTAACTATAGCTTGGAATGAGATTCTTAAATGAAATTTGGTGTATTGATGGTTTTTGTGAAGATGACTTTTGGGATTCAAGGCCTGTGGGGTCAAGGTCACTGTTTCTAAAAATAGAAAATAAACTGTATGCTCAATAACTTTGGTTCAGAATGAGATATTGTGATGAAAATTGCTATATAGGTAGTGTCTGTGAAGACAAAACTTGGTATTGAAATTGGGCCTGATGGGGTCAAGGTCACTGTTACTAAAAATAGAAAAAATGGTTTCTGGATGATTTCTCATAAACAATGTTTGGCACACAGTTCTTAGATAAAAGTTAGATAAAGGCCACTGTTACTAACATATTTAAACCATTTCTGCTCAATAAATTTAGAAGGAATGAGATATTGTGATGAAACTTGCTGAATAGGTGGCTACTGTGAAGACGACACTTTGGATTGAAAGTGGGGCACATTATGCCATTGATTCGAAGCATTCCCAGTTCAATTATCAAGCATACATGTGGGGGTATTTAATCACTTTCAGTGATAATTCTAGTTATATATGGTCTTGATTGACATCAAAATAAGTTTTTATATCGGTTTGTAAAAGTAATTTAACTGAAAGGTGTCGATTTTGCTGATATTTGCTACAACATGGTATATGTAATCTTTAATTTTTTATACAAAGAACAATATTTGCTATTTGACTATTTTTGGGTTCATACATCAGTGAAAACATACAAAGTTGAAAAGGCTACAGATATGTGTCTTAGACCAAAGAAAAAAAATATCTCTTCAGAAAATGCAGTTTATTTGCCAAATAGGTAAGTGAAAAGCTTAATAATGAGCCACCAGTCACAGTGCTTAGTGCTCTTGGAGGGAATGTTTTAGTTTCGTAAAAGGGATGAAAAGAATTACATTTAAAAAAAATATATGTGGAAGCAAAATCTGTTCGCAGGAGATAGTGTAGAAGAGAATGACAAGAATGGTTTCCATGACAACAAGGTAGATGAAGATGGCAAGGGTGATCACTCTGATAAAGAAAACATGGAGACTGAGATTATAAAAGTAAGAACACTGATTTATCAATCACTAATGATATAGCAATAATTTTTGCAAATCTTTCGCATTGTTTTTTCCCATGTCCCACTATTGAGATCTGAAATAGTTCGCTTTTAAATGAAATAGAGGAGTATGAAGTTCTGTTTCTGACATCGAAATCATTTAGGATTTTAGGCAGGTTTTATTCTGTCAGACAAAAGCACAAATTCAAACTGTGTGATTGTATCATAGTGTTACATTCAAATTGACCAAAGTGTTGCACAAGTGATACTTGGGTAATTTTTTGTAAGATGATATTGTGATAGGGATGTGTTATATGTTTTCAGGATGAGATGGAAATTGGAGGAGAACCTGAGGAAAAGGACAAATCAGGTAAAAGACAGCCGTTAATCAAGGTGGATATAATGTTCCTGACTAAGCCAAAATTCGTATTTTTATAAAACAATATTGAGTTTTACTTTTACAGACCATTATGGTTTTTCTCACTATAATATTTGCAGGGTTGTATCAATTTTAGTGTTTTGGATAGAATCTGGAACCACTATGAATCGTAATAAAAATAGTGTTGGTTTAACCCTGAAATCCATACATGCAGATTTTATTGCTTGTGCCAAGTGTAGATCCAGATCATCTGGCCCATCCATGCCATCTAGATCAGGATCTACACTGTTTGCTTCATGGACAGAGATAACCTAATGAACTAAAGTGAACAGTTTTGATCCTGATTAGATGGGACAAATGTGATGATCTGGATATACACTTCACCTATTTGATAACATTTAATCCCACGGAGTAAAGGGTTGATATTGATTTGTCACTTTTGTGCATTTCTGTTTAAATCAGTTATAACTGCTGGCCTGTTTATTTTATACTCTCATAAAGGAAACATATTTTCACTAAATCTGTCTAATTGTAGAGTCCCCTAAAGGTAGGAAAGGAAGGGGAAAGAAAGACAAGAAGAATGGTGGTCAGCCTTCCATCATGTCAATGTTCTCCAAGATGTAAGTACTGCCTGCTTTATGAAGTTTTTCTGACAACTTTTGTCCTGTATACATGTTGCATAAGGCATTATGCACAACTGTTTGGCGTGGATTAGCCATACATTTATTTCTGCCAAATAATCTTGCACAAGAGTAAGATATTGTAAAATTAGAAATGTTAAAGAAGATAATTTGGCCACAGAAAGTGGGAGATATTTCGTCTAATGTAACAATAGCTATCAATTCTGGAAAAAAGGAAGTGTTCAAAGGTGAGAGGTGTCAACATAAAGCTGAATACTTCACAGACCATTTAAGCAGTCTTGCTTCAGAAAAAACAAATCTAATGAGAATCTTGGCTCACTGTTCTTAAATAATCAACCTCCTGTTAGCTTAGTAATTCTGCAGCATTGATTAGGTAAAAGCTGTAACTCTTAACAAAATTATTTGATTTTTATTTTAGCGGCTCTCCTAGTCAGAAGAGAAAGTCAACGACTGCCGAGCCGGAGGTGAAGCAAGAAGTTGTCGAGGATGGTGAGGAGGAAGTTGCCTCGAAGAAACCTCGGATTGACAGCGAGAATGATGCGGATGAGAAGAGGTGAGTAAGCTGTGATGTGAAGGGACTTGAAAAAAAATCACAGCTATTTTATTATAAAATATTGTTAGTTTGGTTTGAGCACATAGATGCCTCTGTATTTCTTAAATAAGTCAGTCTTACAAAATATGTAGTTATTTGGAGGTAAATAATCAGCTGCCATGTTTTTTCTTTATCAAGAGACCTGAGAGCAAAAACAGACGATGCACCAAAACCAAGTGCCACAAAGATCCCTCTGAAATGTCTGCAGTGTAAACAGCTCCTGGATGACCCAGATCTGAGGACGTTTGCAGGACCCCCAGATGAAGCTGTAAGTGTCTCACATATCAGTTGCAGGGTTTGATACAAAACAGGTTAAATTTGTAGATAATTATATTCTACAGTAATGGTGCTGCTTTTAGTCAACAGACTTGAAATATAATACCATAGATTTACTTACATTTGTGGAAATAAATTTAAATTTTTGATTAACCTTTTTGAGATTAACCTTTTCGAGTCCAAAAAAACATTGTTTTCCATTTTCTTATATAGGTTTATTGTTCACATATATTAATTTTTGAAGTAAATATAAATTTGTGGATGTTTGTGCCCACCAATACCAGGAAGGTAAAAGGCCCACAAATATTAATGAAACGCAGTATCCATACCAACCATTGTCTGCACCTAATACAGCTGAGAGATCATTGGCTTTGTGTATTACAGGTGGAAGAGTATGTAGCCCTGACAGATCCCAAGCTGTCCCTGTTCACAGGGGAGGAGGATAACATTGACAGCTATGATGAGAGACCACAACACAAAATCACACAGTTCAGGTGGGTATGCTGTTCTTGAAAACAAACTTCACTGCCCATTATCGTAAAACTGAGATGGTAGACCAGTCTCCTGTTGGATGTTGGAGATTTGAGACTGGTTTCCAATCTTGAGTTTTATGATCTTTGGCACAAGGTACCTTGGCAATGGTTGAAGCTAAATTTACCAACATTTCATTGTGGCTTTAAATTCATGGATCGATCTGGGTTGAAGGTTATAAAACTGAGTTTGGAAACCAGTCTCAAATCTCAAGCATCTGATTGGCTGAAATGGCGACCAGTCACCATTTCAGCCAATCAGATGCTTGAGATTTGAGACTGGTTTCCATGCTCAGTTTTATAACCTTGGGCACAGTCCATGAAATCTACAAAAATAAGTACTCGAAGAACGTTAATGATTTCATAGTATATGGTAACACTACTTTCGAAGTGGATGGTTACGTACCTGACTTTCACTAGCAGTAAAAAAGTTGTTTGATAATCCATTTAATGCCTTAGATACCCATTACTACCATTGAAGAAAATAAGTAACATGTAGTTTTCAGTGAATCCCCCATATATAATTGTTGTTGTTTATACATTTTTATTTTCTTTACAGTGTATATGACAAGAACACACACTTGTGTCCGTTTGACACTGGACTCATTGAGAAGAACATAGAGCTGTATTTCTCGGGCTTTGTGAAGCCCATCTATGACGAGAATCCCGATGCCGATGGTGGCATACCCACCAAGAACATGGGTCCTATCAATGCGTGGTGGACGGCTGGATTTGATGGTGGAGAAAACCCTCTTATTGGTTTCAGTACAGGTACATAGTTTTCTGTTCACATTGAAAACTTTCAAAATTGAATTTGAAAGCTCAGATTCTTATTTTTCTTTGTTAAAATATAACTGAGCACAATCTTTGAATTCAAGAAACATGGAGAAAAACATAAACACATACCAGATTTTCAAAGGCAAAGCTCGATTGAAACTTAAATGACAAAAACATCAACAGACTGATAGGGATACAAAAACTGTGTCTTGAGGTTAAAATCAGTTTTAGCTCAACTATGAGAATTTTTACAGTACTTGTTAAAACTTGCTTATTAACAGAAAGAAAACAGGTGTATTGTACAAGGTTTATGATTTGTTTTTCCAGCCTATGCGGAGTACATCTTGATGAAGAGCAGTGAGAGTTACTCGCCCTTCATGGATCAGATGCAGGAGAAGATCAACATGAGCAAGATCGTGATCGAGTTCCTTGTCAAGGTCCCTGATGCCACGTATGAAGATCTCCTCAATAAACTACAGGTCAGTGAGCAAAACTGCTGATAATGATCAGTGGGGCGGAGCCTCTATTAGAAATGTCCACTTGTGTGGTGATTGTAAGAGGTTAATGTTTTAACCAAATCACTTCTGAAGGCAATACTTAAAAATATTATTAGGTTGGTTTAAGTTGCCCTATGGACCTCGTCATCATTAGTCTAACTTTATTTTTTTTTTTGTTTGCCATTCTGATGTGTCTAAATATATTTTAAACATCTAAATATGCAAGTTAAACAATGTCTACCTAACTTCCTACAACAAAAACATCAATTTCAAATATCCTTTCTCTTATTTTGTATGGCAGTGTTTGCTTTTTAGAGGTTTTTACAGTATGCTAAAAGGTTAGAATGTTGCATCGGCTTAAAAATGCATAACATATTCAAAAATTTGAGCAGATCACAAAATTGTTTTTTCCCTCAAACACCAGTTGAAAAAGTGTGAGAAGAATAATTAACCTAAAAAAATCTTTTAATAACACAATGGAAGTTGCATTTTGCTCATTCTGCAGACGACAGTGCCTCCAGCAGGATGTTCGAGCTTCACGGAGGACTCGTTGTTGAGGCACGCCCAGTTTGTTATTGACCAGGTTCAGAGTTTTGACGAGGCAGCAGATGAAGATGAGGAACTGATCATAACTACTGCTTGTATGAGAGCACTCATCAAACTGGCCGGTGTCACACTTGGTAAAAGGTACCTTTTCAGAGCTTGTATGAACCTCTTCATGTCTAAAGTGCACCATATTGACTGAACTCCAGTAGTTCATTAAAAGTCTACCAAAGTACAAATAACTACCAGATAGATGACAGTTTTCAGGTCCGATTAATGTTTGTCTTATAGGACGTCTGCACAGTTTAAGTAACTACTCCACCTGGTGTCGGAAATAGATTAAATGTAACTCTGGAAGTCAGTTCTTTATTTTATTTTATTATTTTTAAAAGCAGATATTGTCCATTTAAAATGTTATCTTGTCCTGTATTAAACTAGGGTATAAGTGTGCAAATCTGTTCATTTTATAATCTCAATATTCTTACGAACTGTAATGCCCCCAAAATTTTGCTTTTCTTGAACCTCAATGCCAAAAGCTTATTTGCTTTAAATTTTCATGTAAATGACACAATATTACTGTCAAGAATTACTGAAAAGAAGGATGTATTTAAAGATACTGACATTGTTAAGCTGTGTGCTGCCAGGCTACATTTGGAATCTAATTTTACAGGAGAGCAATGAGAAAGGATAAGGAGAAGGTCATTAAGAAGGCCGTGCCTAAACAGACACTGGCGACAACAACACCACTGGTGACGGCCATGTTTGACAGCATGTTCCAAGGACAGATTGATGAGAAAGCTATCAAAGAGGCCAAGAAACGAAGATGTGGAATTTGTGAGGTATTGACTCGGTTCATTAAAACTGTTCCTACATATATTTTCCTTTATTAAGTGGGATAACAGTGCAGATCCAGATCAACCAGCACATCTGTGCCATCTGATCAGGATCTACACTTTTTTCTTTAATTTATTAGGTTATTTCTGACTAAAAAGCAAACTGTACAGATCCTGATCAGACGGCACCTCTGATCTGGAACTTCACTGATTGCCTATATGATAAAAGGCATACATGCATGCATATGAAGAAAAGGGTTAAACAGTGGTATATAAGTTAGTCATTTTACCTAGTTACATACAAGTTCAGCTCCTAGCAGTAAAATTCCAGTATTGTTAAGGTAAAGTTACTCAATCCACCTTTTTAAGCAACAATATATTTAATTTTAATGGGAATTTTGGTCAACTTTACCTGCAGTATCTTCAGTGACAGCAACTGTACCTTAGCATTAATCTTCCTATTTTGTAGGCCTGTCAGTCGCCAGATTGTGGTAAGTGTACAGCCTGCCGAGACATGATCAAGTTTGGCGGATCGGGTCGTGCAAAGCAGGCATGTCATGAGAGGAGATGTCCTAACATGGCGGTGAAGGAAGCAGAAGAGGACGACTTGCTAGATGAAGAGAACGATGATAAGATCGACCTGGAATCCAAACACCCGAAAGATACCTCGTCTCTACATCACAAGGCTTCCACTAACAAGAAGGTTGGTGGGTCAGGCATGAAAAGAGTAACATGATTTGGAAGTTTCAGTTCACACTGATTCTTTTTTATTCATATTTCTATACACTTTACAATAGTTCTGTGCTGATTTGTTAAATGTTAGAATTATAATTTTGATAATTCCAAGATTTAAATTGAAATCACTAATAATGTATCAAACGAGTAGATTGAAATGACATGTCTAAAGTGGATAAAATTGAATGCAGACAATATGGTTGTTGTAACATGGCTATAACTTGACATTAATGGAAATTGAAATGTATGTTTAAGAGGAAGTCTTGTTAAACAAACCTCACTGCACTTCTAATAGAAGTACGAAAATGGCAAACATAATTACCGTAAGTATTAATGACCAGTTTCAAACACATTTATCACAAATACAAAACTGTCTTTTACTTGTTCAGGTTGACTTGCAATGGAAGGGATCCCCTGTGAAAGAAGAAGGCAAAAAGAAATTCTACAAGACAATACTGGTTAATGGAGAAGAGGTAAAATTGTGTTCTGAAAATTCTTAGAGTATTTGCTTTCCTTGCAAATAAAGTTTGAAGGGGGATATTCATTAGTCATCGTCAGGGTGGTTAGGCCGTCAGTCATTTCAGCCAATGAGATTCTTAAGATTTGAGAATGTTCTCCAGTCAGTTTTATTATCTTGGACCCTAAACTTCAAATTTAGTTTCATAGGCCTTAGTCTGGCTGCACATTTTGCGCACCCTGTCACATGTACAGTTCACACTGGTTGTGTCGAAGTCGTCGGGGGCCGTACCTTTTAATTCGAGATATCCAAAGTTCGACACATCCGAATTGGCGCCAATGCACGAATATCATAACTATATGTTTATAATGCTGACATGATTGTGAGTGCTAGTACTCGTTTATCAACATTTCAGTTAATCAATAAGTTTATCAAAACAGAACAGAAAAAATATATTAACTTGATTATATTTATTACATGTTAAAAAAACATCATCGTTTAGTTTCGGTGTTTGTGTAACATCGTCGTCGTCTTCACTCTGAGTGTTAATGTCGTCTCTCGTTATTTATTTATTACGTAAACTAATTCAAATTAATATTCACCCCAAAATCGTTAATTTAGAGCTGTTTGTTCTTCAGTCTTGTTGAGTGAGAATTGATTACGTTTGGATCATGTTTTTGCATGTGTTGTCCTAAACGGATGAACTCATATTTTATTGGCCTGGATGTCACAATGTCATGATTACTTTAATTAAATGTTGTTGTTTTTTTTAAACTGAAATTAATTGTATTTACGAATCCCAATATTTTACATCCGAATGCATTAAATTGCATTAAATAAGCGAATATTTTACCTTACAGGTAATAATAGTTAATTATTATTAAATAATGGTATCTTGTTTGCCGACAAGTTCTCTCTTCGAAGAACCCGCGCGCATTGTTCGACCGCGGCAAGTTTCACACTTCAACTTATCCGATGATTTTATGTAGCATATTTTAGCCGGCGGGTTCTAAATTTAGTTCGACTTATGAAAACATTGTTTAAGTCGAATTCGAGTTAAGCAGCGTAATATTATATGCAGTAAGAACACATTTTGACGGGACCGTAAAATTAATTCGAGATAACCGATGTTTCGACTTAAGCGAGTTTGACACAACGAGTGTGGACTGTATATAAACTGTCCTTGTGTTCTTCAGGTGACAGCAGGTGATTGTATCTCGGTGAAGCCAGATGACCCCACTATACCTCTGTACATCGCTCGTGTAGCTTACATGTGGGAGGATGGCAAGGGAGAGAAAAAGTTCCACGCTCACTGGTTCTGGTATGTAAGAAATTGTCACATGTTTTTTTCTGCACAGGGTTGCACATACGATGAAAATAAAAAAACTCTTTATGTTAAAGCTACATAATATTGTATTGTTTAAATATGATTCTTAAAAGTTTAGTGAAAAGTCTTGCTCTACATGTATTTTCTTAACTTTTGGGTAAAATACTAATGAAATTTACAGTTCTAGAGTTTTGGGTCATGCTCCTAATAAAGAGGGGAAACCATGAAAATTATTGAAATAAACTCTAAAACCAACATGAATTTTACATTGTTTTTATATTTTTATCATGAGCTTAGAGTTTTAAAATCAGTATAACATTACAGTCGTGGGAGTGATTCAGTTCTGGGCGAGTGCTCAGACCCACTGGAGCTATTTGTGGTCGATGATTGTGAAGACTCAGACCTCCAATATACAGTCAGCAAAGTTAAGGTAAGGTATCTTAACATACACAAATGTGAGACTGTTTACATTAGCTATTTTCATTTTAAATCTCCCAGTTAAAGTTTCTATAAATGGAAGATTTGTTTGAGATTTACTCGATATCTGTTGGTTTCTTGACCCAATTTCATCTTTGCCTCTCTTTTTCAAAAAATCTGTCATATGAAACCAATATCCCCCCCCCCCTTCCTTTTTTGGTTAAGTTAATAGTCAAGGTTAAAAACTACACACATAACGGAAATCTTAGAATGGATTTATAATATTCTCATAATGTCTCCAAGAACAGACTGGTGTTGATCTTGAACAGAATGCACAGATGTGCAGTGTCCAAGGTTATAAAACTGAGCATGGAAACCAGTCTCAAATCTCAACCAGTCGCCATTTCAGCCAATCAGATGCTTGAGATTTGAGACTGGTTTCCAATCTCAGCTTTATAACCTTCAGCCCAGGCCTATCTACACTTGTCAACTGTGGGATTAAAGGCCTACAATGTATGAATGGATTTAGTATCTGCCATGATAAGAAAGCCATTGTTTACATATCCTATTGCTGGCTGCTTACACCTGATTTCTACATTAAATCTTGCAGTAAACCCTTTACTCTATATATATATATGCCATTTATTGCATGCATAGATGACCAGGAAAGATCTAGTTCAGCGGGCACATCCGTTCCATTTGATCCAGGTCAATGCTGGTCACATCTTGGTGAAAATAACTTAATGAATCGAAAGCAAACATTGTAAATCCTGATCAGACGTCACAGATGTACCAGCTGATCTGGATCTACACTGTTCATCTATAGACAAAGCCATATCTCATGGAGTAAAGGATTAACGGTTCATGTAATTATGTTGTCATAACTTACAGGTAATCCATCACCAAGCTCCAGAGAACTGGGCCATGCTTGGTGGCGAAGAAATCGACCATCCTGTCAGAGAGGATAATGGCAAGACATACTTCTACCAGAAATGGTAAGCTTCACAACAAACAACAATAATACAGCATTTTCAAGATTATAGTTGATTGTGTATCAGGTACTTTGAATGGTACTGAAAACACCGGCCCATGATTTGAGAACAGCTTGATAAATACATGGATAAACAGTGCCTAAGGTTATAAAACTGAGCATGGAAACCAGTCTCAAATCTCAAGCATCTGATTGGCTGAAATGGCGACTGGTCGCCATTTCAGCCAATCAGATGCTTGAGATTTGAGACTGGTTTCCAAACTCAGGTTTATAACCTACAGCTCAGTACACATTTTGAACCATTTTAAAAGATGGTTTGCATATGGTGATATTCATAAAATCTTCACTGCTGTATATTTGTTGAAATACCACTTGTTTATTGAAATATTTGGACACCATATCTTGATAAAATTGGAAATATTTGACTTGCTGTAGATCCAGATCAGACTGCCTGGATAAGCAGTCAGGTGCATTAGCAGTTAACAGCAGACCCAGATCAGACTACACAGATGTGTGCAGTCTGGTACACTACACAGTCTGATCTGGATCTATGCTGGTTGCTCATAGGATTAAAGGCATCCATGCAGTATAGGGGTAACATTATTTTACCTTTCTGTAGGTATGATCCCGAGTTGGCGAGGTTTGAGGACCTTCCTGCTGTAGGGGAGATACCTGTCAATGTAGCTCACAAGTTCTGTCACAGCTGTCAGCGTCTCAATGCTCTCAGGAAGGTATGTATGTGATACACCATGACAACATGGGGCTTATTAACCCTTTCCTCCATATACACATCTTTATTGCCTGGACGAACAGTGTAGATCCAGATCAGCCGGCACATCTGTGCCATCTGATCAGGATCTGCACTGTTCGCTTTTTGATTTGTTAGGTTATTTCTGACCAAAATGCGACCAGTGCAGATCCTGATCAGACGGCACGGATGATCAGACGGCACGGATGTGCCGACTGATCTGGATTTACACTGGTCACACATGCGTACATATGGAGGAAAGGGTTAATTTCAATATACAACGTAAGTGTAGGGGAAGATTTTATTGCAAACCTGCATGGTCCAGGACCTTAAGGGTTTACAAAAATTTAATTCTGTTCTATGAAACAAGATGTGGGTAACTGCACGAAATCAAACCCCAGCAAGAAATAACCATGTGATAGCTCATCTGATTGGAATAGTACAACTTTGCCAGTTTATACCCCTTCACAGCTTCTGCATGACAATTTCTTCAATGGCAATTCAATGATAATAATCCACATTAATTGCATGCTGAAGATGTATTAGGCTCGAGTTTAGGTCAAGGGTTGGACCAGACCAGGGGTAATGACCAGGGAAGTGTTGCCCAGTTAGTAATGACAAAGGTAATGAACTTGTTTCTATCTTGTTGTGGATGAGAGTTCATTTAAAGGTTGATAAATATTTTTCTTATGACCAAGAAGGCTCTTAAAAATAATGTAGCCTGAACATTTCCAAAGTTCCGTATCCTCCTACTTATTTCAGAAAGAGACGCCTTGCCTTGGTGAGGAGATAGAAGTTGACGAGGGCAGTGAAAGTAACACGTACTATACTAGTGTGGCAAGGGACGGGGCCGAGTACAACATCGGTGATTGTTGCTATCTGATGCCTTCAGCCTTTGATTTCGGTGTGAAAGCTCCAGCACCAAAGAAAATCAAAGTAGACAAAAGTGTTGTAAGTGAACAAACAGTTACCCTGAGATTTCTGTGGAATAACTTTTGTGGTGGATATATGTTTTTCTTGCCCTTTCAGCGGATACATAGAACCACTCTGTCCGTCCATTGCCGTTTCTTAATATGTCTTCATTAAACTTTAAAATTACAAGAAAATAACAGCATTCACTTTGTTGTCAACTGGGCTGTTTCAACAGCCATAATATCACAAATTCTTCTCAAGATTTTGGTAAAAATCGAGAAATTTACGTGTGCAAGTTAATAAGAAATGACTCACTATTTCATTGTGTTTATCTGGGTATGAAAAACATTAAGATGGTATAAAGTAATCAGAATTGGAAGTAGACAGTGGATGATGATACATAGATTTTGTTTTTAGTTTGATGACTATCTTGTAGGTGGATGAAGAGGTATATCCTGAGGCTTACAGGAAGTCAGATTACATCAAGGGTTCCAACGACGAGGTTCCGGAGACATTCCGAATCGGCAAGATTCAGCAGATCTTCATCAAGAACACTGGTAGCAGTGTACCATGTCTGGATAAGATCAAGCTAAAAGTGAAAAAGTTCTACAGGTACTTGCCTCCTAAACATTGTTCTAACTCAGTTTTATGGCCTCATTTACACATAGTTAAAACTTATGTGTTTTGTTGCCCCATTACACATTGTTTTAACACCTGTGTTTTATGGCCTTTCTACACACAATTTTTATTGCTGGGTTTTGTGAGCTACGAGTCTGAGTGTAAAATAATTCAGATAACGGAACTGGCATGTTAATTAGTTTTTTTCTAAACAGCATTTAGAGTTTAAGCTATTTTACCCTCTTTGTTTGAAAGTTGTCTTGTAGATAACTTTGTAATATATAAGGAAATAAATAAGTACATCAACCATTTGGATCATTTTCAATTTAATTTTTTAAAATCCTCTGATTAGCTTAATGTTTGTTTAGACCAGAGAACACCCACAAAGGTACAGCAGGTGGTCATCAGGCAGACTGTAATCAACTCTACTACTCTGATGAAGGTAATGTCAACTTAGTATATATGAAATGGCATAATGATCAACACATAGTTGCACAGTCTGGACCACTGTAAATAATAATATATCATCATATGAAGCTTACCATGTACATACAGATCACACAAATAAAATGGGGCACGTCACGGGAAAAGGTACCTTCGGTCATTTTAGTGATATTTTAGTTTTTTACTAAATTTAGAAAGAACTTACAACTATAAATAAATTTCTTAAACTAAAATGTGATTTTGTTGCACATTTTGACAATAAAATGGTATTTTTTACCGCGAAATGCATAATAAATAATGTCGTCTGCTCAAATTGATGACGTCATTTCAAAGATTGACGTCAACTGTCCGAAGGTACCTTTTCCCGTGACGCGCCCCAAATAGCATATGAAATCAGACATTTCTGAAGAAAGATATTTGGAAGTTTCTACACTAATGTTGAATAGAAGCTGCCATTTTTACAGTTTATGACATCATAATTACCTTAATTATTTATTGATAGCTATCATTATTTTGTTTATTACCTTCCTGATGCTGTTACAGATGTGATGTTATGAGTCTTTATACTAGTATTTTACGTTTTCCTGCAGATGCAACTGTAGACTTTACTCTGGTTCGAGGTAGATGTACAGTAGTTTACACTGAGGAACTCGATCCTAAGAGGGACGATGACTTCTTCTTCGGAGAGGACAAATTTTACTTCAATGAGGTAACAAAACTTGCAGAATATGGAATTACTTCTCATACTTAACCTACATACTAACTTACCTTGAAATCTTAACATTGTTTGAGACTAACAAACTGATCTGCTCATCAAATCCAGACCACCATGTTCGCAATCTGGATATAGGAAGCCATTACAGGGGAAGTGTAGTAGAAATGTTGTCTAATAAAATTGAAAATTCATCAGTTAAGTTAGTCCTTT
This sequence comes from Corbicula japonica, assembly GCA_038501625.1. Lineage (NCBI taxonomy): Eukaryota > Metazoa > Mollusca > Bivalvia > Venerida > Cyrenidae > Corbicula > Corbicula japonica. The sequence continues at coordinate 152,637 of JAZAYU010000211.1, forward strand.
TATCAAGTTACTGGAATGCACTTTGAATGGTACATTTACAATATTGTTGAAGCAAATCGTACATGTTGACTTCACAGAATATTATATACCAGTATGTAGAGAAATAATGATTTTTTTTTAGTTACTGAGACGGACAGTGTGGGTGGATATATTTCTCATTATTTGAGCTCATTTTGGTGAAATGACTTTCTGATAAGGTCGAGTGACTGACCGACTGCTATATTTCAGGCATACAACAGTAAGAGCAAGACATTTGAAGAGCCACCAATGAAGGCGAGAATGATGGGATCTAAGGGCAAGGTAACAACAACATTGAACCATTTTGTGTGGGTTTAATTTGCACATATTTCACTCTGTGGCAATTTTATCCTGCATTTATGTGTGTAATGAATTCAATCTCACAAAAAATGATCATGTTAGGCTCGTGTGAGAAATTTAAGTTATACTTTAGTGTGGTACAATATCTCTTTGTTAGTAACATCAAGTTATAGATACCAAAATTGAATTTTGATTTAAGCGGTCTCGTTGATTCAAGTGATTCTATCAATAAGCATCTTCTGCCAAATTTAAAGTTTTGAAACTAAATTGAAACTACACATCCATGCTATCTGATCGTGATCTTCACTGGATGCATCTAGGTCTGAAAAAACCTTATAAATGTTAAAGCTAACTTTGTAGATCCAAGCAATAAAGGTCTATGGAGTAAAGGGTTAACTAGTTTGAATGTTGCTACTTAAGGGTAAAGGAAAGGGGAAAGGCAAGGGGAAGAGTTCTGTGAAGGAAGACCCCGAGACAGAGACCAAGACCGAGATCAGACGATTGAGAACACTGGACGTGTTTGCTGGCTGCGGAGGTAACAATAGATTTTTTACCAGGTTTTCTTTAGAAAATCCAGGTTAATTGATTGACAGATGTTGTTTGGACTTGAAATTCGGATGTATAATTGAAACTTAGTTGTTTTGGCTATATACATGTAGTATGCCACAAATGTTTACCAAATCAATCATACCTTTGTGTACCAAGTGATAGTTACTTGTCACTTACAATAGATTTTTGCTGATGGCCATTGTTTTCTGCAAGTTACCACTTGTTCTAAGCTTATCAGTAGTCCATTTTATGTTTGACTTAACACTGCTCTTTACTTCATTAGGTTTATCTGAGGGTTTCCACCAGGCAGGTATGGCAGAGTCGCGCTGGGCCATTGAGAAAGAGGAACCTGCTGCCCAGGCATACCGGCTCAATAACCCCGGCAGTACCGTCTTCACCGACGACTGTAACCTCCTTCTGAAACTTGTCATTGACGTAAGATCATCCTTGATATCAGATTTTTGTTTGGACTCGTTAAAAAGCCTTTCCACCGGAGATTTTCAGTGAGGGAGGTCTCTAATGTTGTACAAAAAGTGTTAAGGACATCATTTGACAATTTGCCTTAACTTAATCTGTATGAAATTCTAATTTTTTCTTTTCCTGTTTAATATATACACCATCTTAATGAGAAATTCATGATGTTTTGAAATTGGATACTGGAACTCTCAAAACTTTAAAAAAAAATTATCTTAATGTTTTAGAATTGATTTTGCCAAATTTTAATAAATGCTAATCCTGTCTTCCAAAACCACTCAAAAGTGGTCATTGAAAGCAGGTGGCTTCTGTTCACATGTAAATATGTTCCTTAAATCAATCAGTGGGACAAATAAAATGTGATCTTTATGGACAGGTGGTCTTTGTTTACTGGTGGTCTAAAGCACAGGTTGGACTTTGCTGTGTAATAGGCTTTATAACGTTTCTTGCATTCTAGGTCAGGATTTTCCATAATTCCATACATGTTTGAAATATTTATAGTACAGCCCCTTCTCTTGGGCACATCAAAAGTAAATTAGTTAACATCATATTTTAATTCTAAATATGGAGGATATTTAGATTTAATTGAGAGATATTTTTTCAGCAGTATGTGTCTATGTGATAACCATGAAAAAAATTGTAATTCTGCAGATAGTTATTGTTTCCATGTTGACAGGGAGAGAAGACAGACGCTGTAGGACAGAAGCTGCCACAGAAAGGCGACGTAGAACTGTTGTGTGGTGGCCCACCATGTCAGGGCTTCAGTGGTATGAATAGGTTCAACTCCAGGGAGTACTCAAGGTTCAAGGTCAGTGGCCTCTGTTTAATTATATGGTTAATTGTAGAAAAGATCAACGTGTAAAGGGCTGTAAGGGTTATTCTGACCATGTGTGTGGGTAGAAATAAAATACAGTCGAAACTTGATAATTCGAACTCGACGGGACCGGGAAAAAAGTTCGAATTATCGGGGTGTTCGAATTATCGAAGGTCTGTCGGCCGGCGGAAGTGGATATTTTTGTTCATGTTTTTTATGTCTGTTTATCTACATTACCTTTTGTATGTGAAATAAAAGATATACATGTACATGAACGTAACTCGAATACATTTTGTCATAAATAATATACGTAGTGAATGATAGCACAAATCATAATTCACAAATCTTCATGTCACAGATGTTTAATTTACAAACTTTGCCATGCTAGTTTGAATAGCCGCCAACCTAACAAAGTCTTTTTTTCATTTGCACAACATGCTTAGTTCACGCTTACTATTATCCTGACATTCAAAGTACCGTCTCATCGTTTCACAAGCACTTAACGCTTCTAGAAGAGAGATTAAAATTAATTTTGGTCTTCGTTTTATACACAATCATAAACAATTATATTCGCCCAATTTTTGTTTGCAAATTTAGTTTGCAAGTCTTACTTATTTAAAATTTTCTTTAATTATATTTCTGATTAGATTTTAAAGAGATCAAATAATTTAATATTATTTGTTTGTAACAGGTATCGCGTTGCTTGAATTGTGTCAGTTTCACAGCGTGTGCTATTCATACGGCGCCGCTATTGTTATCCGCTTGAAGTGTGAAAACTTTAACATGTCATAATTTTGAGCGATATATTACAAAGGTGTTCGAAATATCGAAAGTGAAATTAATAGAAAATCAAAAGGACGGACTGGACTTTGAGTTCGAAGTTCGAAATATCGGGTGTTCGAATTATCAAGAGTTAATGCATATAAGGTATATAGGCGTTTTGCCGGGACCGAGATACGAGTTCAAATATATACGGTGTTCGAATTATCGAAGTTCGAATTATCGAGATCCGACTGTACTTAAATTCTAAAAATTTCACATTGCTGCATACGGTGATGGTGAGGGAGGTTGTTGATGTTGTTTTCCAAAAACCAAACAAACAGGGACATTTGATAAGCCATAGCGGTATTTGTTTTTTAACCAGGTTTTCTTTAGAATAATCCTGGTTATTAGATTGGGGTATGTCGTTGGGTGGGCGTCAACATTTTGTGAAGTTTTTTGTGAAAGTTGTGTTTTTCTCAGTAACCGTTCAAGGTACAACTTTGAAACTTAACATAGTTGTCTGCCATATCTATACCAATTATCAGGACAAGTTTCATAATCCCTGACTGTATTTTGACAAAGTTATGCCCCTTTTTCACTTAGAAATTTTTTGAAGTTTTTTGTGAAAGTTGTGTTTTTCTCAGTAACCGTTCAAGGTACAACTTTGAAACTTAACATAGTTGTCTGACATATCAATACCAATTATCAGGACAAGTTTCATAATCCCTGACTGTATTTTGACAAAGTTATGCCTCTTTTTCACTTAAAAATTTTGTTCAGTTTTTGTGAAAGTTGTGGTTTTCTCAGTAACCGTTTAAGGTACAACTTTGAAACTTAACATAGTTATCTGACATCTCAATACCAATTATGAGGACAAGTTTCATAATCCTTGACTTACTTTGACAAAGTTATGCCCCTTTTTCACTTAAAAATTTTAAGTTTTTTGTGAAAGTTGTGTTTTTCTCAGTTACCATTCAAGGTGTAACTTTGAAACTTTACATAATTGTTTGACATCACAGTACCAATTATCAGGTCAAGTTTCATAACCCCTGACTGTGTTTTGCAAAAGTTATGCCCCTTTTTGACTTAGATTTTTTGTTAAGTATTTTGTGAATGTTATCTGTTGATGCCAAATTGCCTGTTGACGCTTAGCTTGGTTTGTGGGTTGCTTATATCAACATGCAGCTTGAGATTGCTACCCAGGTGTCTGTGATAAAGGTCAAGGTCACTTGCTAAATGTAGAAATTCAGCTTACCCTCAGTAACTTGAGTTTGCTTTTACCTAATGCCAAACTTAGTATATGAGTAGCTGATATCAAAAGACAGCTTGGGATTGCCACAGGTATCTGTGATCAAGGTCAAGGTCACTGTTGCTAAAAATAGAAATTCAGTTTTCCCTCAATAACTTGAGTTTGCTTTGGTATATTTACGCCGAACTTAGTGTTGGTATCTTATATCAAGATGCAGCTTGAGATTGCTACCGAGGCGCCTGTGATAAAGCTCAAGGTCACTAGCTAAAATTAGAAATTCAGTTTCTGCTCAATAGCTTCAGTTTTCTTTGGCCTATTGACACCAAACTTGGTTTGTGGGTAGCTTATATCAAGACACTACTTAGGATTGATACCCAGGTGTCTGTGATAAAGGTCTATGTCAATTTTGCTAAATATAGAAATTAAGGTTTCTCCTTATTACTTGGGTTAGCTGTGATCTATTGACACCAAACTTTCTTTGGGTAGCTGATACCAAGACGCAACTTGGGATTTCTACTCAGAAGTCTGTGATCAAGATCAAGGTCACTGTTGCTAAAAATAGAAGTTCATTTTCTTCATATCAGATATTTTCTTTACAAAAGTATAAGTATTAAATGAAAACCTGGTTTTTTGGCGCGTGGCGACGATTTTTTCTTGTTTTAACTAAAGGCAGGAAAACATGAGATTTTATAATAACTGCAGTGAATTTAAAACTTCGAAACTAGAATTAAAAGATATAAGGAATTTTAGTTAACCAGAAAAACATCAGTAACTTGCATATTAATGGATGGATGGTTGTCAGTACCTGGACACCTGGTTAATGCTGGTTAAGACCTTCCAAAAGAAAAACAAAACATTTTTAGGATTCAAGGGCAGTGGGGGCAGGTGTTCCCTCCATGACCCCCTACCATGTTTTTTCCTTGGTGGTACCTGGCACTATCTGACCAGCAAAATTTCAGGTTTTTCAGATTTTCCAACTTGCATCCCTTTGGAAATAAATAGTACCACTCTAAAAGATGGAACTGTAAATTACATAAAGGGTTGGTCTTAATTTTGGGGTTTTCATATAAGCGACATTGCAGTAGGAGTATATTGTATTTCAGAATTCGCTTATTTCTACGTACCTGAGTTACTGTGACTACTACAGACCTCGGTACTTCCTGCTGGAGAACGTGAGGAACTTTGTCTCCTATAAGAAGAGTATGGTCCTGAAGCTGGCGTTACGAGCTCTCGTACAGATGGGCTACCAGTGTACATTTGGAGTGCTACAGGCAGGGAGCTATGGTGTGGCACAAACACGAAGAAGGTAGGTTACATCAACAAAAAAATAGTATTCTATTACTATAATATTCTTAAAGTTATAGGTAAAGAAAGAAATTCCCATATATCTCGGCCTTCCAAAATGGATGTGGCACCCTGAGCCTATTATTATATTAAGCACCCATTGTTATATCTTTTTTTTTTATCCCAAATTCTTCAAAACATCTGTCTGTGCAAGAAACACCTAGGTCTTGCTAAGTGACAGACTGGTTCCAGTTGTAATTAACAGTTCCCTCAATTTAATGTTTAAAAAAAAAAAAAGATAGCATTAAACTCGACAAAACAAATTTAATATTGTGCACATGCTTAATGACAGTTTCAAATGTTTTAGGTGAATACTTTTGTTCAGGAGTTCCCTAAATTGCCTTCAATATTTTACTTGTTATTACTGTATGTTCCCAATATTGCATATTTTAGAGCAATCATCCTAGCTGCAGCTCCTGGAGAGAAGCTCCCTTTTTACCCAGAACCACTCCATGTGTTTGCTCCTCGTGCCATGCAGCTCTCAGTTGTTGTGGATGATAAAAAGGTAACAGATTTTACCTATTTCTTGGTGCTTAATTTATTTTATTTTTTTTTAGAAAATTTGAAAGGAAACAATAAAAACATTGCTTAGTAATTGATATGTAATGTTCTGCCACATGATACTTGTGTGGGCTGTTATGTTTGCTGCTGTTATAAGGTTCATTACAGATTTTTGTTTGCCAATTTGATGATAGATACATGTATTCTTTCACATTCTTGAGCATAAGGACTATTCTTTTTTCTTCTTTCAGTTTGTGTCTAACATCACCCGTATGGACTCTGCACCGTTTAGGACAATCACAGTTCGGGACACAATGTCAGATCTGCCCGAGATAAAGAACGGGGCGAAAGCTCAGGAAATCTCCTATAACTGTGATGCCATGACACACTTCCAGAGAATTGTACGTCCTCAATACTTTTCTTACAATTTAAGTAACTACATTGAGACTTTCTTAATGGTCATGTATTAGATGTAATTATGTATGAAAATTGAGGAACAAAAAGCTTAATGATCTTGTTACTATAAACTTGGTCTTACTTGGTCTGAATTAGGTTGGCATTTCTTTGGAAGTGATATTACTTGCCAACAGTGAGAGTTCATTTTGTTGCTAATTTCAATGATTGTCAATCAGTCCTTTAATGTTCACAATAATTCTTACATAATCAAGTTTTAACCACAAAACAGTTTAGAATGCAACAAAACTGACGGACAACAGGTTTAGGGCCATATACTGTTTTAACATCCATTTTTGTGCATGGGGCACTGGACTCTTGAATATTTATTTTAAAAGGTATTCAAATGATCCAAGAAAACTCAAATTGGTGAACAATTGATTGATGTCAATGCTCAGATATGTCATATTTTGTCAGATTCGAGGACGTCAGCACCAGCCAGTGTTGCGGGACCACATCTGTAAGGACATGAACCCCTTAGTGCATGCTCGTATGCAGCATATTCCACTGGCCCCTGGTTCCGACTGGAGGGACCTACCCAACATAGAGGTCAGATTGTCAGATGGAAACAAAACCAAAAAACTGTAAGTAGACCCATTTAAATTCAGGAGCAGCTAGCTTACAAATAAAGTCTGATAATTGTACTCTTATGCTGGCATTGTACTGTTTTTGGTGTTTGATCCTTTACTCAATATATACTGGTTCCATCGTGCGAACAGTGTAGATCCAGATTAGCTGACACATCCATGCCATCCGATCAGGATCTACACTGTTTGCTTCTTGGACAGAAATAATCTAACAAATTGAATTATAATGCAATCACATGCTGTAGTTATGTAGTCATAAATAATTTTATTGTGAACAGCACATTTTCAAACTGAGAGCTTCAAAATAACATGTTTGATTTCATTATTTAACCTACATTCCTACATTATGTTACAAATAATGAGCTTCAGTGGACTGTTGATTTGGTATTTTCTTTGCAAAGTTTAGAATAATCTGATTATTTTCAACTTCAAAATTTTACATGATTATTTTCTGTAACAATGTAAATAATCCATGAGCATAGTGTTTAAGAAATCAAGAGATCAGCTTAACAATATGCATTTTCTGTGAAAAAAGCTAAACAAAATGGTAGATGACAACAAAAGAAACCGGTAGATGGCCAGATGGGAGAGGAAAGGGGGAGTGCATTTAGGCACAAGCATTTATACAGACAAACATTAATGGCAAATTTTTCTATCGAATTTGATTGCTGAATAATAAACTTAAGTTTATCTCTGTAAAGTTATAACAAGTATCATGTACATATTATTGGATGGCATGTTTTGTTACTTTTACAGGCAATACACTCATCATGATAAGAAGAACGGTAAGAGTGACAATGGCAGCTTGCGAGGCGTGTGCTCTTGTGCAGAGGGTAAACCCTGTGACCCAATGGACCGTCAGTTCAACACCCTAGTCCCCTGGTGCCTGCCCCACACCGGGAACCGACACAATCACTGGGCGGGGTTGTATGGCAGACTGGAGATGGATGGTTTCTTCAGTACCACTGTCACTAACCCAGAACCCATGGGAAAACAGGTTAGTACACACATTGATTGCAATCCATTAATCCTTTACTATGTGTATACGCATTTTATGCATGTAAAACCAGTGTAGATCTAGATCTGCCAGCACACATGCCTTCTTACCAGGATCTGCACAGTTCGCTTTTTGATTTATTAGGTTATTTTGACCAAAAAGTGATTTGTGCAGATCCTGATCAGATGGCATAGAAGTGCTGGCTGATCTGGATCTACACTGTTTGCATATGTGATAAGATGCATATATATGGTGTAATTGGTTAACTGGCTCAAACTACTTTCATCATACCTGACTGTTCTTGTTTAAAGATTAGAATGCATTAATCATTAACACTTTACACAACCTGTGTCGTCAGATAAGGAGCTAAACTGTTTGCTTCTTGGTCAGATAAAATCTAATGAATAAGTGTTGAACCAAATCAGACACTGCATGCCTTTTCCAGCTGATCTGGGCTGAAGGTTATAAAGCTGAGATTGGAAACCAGTCTCAAATCTCAAGCATCTGATTGGCTGAAATGGCGACCAGTCGCCATTTCAGCCAATCATATGCTTGAGATTTGAGACTGGTTTCCATGCTCAGTTTTATAACCTTGGGCACTGGATCTACAGTGGTCAACCATGGTAAACGCCTTATCTCATGAAGTAAAGGGTTGGGTCTGTGTTTATTTATATCTGATGCCTCTGCATTGTGGTGTTCAGGGCTGGAGGTTATAAAACTGAGCATGGAAACCAGTTTCAAATCTCAAGCATCTGATTGGCTGAAATGGCGACCAACTAGTGTTGAAAATGTGTTTAAATGGTAAATATGTATTTGGTTTGTTTTCAGCCCATTACTGTATATGTATTATGTATTGTAGGGTAGAGTACTGCACCCGGAGCAACACCGTGTTGTGAGTGTGAGAGAGTGTGCCAGGTCACAAGGATTCCCCGATACATACCGCTTCTATGGTACCATACTTGATCGCCATAGACAGGTACAGTGTTTCTTGTTAGCTCAAGAACGTTTATTGCATAACAGACTTGTCTCCTCAGCCTGGAGTTGCTCAGTAAAACCCCTCTCTATAAAGGATTCCTGGTACTGGACAAAAATGGTCTTGATTGTTGGGTGGTCTATCCCCCAGAGTAGAAATTAGTACAGAACTGTTAGAAGGGACATTACAATTAGTATTCTTGTATTGGGGTTGTCTTGCGGGGGGTTACTGTAATAATAAAGTACCATCAAATTTTTATCATTAAATAAAAACAATAAATGGGTCAGAATGTAGGACAAAGGGCTTTCTATATCGCCATCTGAACAGCTTTGCTGAGGTCTATATTGTAAATGATCATGTAAACTAGCACATTCCATGGGTAACCTACTGAAAAAGGACTTGATACAAGCATTATATTACTGATAACATTTAAGTGCTGAGCACAGAATTTTTCCCATGTGAGACCAGTGTTGGTCAAGGTCAGTCTGTGCAGTCTGATCAAGGTCTACACTTTTGACTTGAGTCTGTTAATATATAAATAAATGTTGGTAAACCACCCCAATGAAAAATGGCTCAATTTGATAGGAAAACGAGTATACAATTAAATGTGGTTTGGTTGCTATTCCATAGATAAACATTGTAGATACAGATCAGTTAGAAAATCCTTGCTGTCTAATCAGGATCTAACCTAATCGCTGTTAAATTTGTGGGTTTTTCTTTTCTAACCATTAACCCTTTCCTGTACAGACACACCTTTATTACTAGGGTGAACAGTTTAGATCCAGATCAGCCGGCACATCCGTGCCGTCTGATCAGGATCTAAACTGTTCGCTTTTTGATTCATTAGGTTATTTCTGACCAAAATACGACCGGTGCAGATCCTGATCAGACGGCACGGATGTGCCGGCTGATCTGGATCTACACTGGTCGCACATGCGTAAAAATGCGTATCTATACAGGAAAGGGTTAAGTAACCGTTGTGGATTGTGATAGATGGCATAGACGTGCTGGCTGGTCTGAATAGACACTGGTCTGATAAAACTGGTCTGATAACAGATGTTCTGGCTGATCTGGATCTACACTGGTTGCACACAATATGGCTGATCTGGATCTACACTGGTTGCACACACAATAACATTTATTTATATGGAGTAGTGTTAAACAAGCTAACCAAGTCTTCATGGCAGCTTGGACATTTAATTTTTAGTACATCTGAATACAATTACTGAGACTGCCCTTTTATTTTCCTTGAAGGTTGGCAATGCAGTGCCTCCACCTATGGCTCGTGCTATTGGCTTGGAAATTAAAAAATGTCTGGTTGCCACGGAAACCAAGGACTCTGCTGTTGCTATAGTAACTGATGTAAAGGAGTGTAAAGAAGAGAAGATGGAAGTGAAAGAAGAACAGTGCGGAAGTTCAAGCAGTAGCTAGACAACAAGGACAGAAGTACTGTCATGTTGACACCCAGGAACTAAGAAGTTAGACATTAATAAAGTGCTGGATTTCGTGCTGGAGTTTATTAGAATCTGGACATGTGATATTATTGGACCAAAATCATACTTAATTGAAATGCTTGTTATCACTTGTGAATGTTTTCAAACCACTACAGAAAACGAGTGCTCAGTATTTCACTATTATTATTTCAATTAGTTTATCATTTGGAGATGAAATATGAAATAAACTGTAAACTTAATATTTAAAGATATAGTGCTAAATACTGGTAACTTGTGAGTGTACACAGATGTGATATGAGTGATGAATTGTACCAGGACTTCTTTCCTACTGTCTGATTGTTGTGTGCATTATACCTGTGCCCAAGGTTATGAAGGTGAGCTTGGCAACCAGTCGCTATTTCAGCCAATCAGATGCTTGAGATTAGAGACTGGTTTCCAAACTCAGTTTTATAACCTTAAGCCCTGGTAGAAAAGGGAAGTTCAAATAAAAGATGATCTTTGCATCTCAATATTAATCATGGTGTTTTATTACAACAATTTTGATGACTATAAATGATATAGAAATATGATTGTGTGTTAAGATGAAATGTAAAATATGTGCTAATTTATTCTCTAACAAATTTTTACAAAAGTTGAGGTTCTCCCTTTCTAACAAATATAATTATTTAATGTTTTTGAGTGTGGAGAGGAAATCTTGAACAATGTGTTATATACTGTTCAGCTTATTTGGAAACCTTATAAAATGTATTGCATGTTTTGAATGATTTCTCCTTTCATTTACATTTAGATTATCATTTGTTGTATTGGATTACTTCAGTATCCCTACACATCAATGACAATAAACTAGAATTGACTCCTAATTGGATTTGATCAGTGCTGTTTTCTGCATGATGTTGAGAGCTGATAATTTAATAAACTGTATTAAATGTAATGTGTTAGTCTGATTTCTAAAATAGTAGTCACAAATACTTGAGCCTTTACTCCATATTTCCCTGTTGTTGTGCATGTGCGACCAGTGTAGATCCATGCTGTCTGATCGGAATCTACACTGTTCAATTTTTGGTCAGAAATAATATAATAAATATATATTTAAAAAAACTGCAGATCGAGATCAGAAGGCACAAATGTGCAGGATGATCTGGATCTACACTGTTCACCCAGGTCATAAAGGTGCTTACTAGTGTAGGGAGGAAAGGGTAAATAAAACCCTGGAAATTAAATTATACAAATCAAATGATCTAATTTATCAAGGTAATGCCTTGAATCCAGTTACTTGTGTGATGTTGACTGTACCCTAAGATAATAACACTAAGACCAGTGCCCAAGATCATAAAACTAAATGTGGAGATCAGTCTCAAATCTCAAGCATCTGATAGTCTCAAATCTCAAGCATCTGATTGGCTGAAATGGTGACTGGGTCGCCATTTCAGCCAATCAGGTCCTTGAGATTTGAGACTGATCTCAAAACTTAGTTTTATGATCTTGGGCACTGGTCCAGTCTAAAACACTCGAGGATTTGTCTCCATTTCAAATAGCTGCCTGAGATTTGATACTGGTCTCCAGTCTCGGTTAAATTATCTTCAGCCTGTTACCGACACTGACTTCATCCTAACCTGCAAACTGCAAAAACAAACAAAAATGTTAAATTCAACGTTGAAGCTAGTGATATGATTTCTTAATAGATCTCCATTTATATTGTTTGTGGGTCATGATACCATGTGAGTTTAGTAAAGAGTTGAGGTGGTTATCACTTGGTGTTGGGTGCTTTGATTCATTGTCATGGCTTTTCTCTGAAACTCCGCTAGATGATGATGAGTAATGATGAGGGGATTTGTGGCCCTATAATAAAAATATAATATTTTAATAGTTGCCTGTCCTTGCAGGTAATAACTCCCTAAACCGGTGACCTGGACTGAAGAAAAAATCTGGTTTAGAGAGGATTTTATCTTTATCACAGAATTTGACTAGTGGTGTACTAGTGGTATATTGCCTTTTTAAGTCTAACCTGTATATAGAAAATTTATCTGAAGCATACCCCGAGTTGAAGTGAACTGGCTGAAACTTTGACTCGATAGCAACCAGAAAGTGTCATGTACAAACACCATTACATTGTCTCTGATATTTATATCTGACAAAATAGGTGTGGTTTGTCTGCAGTGTAGATCGACATTTAAGTGAAATGCTTAAACTATGTCACAAAGTCAATATATAAGTCACTAGGTCATATCAAATGTTAACTTTACGGTTACTTAACCACACCAGAGACCACATTTTTATGCCCTCATGAAGTGGGAGGCATATAGAGTCGTCCGTCCGTACATACATCCCCCAAATCTTGTTTCATCAACTCGGGCAGATTTCTTTCAAACTTGCACAGATGATCAAGCCGTATGTGTAGATGATTGTAAAGAAAGTTTTTTTCCTGCGGCTATTTTTACCAGAGTTACGGCCCTTTATTATTACAAATGCTGAAGCAGTGGAGGCATCAGTGTCCGACGACACATTCTAGTTCCTTCAGTTTTCATCAACCTTAAGACGCAGAAAGCGCAAGTTGTCACCAAGCTATCGTTTGATAAGGTAAGGATATTTGTCGTGTAGAACTAGGTCGTCTGAGGTCAAAAACTAGGTCACATTTAAGGCCACGTTTCTCATCAGATTATCGTCAAACTTGGTCGTGATGTCTACTCTGTCGGTTTCTTGCTAATCGTGGTGGTTCAAATCTTCTTCTAATCAAATGACATTTTTAACTACTAGAAACCACTTATTTTAGCATCACCAAACTTGGTCTATGTTTGTCTTGCTGAAATTCCGACAAATTTTAAATTGTGTCATCTGTGGTAAAAAAGGGGGAAAAGTCAAATCGATGACTCGCCGATTTTTCACCTAACTTGGTCAGGATAAATTAATTGATGATACCTAGGTCAAGTTAGAAACTAGGTTATCTGAGGTCAAGGTTGGAGTTGATAGTATAATTTCTAGATTACTAGTTTTATCATTTTATTAGTAGTACTATTCCTATGACACAGAACAAACGTAAAATGGGTAGCGTTGTTTTACTATTCAATTTCAAACTCCCCCAAAGCGAGATTAAAATAGGAAAACAACAAACACCTGGCTTATTATGGATCATTTTGGAACAGAGCATATATCTCAATTAGTGTAGTACTTATCATAATTATTTCGTGTGGGAAAAATTTCGGCATATTGCGCGCTATGGACATTAAACAAAATCAAACTATTAAATATCTCATTTAAACATCTGCGGGAATTTATGACCGTACATGAATGTAATTTACGTGTTCTGCGCGAAATGTGATCCACGCGGAATTAAATGACACTACAGTATGTTGACTACTGCCGTGATAGAAATTAACTGATGGAACAAAGAATATGGATAACGATGGGACTTACAGCTTAAAACTTCGCATTTATAAATTGTATGTTTCAATCTAATACTCTTATTTGATTTGCCACTGACCGTTTCAAGGCGGTAACCCCTCGGGTTCTCAGTTTTGTTAATTGTTTGTGTTGTCTTTTTGAAACTGATAATTTTATTAACCATGCTCTCTCCCTCTCCCTTCTTCTTGACTGTGTGGGGAGGCTGTTTTTTTCTGAATGCGGCAATTCCTGATATGCATTTTTGTTACCTTTTTTTCTGAATTTAATTTACACACAAAAAAAACAACAAAAAAAACAAATGAACTGTATTTTTGTTTATTTACGGTATCAGCTATTTTCCACAACTAATGTGTTTTTAAAACTTCGAGAGAGTACATAACGAGTCATAGATGCAGAAGACGTGCATTCGACAAGGACAATTCATTAAAAAAAAACACCGTTTCGGTGTAACCGCGGTTTGACGGAAATCCACTGAGATGCCAGATTTTTTAAGAGAAGATTTTTATAAATGTTACTGAAAGCTTGCTGCATTGCACCTTGTCTCCTTCATTAACGATCACTATGTTCTGATTCTTAAAACTAATTATTGGATTTCAGCCGAGCTCTGTAGTTCCGGAAAATACTGGGCACATAAATTATAAATATGGCCATTAATGATATCTAATAAAAATCGAAATGAAGGTTTAAAGCGAATAAATACTTTCCATCTGTTGACAAATAATTCAATATTAATAATTATATGCATATTTGCTTGATTGGTGAATGAATTATTCTAGTATTTATGTAATTAGCTCTAAACAATAAACTCGGCACATTTGCAAATGACTTACATAATAATATTATTTTAGTTACCCTTTACTTAAGGTAATATGGCTGTAATCCATGGGCGAACAGTGTAGATCCAGATCAGCCGGCACATCCCTAGCCATTGATCAGGATCTACACTGTTCGCCTTTTGATTTATTATGTTATTTCTGACCACGAAGTGAACAGTGTAGATCCTGGTCTGGTGTGCCGGCTGATCTGATTTTCACTGGTCGCATATGCCATAAAAGACTTAGGAGTAAAGGGTAAAGCTGATAAATGATTCAATAGACGGATATATGTCTCGGTTGAACGATGTGCCAACAGAACGATTCATAGGTCAAACCATTTGTATGCTTTTCGCATAACACTTCTTTACAATACAATACAATAAGATTTATTTTGAGGTAGCAAGACACGTACCGTCAATAGAACAACAAAAGCTCCTGAACAACAAAAGCTCTCAGGAGCTTTTTAACCCACTATAATAACAAATGTGGTAAAACAAGTATAGAGAGGCTGTAATAAAAGCATAGTTAACTATTAAACGATGTGTCATAGTATAAAACAACACATTTAAAACTGTATTCTGACAGTTAAAGGCTAATGTACAGTAAAAAGTTAAGATTATACATTCATTACATAAATAGGATTTCTAGGATAAAATATGCATGTCTTAATGGTTAAAATGTACATTTATCTCAGAAGTTATACTAAGATTTATTTAAAATTTGGCAAACACGAGGAGGTTGGCTTCACTCGTGCCGGTGTTTGAATACCAGTTTTACTTTAAAATAACAAGAAAATACCATGTCCCTTTATTTTAGCCAATAGCAACCATTTGGATATTGTGATAGAGGCTCTACGCGGCATTTATTTTAATGAATATTTTGAGTTATAAAGTTTCTTATAAAAATATCAGTTCTTAGCGGCATCATCACATTTTCTCCCGTGCACTAGGTGTTAATTCTCAAGCTACAGATTGGATTAAGTCCTTCCTGTCAAACAGATCGCAAAAGGTGGCAGTTGAATGTAGGTACTCGGATGAACTACCAGTTTTGTCTGGAGTCCTTCAGGGGTCAGTTCTTGGACCTTGTCTTTTTCTGGCCTACATAAATGACCTTCCACAATACATTAAGTGTAAAGCCAGGCTGTTCGTAGATGATACAACAGCTTGTCTATCTCACCATAAAATCTGCAACAGACACCGAAACATTACAGAAAGATTTAAATTGGCTAGAGGAATGGGAAAGGGATTGGGCGATGGAGTTTAACGCTGACAAAAGCGAAGTGCTGAGGATTACTAGGAAAAAGAGCCCCATTATTTACCCATATAAGCTTCATAATGTTGAGTTGAAAACTACATCCGCTGCAAAATACTTAGGTGTTACTATATCAAAAGATCTGTAGTGGTCCCAGCATATTGAAAACATCTCTGCTAAAGCGTCATCATCCATCCGCTTTAATATTCAAGGAAACATTAAAACAAACAATCGTAACGTCAAAGAGGTTCCACAGTTGGAATATTGTTCGAGCGTTTGGCATTCCTGGCAGAAGAATATGACCTTTAAAATTGAACGCGTACAGAGATCAGCGGCAAGATTTGTACTAAATAATTTTGATTATCAGAGTAGTGTTACCCAAATGATAAGTATCCTAAAGTGGCGCACTCGCTTGAACACCGGCGCCACTACAATTCCGTTATCTTTTTCTATAAGATCAGAATGCAAGTCGTAGCTGAGATTTACCTCATCGATCACTGCTAGAAACCTCAACTATCTTATCCCTCTATCAGTCTCGTACCCATTGCCATTCTAATTCCTACTTTCCCAGAACAATCAGATACTTGAATAATCTCTCTCTCCACATCAAATCAAGTCTCAGCCTCAACATCTTTGCTGTGAGGCTGGCGACGGTCACCTTCTAAACGCTGTAAACTTTTCTTTTTATCTTTTACCGAACAAGTCTCATAGTCTTAATACTGTCCTCGTATTTTTTCTTTAACACCCTGTTCCCTGACAGCGCCTCCCAGCTGGGTTAGAATATTCTAACCCAGCTCCCAGTAATAGTCAGAAATTGATTGTTGAGGAGTATCTAGTAGATCTAAGTGGATGAGCTGATCTGCCCTGTCAGGTATTGAAGACCGTCAGTGCGGTGTAAAAAGAGTTTATTTCACATAACAATGCAATGAAAACATAATATGATGCAGAAATAGTCTGGTGTTGTTTTTTCTTTAGAATACGGACTAAAATAGTATCGACTGCTAACGGATATTTCTCGGATATTTGCAGGTGTACCGTTGCGATCCGCATACAAGTTTTGAGCCGACGGCTATATAGATCGCGGAAATGACGTCATGACATAATTTGCATATTTCTACAAACGCCATCTTTGATACTTTATGAGCTAAGACAAAGCTCGGTATCTGTGAAAATCAAGGACATCCGTGTCGAAAGGCCGCCTTACTTGTTCAATTTATTGTCCTATTTTTATACCCAGTGGAACGGACCGGTGTAAGTATGATTATTTTCTTAAGTTAAACGGTAGATGATCGGAAAAAACAACCTTCCTAGGTTCATCTAGGACGCTATCATTTTTGTATGAGTGATCTACGCATTTGACGTGAATACACTGGAAAATGCAAGTTACGTACTCGCATTTCACAACTTACTTATTTGTGTATGTTTTTGACTATTAATGTGTGAAATGCACGATTCGTTTACATGTAAAGTGCAGAGGACGAACAAAAATCTTGTTCCGACCGGTGTCTATTGTTCTTTTTTTCTGAAAATCGATTCCTACAAACGCCATTGCCTTGCTGTTGCTAACTTCTTTTTGTCCTAATTTCGTCGCAAGATCACAAAACACATTATGATTTCCTACTAGAGACGTTAGCAATCAAAAAATCGCACGACTTCTGTGCAGTTGAATAGCAGGAGAGAGGAGAGAATCATTTAGTTAACCTGTCAAAATTAAAGTTTGATTCTCTGGTGCGGCTAATTTCAGAACTGTTGTTATGTGTTTTGTGATAACTGAATGCATTACTGTTTTTGGCAGTTTTGTCCTAGAATTAATGTTGGGGGGAGGGGGGGGTAAATTGCTTTCCAACCATGGGCTTTTAGTTTTGATTCACTGGTGCGGCTGATTCACCAACTAGTATTAGGGTTGGGTGTGTCATTCTGGGATTGATATTTTGCAAAAAAATGCAGGAAAAAAAATAATGGGACACTATACTGAAGAAATTTTTTAATCGGTGTAGATTCCATTTCTAGGAGGAATTACATGTCTGTTTTTATGTATCAGTATCACTTCAATAACTGCTGTTTATGACTTGGCAAAAACAAGTTATCTGTATCTGCCATATACTCCAAACCCTATATACAGAGTATTATATGGAGTGCGCTGTCAGAAACTTTAGGAGTAATATTATATTATAATGTTTTGGGGAGGTAATTTTCATAGGTGTTTGGGTTGGTTTCTGTACCTGCACAGATATAAAAATGCCATAGATATTAAATTACAGAAGTCTGGTGTGGTTTGCAGGCAAGTTGCTTTGCCCAGGGTGCTACAATAAAAGATGAATGATGGATGTTCATCGAATGATGAAGAACAAATGATCTGATGGCGGTGATGGATGAGGTGATAATGGTAGATGATGATCATTTGTAGCACTCTGGTTAGAAGCAGTGGCTGTACAGCTTGGCCTTGAATAAGGCCAGGCTGTCCGCCTGAGCAATGTCTGGTGGTAGACTGTTCCAGATCTTTGCTGTGCGTGGAAAGAACGAGTGCCTGTGTCCATCAATCCTGGAGAAGGGGATACTATATCTGTGCCTCTGTGTTGGTGAATATAGTGTGTGAATGGTATCCTTACAAGGTTGTGTTTGATCTTGTAGAACATACATAATGAGGTAACTTTACGGCGCGTTTCTAGGGTTGGTAAGTTGATCTTTCTTAGAAGGTTAGTAATACTACTGGTATATTTATAGTCGTTCAGTATAAATCTTACTGCGCGATGTTGTACCATTTCAATCTGGTTAATGTATTTCTTTTGCCAGGGGTCCCAGACGGAGGTGCAATACTCCAAACATGGGCGGACATATGTTTTGTATGCTACTTCCTTGAGTTTTGGGATGTCAGTTTGAATATTTCTTTTGATAAATTTAAGAGTGTTGTTAGCTTTAGTAGCAAGAGTGTTAATGTGTTTAGACCAAGAAATGGTTGGGGAGATGGTTACTCCGAGGTATTTGGCAAATGTGGATGACTGAAGTATTACACCATGAAGTTTGTAAGGGAAGATGATAGGTTTCTTCCTGTTTGTGACTCGTAAGACTTCACATTTTTCGGGATTAAAAGACATCAACCATTCTTCTTCCCATGCTTGGAGTTTGTCCAAATCGCTCTGTAGTACTTGGCAATCTTCTGATGAAGTAATGGTAAGATAAGCTATGGTATCATCAGCGAAGAGACGGATATTACTGACTATATTAATGGGCATGTCATTGATGTATATAAGAAAGAGGCAGGGACCCAAGACTGACCCCTGAGGAACTCCAGACAGTACATCACAACTTGAGGACATTTCACCATCAAGGACAACCCTCTGAGAGCGGCCAGAAAGGAATGATTTGATCCAAGAAGTTACAATGGAGTTTACACCAATTCTGTTTAATTTTAGAAGGAGCCTTTGGTGATCCACTTTATCGAAAGCCTTGCTAAAATCCATGATAATAACATCAGTTTGTTCACCTGCGTTGATGGTGTCTTGTAGGTCTTGTACAAACTGGATAAGTTGTGTTTCACAGCTTAATTTAGATCGAAAACCATGGTGATTTGTATAAAGGAGATTATTGGCATCTAAAAATGTCATGATATTTGAGACTAGTATGTGTTCCATTAATTTACAACAAATACATGTAAGAGAAATAGGCCGGTAGTTGGCAGGTTTTGTCCTTGACCCCTTCTTGAAGACACGGCTAACAGAAGCATTTCCAATCAGCTGGGATATTGCCTTCAGTGAGTGATATGGTAAATATGTCAGCAAGGGTGGGGGCTAAAGGCTGGTGCAATTCTTTCAGGACTCTAGGTGATATATTGTCTGGGCCACATGCCTTGCTAGGGTTGAGCTGTTTTAGTTGTTTCATTACACCGGGCACAGAGATTTGTATACTTGGCATTTTTGGTTTAAACGGGTTAAGAGGGGAGAGCATTTCGGTAATGTGACAAAGTTTTAGAGGTTGAGGGGTTGTAAAGGCAGACTGAAATTGTTTATTTAGTATATCGGCTTTATCTTGTGGGGAAGTGAAGGTGTTACCATCTGATTTGAGAGAGAATATGCTGTTATTATCTGATTTTTTCTGTTTGATAAATGTCCAAAAACGTTTACTAGGTCTAGAGTTATCTGTGTTTGTATTATCATCAATCAGGATTTTTTCAAGATAGCAGTTGTATGACTGTATTCTTTATGCAATTATTTAGTAAAACTTACTGGTATACATACTTC
Source organism: Corbicula japonica (assembly GCA_038501625.1). Taxonomy (NCBI): domain Eukaryota; kingdom Metazoa; phylum Mollusca; class Bivalvia; order Venerida; family Cyrenidae; genus Corbicula; species Corbicula japonica. The sequence continues at coordinate 172,815 of JAZAYU010000211.1, forward strand.
CCGAAAGTTGAAAATATGTCAGACATTTGGTCAGATGAGATGTGAAAATCTGTCTGACCGAAACAAATTCTGTCAGACGGAAACATGTTATAAGGCTATTTGCAAGTATAAGGAGTTCAAATTTTTTGACATTCGGTCTGATAACATAAGAAATCTAGTCTGACCGCCTCAAATTTTACCAGACAGGTCCTTAGGTCTGGCAACTTTCGGGATGTCTGGGTATATTGATTCCATTTGGTAATTTTGTTTTTCAGATTTAACGGTTCGTTCATAGGGTACTTGGCCAAAGTATCTCTGATGTATATCTTGACAAGATGTCCTCCTTCTCGGGGCTAGGCAGTAAGGCCGACAAGAACAAGGGAAAGTTTACATCTATTAACATAAACAACATATATAAAGGCAAGAGTGTTGAGCAACAGAAGACACCAGGTATTCTTTATGCAATTATTTAGTAAATATACTGAGAGAGAAATGTTTTAAGTTTAATTTCTTTAATTTTTTTCTTGATGTAAAAATTATCTGAAACATGCTCTTGGGGTTGGTGTTTCTGGTAATAAGTATTTAAACTATGTTTAATTTTGAATTGACAGTGATAAAATTCTAGAGTTAAAAATGTGAGATCAATGTATGTTAACAAAAAAGATACATCTGTTGCATTTGCTCATAACCTTGAATTCTTGCGCTCAAGACCATGCACTTATTTGCAAATTTATGAAATCTGTTGATAAAAGTACACATACAATGTGTCATTAAATATTTCTGAGTTGTTAAGCTGTAATAATTTTAAGCTTGATTGATTAACCATCAGTAGTTTACATATATGTACAAATACAGTATTAGAGAAGAGAGCAACAACATATGTTGTTTCATTTTAGTAACTCGTCAACATGGATTGCAAAGCTTGGGAAAAGTGGGAAGCGTACGGCGTATGCCGCCTCCGGCCAATTTACCAAGTTTGAAAAGTGAGAATAGTGGGAACGATCCTAATATAGCATTAGTTCCAACTGGCGGTGCAGGTAATTTCTTGTCTTATCTTTAATGTAAATGTGAAACAGTACTTTGATCGATTTAAAAAGTTAAAAAACACAATTATGCATTTAATAGATGGTAAAAGAGAAAAACACATTACCTGCATACATGCATTTATCTTCCCCTGTAGCTTTATGCTGTTTGTTCCTCGTGTGTGTATGATTGCTATTCTGTTGGCAGGATGGGGCAACAAGGAGAAAGAGGAGAAGGGAGGCAGTGGCAGTCCGCAGCCATCGTCGCAGCAGCCGCAGGTTACTACAACACCATCTCTGGGGCAAACAAACAAAGTAAGTATACTGTCATATGTTAATTGGCCCTTAAGAAGGAAAATGCTTCCAGGGGTACTTGCTGTTCCAGAGATAATGTGAATAAAATGCATTAATATGCTTTATGATAATCAGTGTAGGCGGATGCTTCTGTTGAAACACGTCACTTGCTTTGATGTGTGCATATTTGCTTGGTCAGGTAAGGTGGAAAACAAAAAAAATCCAATTCAAATACAGTAGAGGAACAAAAATTATTCATAAGGCATAGTGTTGGTATATTCATAGCTATTTGAAAGATGAACATTGTTAAATGAAAGTCAATCTATACTTCATAAGTAAATATTGCAGTTAACACATTGTAGGTGATTCAGTTGTCTTCAAGTGTGTTTGTATTATCAGGCATACAGTTAATTAAGTTTATTTTGATTGAAATTATTGATCTTTGATTTTTTTGTACAGAAGTTAGTGGATGTTGCAGCATATTGTGCTGTTTTCAGGTTGTAGTATCTGCCGTAGTGAGCACTGGTTCTCCAGCGGCGGGGGCAGTACAGACTCCAACATCACAATCAGCAAGCACACCTGTCTTAACAGGCACACCGGGCACTCCAGCGAGCACAAACACTGCAGGGGCAACAAGTAAAATAATTTACGCTCTTAATTAAATACCATTTGCTGTTGAATTCTTGAGAGAAATTCTTGACTGTTGGCTTGTGCTTAAATACAGATTAGGAGTGAGTCAATACCTTATTGCGGTCAAAGCATTTGAACACAGTCAGATGTCAGCTCTGTATATTATAAATAGGCTTCTAAATTTTCCCAGTCTTAACAAAAAATCAAGAATGTGAGAAATTAACTTTTGAAATGGTTGTTTGAACAGTAACATTGACAACAGGGAGTGATGGCACACTTTTTCACAGAAACTTGTGGCAAAGCTGGTGTACATTCACACCACCAGTCTTAAAATTGCACAGTTCAAATGGTTTGTTAGCTGCTGCTTCTATTGCGGCTATACAGAGTACAAAAGCACAGTGATGTTTCAAACTTCATAGGATGATAGCGCTTATTTAGTAGAAGAACCCTATTGATTTTGGGGTCAGTAGGTCAAAGGTCAAGGTCACAGGGGCCCGAAGAGTGAAAACCATTTCCGCTCAATAACTTGAGTACCCTTTGACCCAGAGCCTTCAAACTTCATAGGGTGATAGCCCTTATTGAGTAGAAGAACCCTAATGATTTTTGGGTCAAAGGTCAAGGTCACAGGGGCCCGAAGAGTGAAAACCGTATCTGGTCAATAACTGGAGTACCGCTTGACCCAGAGCATTCAAACTAAATAGGGTAATAGCCTTATTGAGTAGAAGAACCCTATTGATTTTGGGATCAGTAGGTCAAAGGTCACAGGGGCCAGGGCGCAGGGGGGAGACATGCCTTTTTCACAAAAAACATCTAGTTTAGGCTTGGTTGCCATAATATTGCCTGTTTCCTATCTCTTTTGCTCACCACTTGCTCAGTTTGATAGCTGAAGTTATTTTCTTTCATTAAATTTCAGTCAATAGAATATTCTCATAATTATTGCAGCCCAACTATTTGTGCGCAACAAGAGCTTTGCTATATATACGATGGTCGCTCTTGGCGCACAACCCAGTTACTATTCAAATCAATGCGGAAAATTTTCCTTCTATTTCTATATGCCGCCGATCGGAAAATGAATTACAACTTTTCAATCTTTTGCCGGCTTCATAAAGCATCTTAAACCATATTTATTTTTAACAAAAATTACATACCTGAGAAGCCACATTCAAGTAGAATCAATATATGTAATCCTTTATAAGTAACGTTTTCGTTTTTTATGCAAAAGTGTTTTAAACCTCCACCCATGTCGATTACACCGCATAAAGTTTATCTGACTCGCGTTTATCGATAATTTTCAATGTGTAAACGGCATATGGTGTGGTAGGTTTAACAAGTTATTTTGTGGATTATTCATTCATTTTATTGTTACTTTTATCATTATTTATGTTTTATAACGATATTTGACATACCAGTGTTGAAATTTTCATGTGGGAGTGAAAAAAAAAAAGAATTTAAATCGGGTCGATTTCCACCACAGTTTTGATCGTAAGTGCTCGAGACGTAAAGGACAGACAACGAAAACTTCCGTATGATAATGGGTCTGTGCTTGCAGTCGAATTATTGAGACTAAATTATTGCCAGCTGATGTCACAGACCAGTCTGATAATTGATGATGATGGCATGACTGTATGTTTCCTAATTTGTACATTTTCTTTCATCAAAAAAAGAATGTGTCCAGACTCTTCATTTTGTTATTTGGTTTCTTAATAAATAAGCTTTTTGTATTTGAGTGGAAGTTAATTTGTTGTCTGTAATTGAAGGTGCAGTGAAGTCTTGGAGCAGTGTAACAATGGGGGAACCTGCAAAGAGGATAGTGGGGCACAAATCACCATACTTTCAAGAAGAATTTCCAACGCTAGCTGCAAGTGGTACCGAAGCTGCAGACAAACCAAAGGATGTTGCTACACCAGACAAAAAGGAGGGAGAGGCTGCAAAGGAGCAGCAATATGGACCCGGGCCAAGCTTGCGTCCGCAAAGTATGTATTCTGCAAACTCTTGTTTTTGATTTACTTAGTGAAAGGTCATCTTCTAAAAGTTAAGTTTCCATGTTGAACACATAGCTAAAATTACTTTTATACAAGAGATTGTAAGGTTATTATGTCTCCCCCCCTCTGGGGGAGACATATTGTTTTTGCCTTGTCCGTCTGTCACACTTAGTTTCCGCTCAATAACTTGAGTACCCTTTGACCCAGAGCCTTCAAACTTCATAGGGTGATAGCCCTTATTGAGTAGAAGAACCCTATTGATTTTGGGGTCAGTAGGTCAAAGGTCAAGGTCACAGGGGCCCGAATTGTGAAAACCGTTTCCGCTCAATAACTTGAGTACCCTTTGACCCAGAGCATTCAAACTTCATAGGACGATAGCCCTTATTGAGTAGAAGAACCCTATTGATTTTGGGGTCAGTAGGTCAAAGGTCAAGGTCACAGGGGCCCGAAGTGTGAAAACCATTTCCACTCAATAACAGGAGTTCTATTTCTTTCAGAGATTTCAAACTTCATGCGATGGATGTCCTTATTGAGTAGAGGACTCCGATAGATTTTGGGGTCAGTAGGTCAAAGGTCAAGGTCACAGGGGCCTGATGAGTGAAAATGGTTTCCTCTCACTAACTGGAGTTTTATTTTACCTAGAGCCTACAAACTTCATACAATGGTTGCTGTTACAGCCTTGTAGAACCCTGTTGACTTTGGGGTATTTAGGCCAGACTTCAACATCACAGGGGCCCGTAGAGTTAATATATATATATATTTGTGCATGTTCATTATACCATAATAAATGACACAGGCTTCCGTTTCAAAAAGGTGATGTCACTTCCTTGGCCTTCATTCAATAGGGCGACGGGGGAAGACATGCGTTTTTCACAAAAACAGATTCTAGTTTCTTGATGATTGGTGCAGGCAGACATTTCTGATAAAACCATCCCTCGCTGTACTGATTGGCATGACTGACTTGTACATGTTCTATCATAGCATCATCCCAAATTTTGTAGCCATTACCTCAACTCTACACACAAGACTTAAAATTGTTCTTAAAAGCCAGAAACTAACAAACAAAATGCAAATTACAGCCTTTATTGAAAATAAAGGTTAGGCTATTACAATCTAAGTCATTTGTGTTGTCACACTTAATATTTGCCAATTTTGACAAAAAAACCGACATTGCTTAGACAGAATTATTTTGGCAAGATAACTCTGATGTTTTATCTATTTTGTAGATGTGGGGAATTGGAAGGAAGGCGGCGGTCGTGGCGCCATGCAGCAGCCATCACCAAACAAAGATCAACCATCTACGCCATCGTCTGGTTACGAGAACCAGACAGAAATACAGCAGAATGGCCCCCAGATGTCCGGTGGCTCCGGGGCCGCTGGAGACTCCCCCATGATGCCTCCCATCCCAACTTCAATAGGAGGGATGCCAATGAGGCCAGGGGGAGTCCAGGGTCAGGGGGGTCCAATGATGGGGCCACCCCCATATGGTATGCCTCCTGGATACAGGGGGCATCCTGGAATGATGCCGCCTTATGTAAGTTGGAAATAAATCATTAATCTTCATAAGCACAAGATGTGAATGACCTAGTACATGAAATGAGTACCATTCTAATGGTGTAAGATGTTTAATCTAAACCTTTTGCAATGTTTAAAATAAGACTTAAGTGGGAATTGAAAATTGACAGGTTAAGTTAAAAGAGTGCACATAGTGCAACAAGAAATAAAGTTTTTTACATGGAGCACTATCAACAAAATGCAATAAGACATATTTTTGTTACAGACTGAAAAAGAATGAAAATTTGAATTAAATGTAATTCTTAGAAAAAAAAACACTTAAGTTTAACAATGTGTTTTCTATCCTGATTCATGGTCACATCCACTTAAGTGGTTCTTTTGATAGATGGACTAATTGTGTGACTGTTGAATGTTTCAGATGTACCGGGGATTTCCGCCATATCCACCACCTAACTTCCAAGGAATGCCGCGACATCCTTACCCATATGATGGTCGGTTTGCCCGTCACCCACCACCACATATGCAGCAGCAGCGACCTAGTGGAGACAAACAAGATGATGATGATGAGAAGAGAGAGGACTACAAGAGACCTGCTATCATCTCAGACAAGGATCTGAAAGACTTTGATGAGATATTGCACCTCGACTCCAATGGTGGCTGGGCCAGTGCTCAGGGAGAGATCGACTACAGGTAAATTAGTGGTCTAAATTCTATTAGCCTAGGACTGACAAATTAATATAAAGTGAGGAGCAAGTTTGAATAATACTGAAACAGGCACAAATACCTACAGGGACATTGGCCACACATAACTTGATCATATTATTCTGAAAATTATCCTTTCCAAAATCAATATCTTGTCTAGAAAGGCAGTGTAGTAAGGCATTTTACTTTATGGTGATTTTCTGTTTTGTTTCCTTCGATGGTTGTAAGTTAGATGATTAGCAAGTCAGTTGGATATTCTTGAAAAAGCTGTTGTTATTCTAAATGTAACATTTTGTGATATACTGAAACTACAGCTTATTGAATGCTATATGATGATTGGTGTAATCAGATAAAAATGGTGACAAATATTTTGTCCGTTCTGATGGCATATCTTTTTGTTTGTTTGTCTTAGGTTAATACTATATTGTGTTTATCATTTATTAATTCCTAGTGTTCAGTTTTGTTATACATAAGATTTTATTGTAGTGCTAGATAATAATTAGTGTTGACAGACTTTTCTTGTAAAGCATCCACTTTTTTTGCTCTTGGCTCAGTTTTCCACAACTGATTTATTCTATGTAAATTGCATAAACACAAGTCTGTTGCAGTATTATCTATGTGTTGCCCTGTTGGTAACTCTACATACCCATGTATTAACATAGCTTGTTTTCTATTCCACAGTGAGAAGCTTGTGTTCAGTGATGAGGAAGATGAAAATGGTGAACCTGGCAAACGAAGGTACATGTATTTACTTGTTCTTTCTTGATCCCATTTCTTAGTTGCTGTATTGCCAAGTGAAGAAGACCTTTTGTCATAGCTTTCAAGCTCAGATGACAAGAAATATCACCTACCGAACAGATGGCAAACACTTTGTAATACTATAAATTAGATTTTTATAGAATTTGTTTTTGAAGCAACAGATTAATTCAAAACAATAGATCAGAATAAGTTCAAATGAACGTTTGACATGGTGAGTCAGCAAACATTGTAGATTATGATCAGGTCTGGAGGTTATAAAGCTGAGATTGGAAACCAGTCTCAAATCTCAAGCATCTGATTGGCTGAAATGGCGACCAGTCGCCATTTCAGCCAATCAGATGCTTGAGATTTGAGACTGGTTTCCATACTCAGCCTTATAACCTTGGGCATAGACTGATCAGGATCAACACTAAGCACACATGGAAAAAAAGCTGAATCCATGAATTGATGGATAAATTAAATCTGGATGTTTAAGTTTAAAAGTAATGCTTTTCAAGACAAATCAGACAATGTTATGCAAATATTTTAGCCTAATGACATTTTCTTGTCATAAAGATAATGGCAAACTTAGTATGAGGTACTTCTACCGTCATTGTCTGAATATAAGCTGCACTTTTTCCCCAGAATTTGGAAGTGAAAAGTTGGGGGTGCGGCTTATACACAGGTTTGGCTGCTTATACTTTTCTTTAAGCTATTTTCTTCTGTTCTATCAAGTTTGGGGGCGTTGCGGCTTATACATCAGTGCGGCTTATATTCGAACAATGACGGTAATTGTTTTGTTTCTGTCCACATTTCATTTTTGTTGAGGCTGCTCAAAAGGTGGATGTATTAGTTGTCCCAAGTACATTATCTGTGATTGTTTACAGTAAGAAGAGCAAAGGAGAGCGATCGAGAGAACACAAGGAGGATGGTGAGGTGTCCGGGGAGAGGAGGGAGCCCAGAAAGGCAAGTGATACTGTTGACAATGGAGAGACAGAAGAGGGTAACAAGGAGGAAGGGTACAAGGTAAAGAGCAGCAACCAGGCACCTTGCACACTCTCTCATACCTTGCTGTATAGCTCTCTTTAACTTTACATGGCTCTTCTCAACATTTCCTAAATATCACTTGTGTAACCTTCAACTTTGCACAACATCCCTCATTCAAAGCTCTTGATACTTAATTGGGAGTTCAGAGACTCGAGATTTTACATGGAAATTGTTTAAAGTTATATAGTTTTCAAACTAATTTAAAAGATGAGCAAGCTTTGTACTGCTTGCATTGATTGAAAGAATTAGGATCTTACCCCAACTAAAATAAGTAGACAAATTATTAACAAGCCTGTTAATGATGTTTCATTACAATTTTTTAAATCAATAAAAAGACCATGATTATAATCCTGATTTGTATCATGTTGTGGGAGAGTTCATGTTTCAGCGCGCTCTTTTATAGCAACTTGTTCACATACCCAAGGTAACGGTCTTGCACTACATAGATTTTTCTATGGCCCTTGTATACCTGACCTTAACAAGCATTCGAAGTTAATGACGTTTGTCAGAAGTAAGGAAATATTGTTCAGTTTGTACAAGGTCAATTTCATCTTTAATTATTGAAATGTTAGGGATAATATTATGAATAATTTTGTGTGGGGCATTCTCATTGATTATGAGCAAATATGGATTGTCCTAGGCTTAAAACATTTGTACGTGAGCCTTCAGTTTGTTGTCATAACGCTGAAACATACAGGATACAAAGAAGCTGATAGCTGCTCTTTATTCTTCAACCTACAGACTTGTTACACTGTTTGCATGAATTTCTGTTTAAGTAGTTGTTAATTTATTTCAGTTATTAATATTGTTTAATTTAATGCTTATCTGTTATAACATTTGACATTTACTTCATTATTCCTATTTTTGCAGTTATTTAATCATTGCTTTGCACTAACAGGCATCCTCGTACAATTCTTTATCATCAGCTTTGCCTTTCTTTTTGTTAACCACCATTTCTTTATTTTTGTTACTGCCATTTGAATTATCAGTATTTGCATGAATGTAGTATTTATGTTTATCCACTAAAATTTAATGTTTATTAGATAGTATTTTATATTTCTGTTTATTTCTTTAATATTAATTTTTATTTGTTTCATTATTATTTGCTCACACGAGCCAAAGGCTCATGCTGAGCTAATGTTACTGGTCTTTGTCTGCTGTCCAAACAACACGGAAACCATCGGCTAGATTTAAAACCAATTTGACCTAAAGAACCCAGGCATTGCCATGTTAAAATCATGACCCATCTACTGGGCTTCAAACAAAATCTGTAAACGGTATTACCTAAATTCCAAAAATAATTAACATTAATTGGAAAACTTTTCAAAAGTTGTTCAAGGTGTTATGGTCTTAATTATCATTTGCTTATTGGGGCAGGGCTTTATAATATAAAACTTCCAGAAGCTCGATAGGCTACAATATATCTTCAGGCGAGTGCTTCATAGTCATCATGGCTGTCTTGTTTGTGTGCTTTTGTATTTCGTTTACTTAAGTTGCAATATCTTAATATTTGTCATGTTCAGTTGCTTTCAAAGTTCCTTTTTCATTTATTTCATGTTCAGTTGTATTAATAAGTTCATTTTCAGTTGTATTAATAAGTATTAATTTCACACAAAAGGAAAAAATGATTGGTTGAAAAGATGCTAGAATGAGATTTATGTTTGTTTCAGATGAGTGAAGGCCAGTCACAAGGGCCTAGAGAGGCCTGGGGTCCTGCTGGGCCAATGCACCCGCAGTTCAGAGGTAGACCACCACATCCTGGCATGGATGGGGTAAGATTTACTATAAACATTTTTGTTGTAAAAAGTATGTGTATAAATATGTTTTTCAGTTAGAAATGTTTATTATGCAATGAAAGTACTGATAAAGTATTGGAATACGTCTTTAAAATGTTTTTCTTTGCAACTGAAAACCTAAAATTTTCTAGCAAATCCAACTGCTTCTTGTTACTGATAGAGAATTGATGTTGGAATGAGAAGTTGCCAGTTTTTAATTCACAATGATTTAGATGATAAATTATTGGATTATTGTTACAGAGAGGTGGATGGATGCCACCATTTGACTTCATGGGACCACGAGGACCTTATCCTCCACACTACAGGATGGGAATGCCTCCACAAGGACCTCCACAACCAGGACAGGTGCACCTTCTTTATCAAACATTAGCTTTCTAACAGGAAGTATCTTGGGCTAATCACACTGAATACATTGAACCAGTTAGTGTTAACCTAAGACTTTATAAAGCCTGTGGAGCTAAACACCTCTGAAAGGAAGGGGCAGCATAGACCAGTAAGTGGCTGGTTGGTGAAATCCCTTCCTATGCAATATGTAACCTGGAAACAAATTGACGTTTCAAACTTCCAAATCTTCGTCTTATTCACTAAAGTAATCTGTAATGGGTCCAGCAAAGTTTGGCAATATGCACTCGGGAAGAACAGTTAATTTGTTAGAAAGGCTGATTCTTTCGACTATATTTAATGATCTGATTTATGCATTTACAGAGACCCCCATACCCGGGTCCCCCACCCCCACAACAACAACAAGGAGGCACAAGTCCTAGCAAGAAGGGTGACGATGATGATGAATTGTGGCGCCAGAAGAGGCAGGAGAGAAACCAGGAGTTTTCTGTAGCTATAGAGCGGGCCCGTCAGAGAAGAGAGGAAGAAGAAAAGAAGATGGAGATGGAAAGAAAGAAAGCAGCACAGGAGAAACTCAAAGCTCTTGATGAACGATCTAAGAAAAAGGACGATAACAAGGTATAAAAATATCTGTTTGTTTGAAAGTTGAAGTATAATTGTGTTAAATTAACAGCTAGAAGAAAGATGGTTGTTTATCACAAACAATTTAAATTAAACAATGATAAACATGAACAGAATCAAAAACAAGTTTCTTAAAATAAGTTTGTTCTTAACTCTTTACTATTTATATTATAAACCATGCACAGATGTGGAGCTTGATTTTGATCAACAGTGAATATAAGCCATTTTTATAGATTTATGAAGATTATATTAGATTTGGAGATTTTAAGATTTGATGCTTTTGCTAGTTTGTTATATACAGCCATGGATTTTGTAATTAAATCAGATCCTGATAATTGCTGTTGTTATTATCTGTGTATTTCAGTCTGATGGAGAAGGGGACGAAGTGGAAGTGGACAGTAAGGTGGAGACACACTCCAGTCGTACCAGTGAGAGTGAGAGTGACAAGGGAGACAGACCTCAGTCCAGGGATGGACAAAAATATCCACAGGTAATTAAAGCATGTCATTTCAGATATGTTTCTTTATGTAGTTAGAATCACTGGTTAGTGTTTTGTGTTGCTAACAATGCAGGCTCAGATCAGAAATAAAAGCAGCTCAAGACGTTTTTAAAGAAACTAAGTCTTTTTGCCTTTTTTAGCCTTTATTTTGTTTGCACTGATAAAAACTTTTGGTATGAAACACAGTAAGATTAATAAACAGTTCTGACTGTCTGGCTTAGATTCAAACATTATTGAGTGTTTGACAGTTTTGAATGAATAGTCTGTATATATTTTCAGGGGTCTCATGGGAAGGGTTACTCTACACGTGTACCGCCAAGATTCCAGAAGCAGCACTCTGGGGGAGATCTTTCCCAGCAGAGTCCCACTTCTCCACAGCCCATGCCGGGGCAAATGAGGCCAGGTCAGGGACCACCATCACCATGGGGGCCACCTTTCTGGGGCGCCATGCATCCTTTTATGGGCTTTGGTCCAAGACCACCCATGGATATGCAAGGTAGTGTTAGTATTTAACTCTTGAGAAAATATAGTGGTTCAGTGATTTAACTGGTACGTCTATCCCTGTTGTAAATTCTTTAGAATGAAAGATATTTACAACTAACTACCACAATGCATTTCACAGATTAACTGCCAATAAGAATACTTGCATCTTGAATTGTGATCGGTCTCAAGGTCTCATCTCATAAAACTTTGATTCAAATGTAGGTTATAATATCTTTAACCCTTTATTCCATATATACACCTTTTATCACATGGGATAACAGTGAAGATCCAGATCAGCTAGCACATCTGTGCTGTCTAATCTGGATCTACACTGTTCACTACTTGGTTAGAAATAATGTTATAAGGATAAAAGCGAATATTGTAAATCCTGATCAGGCGGCATATGTGCAAGCTAATCTGGATCTATTTTGTTCATACATGCTATCAGACTTTGTGTATTGAATGGAGGGTTAATTTATATCACTAGTTGTTTAATTAAAAAAAATGCTTTTAATGTTAAATATTTACATTTTAATTTGATTTCTGTCTACAGGTATGATGTACCCACCAGGTGTCCGTAGGAGTCGTACTGACAGTCATGGTTCAGGCACAGAGAGTCAGGAGGAGGCGAGGGAAGAGGCCCGCAGAGCCGGCTACCACCCACACTTTGAGGATATGAGGCGCCCAGCACCATACATGGACCAGAGGATGTACCAGGAGTATGAGAAGAGTATGGAGGAATACAGACGGTACGTTGTTACACTGTTAAGCTTTTTTAAACAAACATTGGTACATTTAAATACATATCAATAATTTTCTTTCAAAATAAAAGCATCTTTACCGATACTAACTTTGCAACAAGATCTATCTTTGTAGTAACTTGGTTCTTAATGTTGATAATGTTCCGTTATAAATGAACATACAGACTTTGAAGAAAGACTGCTTCATTTGTAGATGTTATCAAACATAGCTACTAGTGTAAGATGTAGGTTTGGTTATTATGTTGATGTAAATTTCAGGGATAGTGACAAGGGTAACAAGAGTATGGAGAGCTACCTTCAGAACAACAGTCAGTACGAGGACATTTCTGACCAGGAGAATGAGGATGACTTTACTGAGCCAGAACCCAAACAGCCAGTAGTACAGAAAGATCCGTTTGATGATGCTTCAGACAGGGAGGAGAGGAGAACACCATCAGAAAAGGGAGAGAAGAAGCCTGAGAAAGACAACAGGAAGTCTTCAGATGCCAGAGAAAGGTATTTATAGTACCATAGGCTTATTGTGCAACATTTCATTTCAGCTTGATCCATTTATAGCTAACAGGGGTGATTTACTATTTCAGAGTTACATGCAGTAAAATACACTGCTATTAATGTAGTTAAAGAATAATTTTGGAAGACAGGGTGCAATATCATGCAGAAGGAAATAAATGGGATAGTATTACCATGGAAACAGCAGATCTAGGTACAGGTTGTAAAAACATGATAGGAACTTGGTACATTCATAGTAAATGACTGCAAAATGTGATTTCAGGGAAGATAATAAGAGAATAGAAGAGAAAAATGAAGGAGACAAGTTTGATTCCACACAGAAAGACCGCGAAACTCCAAGAGATAATAAGAGCAAAGATAAGCGTACAGACAGACAGATGTCCCGAGAGAGTGACCGCAGTGACAAGAGAGACGGTCAGAACAGATCTGAAAAACCAGACCAGCGAGACAGGCGAGAGAAGTCGGACAGGTCAGAGAGAGAAGACAAGAGAGAAAACTACTGGGATAAAGGAGACAGTGCAGAGAAGTCTCGTGGTGGAGATAGCAGACAGGATAGAGGGGACAGGAGGGAGCGCGGTGATAGACGTCGCAGAGAGGAGTGGCAGGGCAGTAATTACAGGCAGGATGATGGCAGGCCTCACAGTATGTACACTGATTACACAGGCTAGTCATCTTCCAACATTTATTGAGAGTAATTCAGTATTACATGTTGAAAAAGAGAAGAAATTTATTTACTTATACTTGGAGAAATGATAAAAATAGTCAAGGCAGAGAACTAATGCTGTAGTAGAAATACTCTGATGTTACTTCTTGGATACAGAAATGGCAATTTAGTGTAAATTAAAGAACTGAACTGGTCTGGGTTTTTATTAGACTGTCATCATCGCAAGTTGTGGGTTCAGAATTGGCAATATTCAAATGTGCCATCATCAAACTGCATTATCGTCATATGTATCTTTAGAACATACAATATATTGTTTCAGAACGGGATCATTACAATGCTCCCCCTCCAATCACCATGAGAGAATCCCAGCAGAATACCCCACCTCGCAGTAACATGGTGTCACTGAAGAGAACATCATCAGCAATGTCAAAATCAGACTCGAGGGAATCCCCAGCTAGTGATAAAGTGGAGGAAAAAACAACACCTGTAAAGGTAAATCCTAATCTGATTGACAGATCTGGCATTTTATCCATTTAGTATATTGTAATATGAAGTATTTTCCGGATCCTTTACATTGTAAAAGGAATAAATTTGATAGTGATGTATTTTAACAAAGAAATGAGGTGAACCTTGGATTATTCATTCTAATTTACAGGAGCAGATTAAAGAGCCAGTGAAGTCGGTAACTGTTAGCACAAAGGACAAAGACATGAAGGAGACCCCAGAGAAGGAAGGCAAATCTGAACAGCCAGTAGATAAAAGAGACAAGTATGTACTTAAGATCTTGTATCATGTATGCTACACTATATATGGGTTTCTTGTTTAAGTTCATTGTATATTAAATAAAAAAGTTTTCAAGTCTTGCTCAGTATAGATCAAGGTTACTTATAAAGGTCTGTTGTTTTGAAAAAAAAAATTGCACAATAAAAATAAACTTTTGTTGAGATGTTTTAGTGTTATAAAGAGAAACTTATTTGCTTCCTAATTCTTACCTGATTACTCTTGGTCAAGCCAAGCCAGTCTTTCACCACACTGAACTAAAGAAATAATAGTGGTATATCATGTGATTGTTAGGGAGAAGCCCGAGGCAGAGAAAGTTGACAAGCCTGAAACAAGAAGAGAAGACAAGAAGGACCGTGATGACCGCCGGGACAGGGATAAGGTCGACCGAGGAGACCGTTCACATCCACCGCCCAAACGTATGAGGGACGAGCCTAGAGATCAGAGAGAGAGATATGACAATCGATATGACAGTAGAGGTCGAAGTGCGCCTAGAGGCAGGGAGTTTGTGCGTGGAGCTCGAAGCCGAGGTCGTGGTAGAGGTATGAGAGGTGCTAGCACAGGCGACCGAGGTTATCCTAGCAGGAGGGGAGCACCTGCTGGTGACGGTAGAGGAAGCTCAAGGGAAGGTTATCGGTTTGACAACAACATTGACCCGAGGAGAGATAACAGGAACCGCGGAGGTAATCCACCAACATATGCAGAGACTGCTAAACCACTGTTCTCTATAGATAAGTGGGGAGAGGAGCCAGTAGCTGAGACAGAGGAAGTTCCCAAGAGACGAAGAGATAAGGATGAGGAGAGTGATGTGTCCGAAGAGGAGGTGAGCACTGTCAGTGAGGAATCCAACAAGGCAGATCTAGCAGATACTTCAAAGGTGACTGCAAATTTTAAGTTTATACATTGGTGGGTTTAAAAGCATTTTATAGACATGGTAGCATTATTCAGCTAAATCATATAACATTTGTTTTCCTGAGAATGCTAAGATGCAGATTATGCACAAGTAGAGAGATAATTGGTCAGCCAGCTATATATTTGTTTTTAGTTGTTTTTCCTGTGAAAACGTGTATTAAAACAAGTATCATTCCTCCGATTTTTGTTTTTTTGTTAATTGGGCTATTATTAGCAACTTGCTACCTTTATTTTGTTTTGCCAATACATAAAAAAGTTGAAACTTGTATGCAAAACTACTCACTTGTCAAGGGTATGGGTAGTTAGGTTTTATTACTGTTGCTACATTTACTACAATTTTATTTTTAAAAAATGTGTTAAGCAGTATGTATGTAATGTTGTTTAGGATGAGGGTAAAGGTGCTTCAAACCGACCTCGAGACAACAGGCACTATCAGGCCAGGGAGAGACATGATGATGGTTACAAGGGAGATCAGAGGTCGCCAAGGGATGACAAGTTTGCCCAAAGAGGTGAGCCTTCCAGGAGGGGCAGAGGTAGGCTTTATCACTAGAATGACACTTTGATGAGGAAAGTCTTCAGTTGTTAACTGTAAGACACATTTCGGGTGAATTCACTTTAAATGATTCAAGTTCTGTAATTTGAAGATGGATGTAGCTTCATATAACATTGACAAGAAAAGTCTTTATTTTCTGTACACGAAAGATGCGCTTTCAATGTTGGGAGGTTTTGCAAATTTGTAAAATTATATCACTTTACTTTTGTTTTTCTTGCTTAATAATTAGAAAAGAAAAGATATAAAAACTTTATGTACAAACAAGGACCAGATTAAATACATTTATTATATGATTTTAAATTTTTATTGTTGCAATTGGTAAAGAACCATTCCTGTATTAATCTGTTAAAAGCATGAATGGCATCAGGTGAATTTATTTGATGATGGTATAGATTAGCAACTTTTCCCAAAATAAATGACATAAATACAATCTTCAAGTAAATGTTTATGAGATCTATCAAATATAATAATGAAACAAATGTAGTCGTCTGAGACTGGTGAATACATATAAAACTGCATATCCAATTCCTCAGCTGCCAATGATTGTATTCATTAAGATTGGTCTGTTACTTTATTAGGTGGATCAGCTTATCGTGGCCGTGGTGCTGCAAGGGGTAATGATCGTCGTTATAACTCTGCACCTCCCCAACGTGGAGGATTTGGCAAACCCCCAGGAAGGGAGTACAGACCAGGACCACAGGAAGAAGGCAGGGTGGAAGGCAGGTAAGAAATCACAATGTAATCCATATCAAAAGAGAACTAGCATTTGGTTGGACAATCATTGAAAGAAACTAACTGATCATTAAAGATATAAAAATTAAAGATTTTAAAGCACAAGTTTTGAAAAAAATTGAAAACTAAAAAAGTCGAATTCTTGTAGACCAAATGGTATTTTTAAGAGTAAAATTATGTAAGGTAATTTTCAGCATTGACACAAAATATCTGAGAAGAAATAATTTGAAAAAAGTCTTTTATCGGTGTTTCTTATCTTTTAGACGAGACAGAAGAGGGGAAAGAGGTTCACCACCTCCTAGGTTCTCAAGAGGACGTGGGGAACGTGGTGGTGGGTATGATCGTGGGAGAGGTCGAGGTGGCAGAGGAAGAGGCTCTAGTGCCCCTGTGGGATCTGGCAAAGCTCCGCTAACAAAGCAGAACTCATCAGATATGGCTAACGAGGAATGGGAGACGGCATCAGAAAGCAGTGATGTTCTTGACAGAAGAGATTCTAAAAGTGATGTGAAAGATAACCGGGACAAACGGGATCCAAAGAAAAGCTTCTCTAGTCAGAGACCCCAGAATGATCGACAGAATCGTAGAGGGGGAGGCTCTGACCAGCCCCGTGGGCCAAACAGAAATTATGACAATTCAAAAAACTTTAATAAAGAGAGGATCTCCCACTCCTCCACGACAAAAAATGGGTTTCCGCCGCAGACAAAAAACGGCCCGAGTGGGGGCAAACGACCCCCACCGAATGCCAGTAACAGAAAGGATAATTCTAATCAAGTTTACAGATTGGATGAAGTAGTGCCTGCGGACCAGAATGCCATCAATAATGCTATCAACAGCTCTTTCAGTGATAAGTAAGCGCACCATTAAGTGTCTTGGCATGCTCAGGCATTGATCATTAAAACTATTTTATATGATCATTTGTTGAGTGAATAGGTTACACTTCGAACATAGAAAGCAGAATTAAGTAAATAGTATTATATTTATACACCTGAATCTAGCATAATCATTTTAATAACTAAATTCTTGTGATTTACAGTGATTTAAAAATATCATCATTACCAGACACAGCAAGTCACTTAACAAATTTTTCCTTTTAACTGAACTTTTCCTGGAAAAGAAGCAAAAAAACTATAGAAGATTGCATGTAAACAGAGTGAGCATGTGTTGATTGTTTCAGAAGTAAGCTGTCACGGAGAGGAGATCTCACTGATGTATCCAAACCTCTGAGGGCAGAGAAAGAGAAAAAAGATGCCCTGGCTAACATTGACCTCAACAACTATGCCAGTATGTACAGTAAATATGTTTTTCCTTGTTGATTAACCCTTTCCCCACAGACGCACCTTTATTGCATGAGCGAACAGTGTAGCTCCAAATCGGCTGGCACATGTGGACCAACAATATGACCAAGGATGTGCCAGCTGATCTGGATCTACACTGGTTGCACATGCGTAAAGATGCTTATATATGGAGGAAAGGGTTATGCAAATGTTCCAAAATAAAGTGAAATGAGCTCATCAGGAATGGCCACATCCAGAAAACACCACCTCCCAAGTATAAGTATGCTCTAGATAGAGCCAACTTACTAACATAGATTGTAGAATATTTGAAATACCAAGAACACCACCTCCCAAGTATAAGTATGCTCTAGATAGAGCCAACTTACTGACATAGATTGTAGAATATTTGAAATACCAAGAACACCACCTCCCAAGTATAAGTATGCGCTAGATAGAGCCAACTTACTGACATAGATTGTAGAATATTTGAAATACCAAGAACACCACCTCCCAAGTATAAGTATGCTCTAGATAGAGCCAACTTACTGACATAAATTGTAGAATATTTGAAATACCAAGAACACACATTACCCAGTTCATCTTTGTCATTTTAAAACTGGATTTAGTCAAGTTTGCCATGATGCTAGTGAATCTGTCAATCCTATGAATAAGGAATGATTCAAATCAACTTTTATCACCCTGAGCAAACTTTCTGCTGTTGTACTTGGTTTTAAAAATGACAAGGGGGGGGGGGGGTTAAAATGGACATCTTGAATTGACTTTTAAATGAGTAATTACGATGGATTTAAAAATTGACCATTAGCTATAACTTTGCCATTTCTTAAAATTACTTCATCAAACTTTCAAATGATATTGCTAATAACAACAGGATTGTAATGAAGCCAAAATCTGTTAGTCAAATTATTAGTATTATTAGATGTAAATCTTGCAAGCAGTTGGAGATATTTAGTGTTGGTCTGTTTCAAGATTCTGCGAAAGAATGACCCAGATCAGTTTTAGGATGTGGACACTAATTATTACCAACATACATATTGCTTATACTGTCAACCTTTTGGTAAAATGTTGTAATTATACACTGTTCCTCGTGATACCTCCTTTAGTTTTGCTAGTTTGAGTTTGCCATGATGCTAGTGAATCTGTCAATCCTATGAATAAGGAATGATTCAAATTCTATCACACTGAGCAAACTACTTGTGAGACAATATTTTGTACAGTATCAAGAAAGACATGCTTGGATCTTCAAACTACAGACAACATAATCTGTTTTGAAAATATGTAATGCAATGCCTCCTAACAAATGTACACCGAGGGCTTATAAATGTGAACAGTGAAGACCCAGGTCAGCCAGCACATTTGTTAGTGCAGTCTGATAGGATCAACACTGTTGACCATTCTGACAGAAGAGCATTTTTTATGTATCCAGAAAGCAGGTGCCAAGGTAATAAAACTGAAATTAGAAACCAGTCTCCATTTCAGCCAATCAGATGCTTGAGATTTGAGACTGGTTTCCATGCTCAGTTTTATAACCTTCAACCCAGTTTGCTGTGTAAATTGTGCAAGTACACAATTTGATGAGGGTCTAAAATTGTTGGTGCCAGTATGCCTGATTTATTCACTGTTACATTGTGCTTCGACGAAGAGAAAAGTATTTATGAACATGATAATTTGCAATATTTACCTTGTAGGTGTGGTTGTGATAGATGACCAGCCCGAGGTAACCATTGACGACCCAAACTTCCTGTTTGAGAACAATGATGGTTTCCAGGAGGTGCAGTCTAAGAAAGCAATCAAGAGTAAACAGAAGGCCCAGGAAGCTGAGGTCCGCAAACTCTCGGCAGATGGTCAGGAAAACATCTTCAAGAAGAAAGATGTGGTCTCTAAGGTGAGTTAAAGGATGCAATTAATATTCTAATGTCAACATAAATCTTGATAGGTGTGAGGTTAAGAAAACATTGTAAAGAGGTTGCCCATTATTGCTGCCGATCTTAATTTATTGAAGGGAACAGATGGAACGTCATGAAGACTTGTTATATATGTCTTTAGAAATGGTTTTAAAAAGAAAACCTGAACACAAATATACTAGCTATAGCAAGACTTTTAGCATTGCAGAATTAAAACATCTCGCCTAAGCTGTGTGCATGCCATGATTCTAGTTTACCATGATGTCAGTGAGAATCTGTCAATCCTATGAGAAAATAAATGATTCATCTTTTAATCACTCTGAGTAAACTGTCAATCTTGGCTGTAAGACACACAAACTAAACTTGAACCTCAGTTCACTATTAAAAGACGTGGATAAGTTTGTTACAGAAATTTTTGCAATGTTGGAAGTGCTGTTGTTTGAATGTTTGTCATCTGTATCACAGTGCACTTCTTTCATTGTTCATGGTTTGAAATGTCTATCCTTCACAGTTACAATCTTTTATATTCTTTTTTATTGTACTGTAATCCACTAAACTTTGTAACATTAACATATGTGTAATTATGTTGATCAGGTTGTTGCCAAGCCAAAGGGAGTGCACTCTGCTGGTGAGAAACCACGTGTTAACTACAAGCACTCGAAGCTACCACCACGGTTTGCCAAGCTGAAGGAAGGCAAGAGCAGAATGACCCCAGCGGGATTGATGGGCAGTCCAGAGGAGGTGATGCCTGTCTCTACCTTCATGCCCAAAATCGAGAACTGGGATAATGAACTGGCCAACAACATCCCCCCTCTCATGTCACAGGTCATCAATCCAGACATCAAACAGCATGATATGGACATGAGCAAGAGTAAGTGACCTAGTTTTATCTCTAATGAAGAAATAGTTTTGATTTCTATCACTGGTTGCAATTGACCATTTGTTAGATATCTGTTCCAGTCGCTCACTAACCTTACATAGAACAGATGTAATTTTGTCCATGCTCATCAGCATACCAAATTTAGACCTATGTGATAGCATGCTTACAAATCAACTGTGTATTTTCAGACATGATGGGCAGCTACTCACCAGTTGTGGGACAGGCCAGTCTTCAGAGTCTAGGTCAGATGTCACAGGCCCAGCAGGGACAAGTACAGAGCGTGACCCAGTCACAGACATCCCTCACCCCAGCACCTGTACCCAGTGTGAATGCCTGGAACAAACCAATTAATTTTGCTGCTGTACCTGGCATGCAAGTACAGGTTAGTAGTTCCAAACATTAGATACAGAGAGAGCTGTCTTATTGAAGGCAGCAGTATCTAAGTGGTAGAGCGCTTGCTCAGGGATCGAGGGGTCCTAGGTTCGAGCTCAAGTCTGGCTGCTAATTTCCTTGAGCAAAACAAATTAAGCCTTCGTTGTTTCTTTCCACCCAGGTGGTATAAATCCTGTAAGGAATATAAGCCAATGTTCTGTGGCTGCTCTTGGCCCCAACTGTTAACGGATGACTTGTATCCAGTGATCAGGGGGTAAATGTGGAAGTTGGGTGAATATGTCTTCAGTAAGATACCAGACTATATAGCCATATCTTTACCTTCTCTGGCACAGTATAAATTGACAGCTGTGCAGAGAAGAATGTTTGCAATGATGTTTGTCATAATCTGTCAATCCTATGATGTGTAATGATTCAAACACATTTCTGACTCTGAGCAAACACTTTCCATTAATCTAAGATAGAAAGAAATTAACCTAAGAAATGCACTACTCAAAATGTGATAGAAATCAATTACTTTAATGTGGTGCACGTCGCAGGAAGAGGTGTCTTAGTGATAGTTTTTATCTTTATGATCGATGAATTTTGATAACAAATTTAGCAAATACCCCTATTACAGTATCTCAAGTTTAATTTGAATTTTTTAAGTTGAACATCTTAAATCTTCGCTAAAATCATTAACAGAACTTCATCTTATGTAATTCTGTTGCTTCAAAAATTATTTTCAAGTATTTGACTGTTTTGTATAAACAATCAGATGTGTAATAAGGAAATTCAAAATGATAAGAATAGGAAAGTTGCTTTTTGAGTGGAGTACTAGAACTTAGAACTTGTAAATTTGACATAAGCCTTATGTTTCTATTATGTTGCTTTGTAGGTTGGTCAAGAGACCAAGTTTGACAAGAGCGATCAACATGACAGTGGTATAGATGTTAGTGACCATCCCAATAGTGGAGGCTCATCCACCCGCAGCTCACCAAGTACTGAAAACAAAATAGCTGTACCCAAACTGGAAAAGGTGAGCGATGTTCCAGAAAGCTAAAATGATTGTTAAGCATATAGGATGCCATATGTGCAAAACATAAATTTACATCATCAGTTCGTAGTGTTCATGCATAAAGGCTTCTAATGTTCAACCTGTGACAGTTAATTTCAGTAGAACATCTTATGTGTATACAATACTTATAAATGATTGCCAAGTTGCTCAAAAGGATAAATTCCCCTCCTTAAATCATTGATTTCTTTGCAGTAAGAATTTAGATCTGCTTTTGTTCTGTATGTTTCATAAATGCATAATATGTAAAATGTTGCAGATAAATGAGAAGACTGCCTGTGTAGATGTGAAGACTGAGATGCAGAAAGGACAGTTTGAGACCAATCCAAAGCCTCAAAGACAACAAAAGGTACTGTCTGTTGCAATTTCATGACCAAAATATGTGTTGTTTTTATTGTAAATTTGCTGCCTACCTTTAGGTAGATAACTTTTCTTGTTTTGATAGCTATGTTCACCTTTGCAAATGGTTTTTATTGTTTTCAAGTAAATAGTTAAAGAATAATTGAAAGATAATAAAGATAATAAGATATACATTTAAAATATTTAGAATTGTGACTGGACTTCATTGGAATTCTAGCACCTTTCTAAAATTTGAAATATGGGTTTTTGGTAACAAGTGTTGTTTGCTCTTGTTTAGCCTATCCGCAGTGAAAAAGTGAGTGTGAAGGACACAATGAACAAAGTAGATAAAGTGATGAAGAAGCCCGAGTCCAAGATCCCACCCAGCTCCAGACAGCAGGCTATACAACTACCTGCTAGCTTCAAAGATCCCATCTTTGGAAAAGTAAGTTCAGGGCTAAAGGTTATAAAACTGAGCATGGAAACCAGTCTCAAATCTCAAGCATCTGATTGGCTGAAATGGCGACTGGTCGCCATTTCAGCCAATCAGATGCTTGAGATTTGAGACTGGTTTCCATGCTCAGTTTTATAACCTTGGGCACTTATCATACCAAGTGATGCAAGTTTGACTATTTTAGCATGTGACATAATGTTTGTCTTTAGTAAAGGGCATTTTCTGATTAATTTTATGCCAGAGAAGACATGGGTGAGAGCTGCTAGTGCATACAACAGTACATCGTATAGTGGAAGTTAATCTAGTTACTTGCTTATAAAAGAGGGAATTTAACATGTAGGCTTTGTCAGATATTTTCAGTATGTGGAACTATTCTCTTTGTTTAAATGTCAAAAATCTCGTCAGCGAGGGATATAAAGTATTTTTTTATTTTTGCCAGGGAGATGATGCCAATGAGATCAAACTGGATTTCACGTTTGATGCTGAGTTGGCTAAATTTGCTGAGGAGAAGTCAGAAATGGCAGGAGACGACATGCACGGTGACCCCTCTACTGGCTCCATGACACTGGTCAGCACAAGTAGTAGCCAGAATCTGAACAACAATGCCCTGCCATCCCCAGCCGCTGATGAGCTTAACCTGAAGATAGCTTCTGTGAAGACAGTATGGGATACCCCTTCTGTCCAGCCTGTCAAAATGTATGATCAGAAGTAAGCCACCTTATTTAGAAATTCAACATTAACTTAAAACTTTTTTGCCAAAGTTTTGCCGAATGATATTCTGAATCAGTTTGTGGGTAATAGTACAGACTAGATGATACATATGAGGAATTTCTAATTTCTTAAAGTGTCACAAATTGACCATTAAATGTTGACCAATGAAAAGGAAAGGTTTTAAGGTTGATGAACTCCAATTTATTGAGATTTTACACATGATTAATAAAATAAAGATATAGATAAAGTGTTTCTACTTGAGATAAGCATTTAACAATCATTTTAGTGTTTACTATTTGCCAAAAGAGTTCAACTAAATAATTATTGGTTTGGTCCCGTATCACAATGTTTTTGTGGAAAAAGTTTTACATTGTGTTTTAAAAATCTGACCGTGTTTCAGTATGTCTAGTGGTGTGATGGGATCGTCCGCTGGCGTGAGTGTATCAGAGACTTACAGCACATTCAGCTCCTCTGATGTAGACATGAACTTGGATAGTCGGTCCTTAGATCTGAGTGGCATGGATGACAACACCAGTAACATGAGCGGTCCTACAAGCAACATCTCTCCACGTGGCCAGGACAACATGAACTTTGGTGGAGAACCTGACATCACCACCAGAACATCGTTCTCTGTGGATGTACCTCCATTCAAGTCCCAGCTGGACAGTGTGAAGACTTTCTCTCAGTCTGACATGGGTAAAGTGTTCAACAACAATGATAACCAGGGATATTCTACTCCAAGGGACATGGATAATTTCTCGACGGGTTCAGACATGGGTCAGGGGTATGGACAGGTGTTCTCGAGTGCTGAGTCGGTCCACTCATACTCCCAGGCATTCTCATCTGGTGCAAACTCGGTTCTTTCTTACTCCCAGCCCTACAGTGGCAGCTCAGAGACTTACAGTAATAACCATGATGTGGGCAGCTTTACCCCAGCCAGCCTCGGCATGATGGACATGAAAGCCACATCTTCGGAGAAAAACATCTGCACAGTAAGTCAATTTACCAACCCCCTACCAACAACCTACGAAAGTTAGGAACTGTACAGGATACAAGCATACATTGTCAATAATTTCAATATCCTGTAAAAGACTTCAACAAAGAGCAGTTTTCTTTTCCATTTATTGAACATTAAAAACATTAAGATTTTCCAACCCTGCATAATTAAAGGGAAACATGTAAATAGTTTATGTAAAAGAAACCTTATCTCGACTTTAGGTCTAGATTGTTTGTTTTTGTAGGTAAAGCCTCAGCAGTTGCAGTATTCCAGCTCTTCAAGCAATGCTGCCAATCAGAACGCTATAGCCAGTATGAGTGGCCAGGCTGAGCCCAGTCCTGTTCTCATAACAAACCAACATCCGTTTCAACCTTTCCAGTTGGGATCTCAACTGATTACACCACAGGAACCCAGGGTAATGATACTGTGTTATATTTGTCGAACTATATGTATAGCTGTGTCACTAATGCTTATCTCCTTTTCAATTATGAAAGCTATGTATTGAATAAACAAAGAATATTTGGTTTCATCACAGAAAGAATCTACTGTGTATGCTGTCTATCCCCACCAATGTTTAACTCGGTATTAATAACAAGGAACCAGGACACATTAAATAAGCAGTGATTTGCAAAATATCAAAGTTTTGACAACAATGAATAATAGGGAATAGTGTAAATGCAGTGATATTAAAAATGTGCACATATATACATGTACATGCTGCCAACATGTTCAGTGCTAAACATTTGCTTGTGTTAAAAAGGAAATTTTCGGGTGCAAAATTATTCAAGTAACACATTGTCAGAATAGTATTGTCAGTGTGGTAATCATAAATGTTTTGTAGGCATAGCAATAGTAAATTTAGGTGAAGCAATAGTAAATGTAAGCCTTCCTGCTTTTCCAGCTGAGCCACTCTAGCTTCAGTTTCAACCTCTCTCAGCTACAACAGCCACAGCTCGGACAACAGACCTACACCCAGCAGAACCTGTTTATGCCAACCACACCCACCCAGCCAGATCCGTACCAGCAGTCACAGCTGCAGTCGTTCCCCAGGAATCCCCCATACGGACAAACAAATCCAGGCCAGACAATCATGGTGTCAGCGGCATCTACATCACAGATGACTTCCGCCATCAAACCACCTGCCCAGACAGGATTTGGTAAGTGATCTGTTTGATTCTTTCACCCTTTACTCTATATATACACATTTTATTGCATAAGCAACCAGTGTAGACTATTCCCTCATGAATAACAGCCGTAACCTATAGAGTAAAGGGTTAAATCCTGCTCTCTGACTAGTAGATATATTCTTATTGTTAATTCGATATTAAATCCACTAGTACTTAATCAGAAAATGATTTGAACACTGTGTTTGCAACTCATTCTTACCCTTATTTGAAACCCATTACATGCCATTAGAATGGCTACAATAGAGTACAAGATAGTCAAATTATTTGAAACGCCAGCTAGTTTGATGCATATGGCCTGTGTTACGGGACAGATGTTGATCAGATTGACTGCTACATGATGATTGGTGTGGTCAGAGAGTTTCTGTTGAAACCAGTCACTCGCCGTGCTGAGGGCATGTCATTCTGATCCAATTGCGGAACTCCCTTCTGGCATTTAACATGCCCTATCAATAATTATAAAAGTTAGGTTTGATTGGAACTTTCAACAAAAACTCTTTGAATAGAAAAATGATATCAGTAGATATCATATTGTTTTGCTTATGAAACTGACAGTGGCGGATAATAAAAATGTCGTAGATTCTTGGGCAGAAACAAATTGACTAAACAACTAGTAAACTACTTCATTTAGTGCACCTCAGGTAGTTTCAGTATTCAGTTGTCAGCTTCAGTTACCTCCCTTGATTGTTATATGCTTATTTCAAGCCAGACAGAATGTCTGGCTTTGAGGGTGTCAGTATATAAGCATACTTGATCTTACCTTTGCGGGGGATAAGGGAGGTATGTATTATATATGTCTCTTGAATTGTTGGCTAGGCGCTGCCACCGCATTAGTTTACAAATTGACATGATAACATTTTAGGTACACAACTTACAAACAAGAATCTTGGCTCTAGCAACATGGCTTACGGTCAGTCGGGGCTGAACAACTCGACACTTCAGGCCTCCCAGGTCTCCTTTATCCAGTTTGATCCAAGCAGTCAACTATTTGGGGCCAATCAGATCATCGGCTCATCTCAGACACAAAATGTGAACAGTTCACAGATACTGGGATCAATGGTACCTCAGAGGTAACAGATTAGTATTGTTGTTACATTATCAGAAATTTGTTGCTAATTGTTTTATTAACAAAATAAAATGTGTAACAAAAGCACTTTGCCAAAATTATTTGGAGTAGTCTAAAACAAGTTGACAAAGCAAGAATTTAAAAATTAGAAAGATTTTGGCATAATTGTTTGTGTTAGGTAAATTCTTGCAACAAATTAAGTTAGCTGGTATGTCGTAAGATACGAACCGCTGCCTTTTAACTTGGTAGGCAGAGTGCATTTATTTAAAAGTTGAATAGTTGCAGAATTATGTTGTTTGATGATTTCTTTTTGTGTTCAAACTGTTAATCGCTGGCTTTAAAATAATACACGTACATTGGTCAGTCATAAATTGAAAACCTGTCATTATGTAAATTTCACAAGTCATACATCAGCATCCTAAAATTTGGTATATTGTGTACAACAGGCCAGGAGGACTACAAATACAGACCCCATCCTCGTTCTACCAGCAAGCCCAGCCGGGTCCAATCCAGGCTCCTGCTCCTCTACAACAGACAGGCTTCTTCCCCACACAACAACCCAGCAACAATCTCCAGGTAGCTTAAAGGATTTAACAATAACCAGATTTGATGTGTAAAATGCACAATTAATATTCATTAATCTGAAAGTAACATTTTTCAAATCACTTAAAAAAATACAGTTTGAACTTTATTGTTGCTTCAAAGTTTGACTGGATTTTTCGCCAGTGGCTTTTTATCAGGCATGTTTAGGTTTATGCATTAAATTGATGATCCAGGGAAGCAATAGACAAATTTAAGTGCAGTGTGAGATGTTTTATCTCCATTAGTGGCTATACAATTTGTGAATAATACATATTCAAGCACCCATGACGAGATATTGTTTTTTCCTCATGTAAAAATTGTCCTGTATTATTATTCAGTATGGCAGCAGCACAATCAAGCTGGGTGGCACAGATCTAACGTTCCCAGCCTCGATACTGGCTAGCCTACAACAGCAACAGCAGCCTCAGCAGCAACAGACTGGCTCCCAGCAGCCTACAGCCACCCCAACTGGTCCCCCACCTTATAATCCACTCCCATTCGGGACTCAAACACTTAACCTGACCATGCAGCCATCAGGACAGCTGCATCAGACACAAGGTCAACAGCTGGGTATGGGTCTCGGCAAGTCTGCAGGATTCTCAACTCAGAACCAGATATCACCTGTTCCTCCTTCAGTAAGAGACTTTCCATCATTCAATACTTGTATTGAAACTTAATTAACCCTTTCCTGTATAGATACGCATTTTTACGCATGTGCGACCAGTGTAGATCCAGATCAGCCGGCACATCTGTGCCGTCGGATCAGGATCTGCACTGGTCGCATTTTGGTCAGAAATAAGGTAATGAATCAAAAAGCGAACAGTTTAGATCCTGATCAGACGGCACGGATGTGCCGGCTGATCTGGATCTAAACTGTTTGCCCTAGCAATAAAGGTGTGTCTATACAGGAAAGGGTTAAATTGAAATGTTAGTCGGATACAGAATTATATCTACATAATAATTATGATTAACTGTAGTAGCAAAAACATCAAAAATAAATTTGAGCTGATAATAAGCTGGCTTGATATCCCTTTGAAAACATTTATTTGAAAAAAAAACACCACAAACCGCTGGGTGAGTCACATGAGGTATTTTGTGTTTCAGCTGAAGTCCCCACCAAACAGTATGAAATCAGCAGTAGTGTCTGCACCAGTACCAGGTACCAATGTGAACTCAAAACCATTCACATCACAGCTGAGAACTAACCAGCCACCGCCTCAGGCTCCTGTGAACCCGCCAGCTGGCAACATGGGGGCTCCTCCAAGGTTCCCTATGACCTTCAACAACAACATGCCACCTAACACAGCTGCTCCACCACAGTTCAACAACAAGTTCAATGCACATAGCTTTACTCTACAAGGTAGCTCTCATTCTGTTATTTATATTTTATGTTTCGATTCTGCCTTATGTTTGTGTTTGCAGTAAATTCAGTCCATATATTTTCTTCATCATTGTAAATCTTCAAAGTTAATGTTGAATTGGAGATTTCTAGAGGTGGAAGTAATGGTTTTAATATTTTTTTGTATAGTTAATGAACTTTTAGCTTGGTGCTTCTTAAGCAATAGCTGAAGTTTTGAGTGTCAAGGCAAATATTTGTTGTCAATGATTTTGTTAACTTCCAGATCCATTAACGTACATTTAATGATTGTCTTGTCTGTCCATCTCTCCTTGATATATCACAAATCTTGTCTAGAGCATTTATATTCTATCCCTGAAGGAATTTCAACCAAACATGACAAAAATGTACACCGATAAGGTAGATAACCCACACTTAAAGGTCAAGGTTATTAAATAGCTTGTAGACCAAGTTCAAGGGTCAACACTGGTAGGAGAATTCCTGATTTTCACTTGAAGAATCAAGCCACCATATGACATGCCTTTAAATTTTAAATAAACGTGCTTCAATTTCAGGACTACGACCGCAGATGATAATTAGCAACATGATGAGGCCAGCTGTACCTCCTGTGTCGTTTCCAAACCCCATACAGAGACCAGTGGGTGGGGTACAGCCAACACCAAGACAGCAGAGGCCACCAGTGCGCCCCTCCAGTACACCACCAGTCACTGTTGTGGGTATGCCGATTTCCCAGTCGGTCACTGATGCCAAGTTGAAGCAGCGTCAGGCTCTGCTGGCCCATACACAGAGTTTCCTGAACCCCGAGAACAAACCAAGGGTCAAGTCAAAGGCTGAGGTGTCGGCTAAAGAGGAGAAAACAAGTGTTGTAGCCACTGCTACTTCAGAAAGTCAGGAATCTGATAAGAAATAATCAAATTCAAACAAAGCACTTAACTACTGACAATTGTTTATTGGGAATTATGATTAAAGTAATGTTTTATAGAAAAATAAGGCAATCATAGAAGATAAAAATGTACAAAATAAAATAGATCAATGAAACCATTTTGGAACTAGACGTGATAATGAAACAAAGGACTGCATGTCCAGTGTTAGTGACAATGACAGTTTTCAATCAAGAAGCATAATAACACTCTAATGAGGTAACACAAAGGATTTTCAAAGAGATTTCAAGCTCTTTGTTTAGAAGCTGCCGAGGATGTCAGCAGAACAACAGTTAGAATACTGAAGAAATCTGACTTAATTTTGACTCCAAGAGAACATATGGGAAGTTTTTTATATAGCTATGGACCTTTATTCCAGTGGTTTATCATTAGTGCAGAGAAAGGGATATGTGTGGTGTAGATGTTCAGGCTGGACTGATACCGTTCTACATAGTGTATGGACTGCATAACAAGCAGTGAGTGATGGAGAAGTGATATCTGAGTGTACCGAACTTACTAACAAAGTTATCATACTTGAAATAATGCAAGAAATATTTTATTTATTTCACTGTAAATAGTCATATTTTCATCTTGGATTATTTTGATTATGTATCTTGTTTAGTCGAGTATAAAACAGAAGAAGCGTGTTCAGTGATTTTCCAAGGCCTTGTGTTTTCATCTAGATCATTTTCATTTTTGGATATTTTTTGCACATTTTTGTACCATGTGTGTAATCACCTGCTGTATTCAAGCTTTGTATAGTGTACAGTTTGTACAGATCATTCTAAAGTTAATCAAACCTGAATCATTTCCAGAAGATTTAAATCCAATCATTTGTACATAATATTGTCTACTGTGAAACAAATATCCTACAGTATGAACCACAGTATAGCTGTATTATATTGTAAAGACCTTAATGAGGTCTGCTGAATGTAAATATTTCATACATGTGGCATTTTATTTCATTGCTAGGCCTGGCTTATCACTGACACAAGAATATGTCGGAATGTTTTAAACCATTGGAAATTTTAGGCCTGATATAAAAGTACTGTCACTAATAACTTGTGAGTATAGATATAAACCATATTGATATTTCCAAAGGTGAGTAATGTTAGGAAATACTTCCCTAAAGAATTTTTTTAAAAAGTACAGCAGTACAATTCAAGTGTTGAAGAAAGCTGAGTATAGCAAGTACAGGTATAAGGATACTTTATTGTCCGATCATTCAACTGAGAAAAAACTTTTATCTTTATAGTTGAGTAATGATTGACTCAATTTAATACTTAAGTGTGTAGAAATTTGTGCTGGATGAAAGACATCCATGCAGAAACGAGCAAGCAGATGTAAGCTCATTTATTAATACACTAGGAAGAAGGGAGATAATTGTGCTGGTGCATTTGATGGAAGGCATCTGCTTATGGAACCCTTGTTATATATTGGGTAAGAAATCAAAGAGGTAACGTAATAAAGGAATGTACAATGATGATGGTTTGCAGATTGCGTTGTATAGGAGGGAACTGTGTTGCAGAAGTAATAATATAATAAATCTTGATTTATTGGAATGGGATATTGCCCCAAGTTTGAAGCTTGATTTGGTAGAGATTTTAAAAAAGGTGAAAAACTTACAAGGTATAAAGCATTTAATCGCTCTAAGTAAGAGGATAGAGAATTGAACATCTGTGGTTTTTATTTTCCCATTTTATCCACTTTTAGTGGTATGGTGTGCTTTTAAACATGAGTGCCCCATTGTTTAAAAGCAGCTTGTGGTCAGAGACCTATGATTCTGACCTTCAGATTGCCCCCTGCAAGGTCACATGTCATGGTCACTTGCGTATGAATCACTTCTACAACTGGACATTAAAACTGCCCCTTTTAATGTTCATATTAAGTGGAAGTGATGGCTGGATTTAACATTTGATGTGTAGATGTAGGTGTCTTGTTTTTTATTTCTATATTAATTTATATGTAGTTGATGTGACACTTTTTGGGTTGCATTGTAATGTAGTTTTCAGGTTTCTATCTTTATTTTGTCTTTACTGAAGATGGTACATCTTAGCTGTGCTGTAACTGCTTGTTTAATGTTGCCAATATTCACATGAAAGCCGATTGTTGTAACTGTAAACTTTATTCTGGAACATATTTGATTGGCAAACAATAGATTATATTTATTCTGAACAGCCAATGAGGTTTGAGAATGCATGTTTGAATCTCCAGCATTTTTATCTGGCAGAGACAGATTAGCCAATGATGTTTTAGATAAGAAATAGTTCAACACCGGCCGTCTCAGACTGCTTGTAGCAATCATCCCCCATGTGACCCTGTATATTGTTCATTGTTTTAAGTTATACATGCTGCAGAGAGAGTTTTACTAATACAGAACAACTGGTATTGTATTGTAAACTGCTAGTTGTTGCAGTTTGATTGAAGTTACTGCTAAACATATATAAAGTGTTTGTCTTGTGAAGAAAGTGGTCCTGTAATGTTATTTTACAAACTGGAAGCCCTTTTGTCATTTTAATCTTGTAAAGTACTCTACACGTTCATTGTATGTATGGTATCCTATCTGAAATTCTTGGTCATTTGTTGATTTTGTGATAAAATGACTGGCCTTTGCTAGATGTGATGACGATAGCTATTTTATACCAAGTGTGGTGCTAAATTATGTAGCAATTACAAAACGTTTGTACAATAAGAAATAAGTACAGCTGATTATGTAGCTGTGATAATAGAAATTGGCAGCAAATTCAATTGTTGCCTACAGCCTCTGGAAATGCTCTGTCCAATCATACTATTTTGATGATTTCAGTTTGGAAAAACTGGGTGTTTTTTTTACCAGTATCGGTGATAACAAAATGTACGATACCTGCTTTTACTTTCTACATTGTTTACAATATTTGGTGTTCACTTACAGATCAACAGTCAGTAATATTTTTACTGTAAAACAAAAGGTATTGATCCTTAACACTACATACCATTTTAATACATGTGAACTGTGTTAATTATATGTTTGTTGTATGAGCAGCATGGATGTACTGTGATCAGAATTTGTTTTCTTAAAACATGTCAGTTTGTTTACTGGATATTTTGTCTGATTTTATTTGACTAAAAGGGTAATATAGTATCCATCACAGAATACACCAAGATCTGTGATCATTCATTAGTTGAATGGGCAGGCGAGGGTGGGGGTTTACACAGATTTTTATTTTTACTAAACTAAAATCACTGATCCCAGAAACAGTTGACGGAGTGACGTGTAATATTTTCGGTTTGCTTGTATTTGATCAGACAAATTATCCAGTAAACAAAGTACAGCCAGCAACCAAGATCTAAAATATGTGTGTCCATCTTATTGTTTGTGTGATAGTTTCTGTGGTATCAAATGTTTTTACAGTTTACTTCCAGATTTATCATTTCATGCTCTCAGAAATAAAGGGCTCAATGTGAATCCAGGCTTTGTTTTATAATGTACATTATATACCCTATTGTTAACTCTTCTAATGGTAGATTCCTTGAGCAATGTATGGTTATTTAAACAACATTTGAATAGCTATTTAAAAGACTGCAAACAGCACTAGCCCTCAATAATTCGACCTGTGTCCTCTGTAACCAACAAATACAGTATCTGTCCTCTGTAACCAACAAATACAGTATCTGTCTTCTGTAACCAACAAAACCAGTAACTGTCCTCTGTAACCAACAAATACTGTTTCAAAGGCCTCAATGAGAACAGTGGAACACAGCAGGCTGCTACAAGTAAAATACAGCATGGGGAATCCATCCCACAAAAATTCTACCTAAAGATAGCTGTTAGAGCTGTTAGCTTCATGGCAGGTTAATGTATTATAAACTTGAAGCAAATATGTACACATTGTAGATTCAGATCAGCCAGCAAATCATTGCAGTCTCATCAGAATCTGTACTGTTTGATTTAAGATTCATTACCAAGATATGAAATAGGTGGATCCAGATAATACTGTATGGAGATCATGCTGATCTGGGTCTACACTGGTCCCACATATCTCGACAAAAGTTCTAATTGGTCATCAGTTGTATATGTTTACAATGCATGCTAGTTTCGTTTCTTCCGTACGTAAAGAGAGGTTGTGGAAAGAACTGTTTTGTCTTAAAATCAACTATCTTACGTTTTTTAATCTGTATTGATAGTTTTCTTAAATGAATCCAATACCATTTACTTACACCGCAGGGTCAAAATAAGAACAGTCTTTAATTGAAAGGGAGGTAATTTTAAAAATGGATAGTTCGAAGGGGATTTATTTATACAAATGTGCTGTTAATTAATAAGTTCTTATGTTTTTCCTTTTAATGAGGGGCCCTATTAAAACAAAACAATAAATTAAGAGCAAACTTCTGTTTGCTTGACCTTTTCATGCAAGAAATGCATTTTTAGCCAAATTAAATTAAGGATAACTCGCCAAACTGTTCCAAAGTAAATTATCACACGATTAAAGCTTGAGATGAAGACAGTTGTTGGCATATGATCATAAATAAAGATTGAATTCAATGTCTTTCTAATAAAAAGATACGGACAAAAAGTGACCAATTAGAGCTTTGGTTGAGTGTATGGTAAGTCGTTTTCAGGGCGCAATCTTACAACTTTGGTCGTGAGTGACTGTAGGGTAATGCAAGGGAGCTCATCTTGAGATAATTCCGAAAAAGTCCAATTCAAGACTGACAGATTTATCTCCCTTAAATGAAGAAAATCTCAACAGGGCTACCCTTATTGATCAATTTTGAGTATCACGCACCAAGAGTTGATCCTATTACGTCACTCAAAAGGGATGCCAGCGATGCCATGTAATGAAAAATCTCAAAAACTACTGTAGCCAGATTCATGAAACTTGCTTCGAGGATAAAACTTGAAAT
This sequence comes from Corbicula japonica, assembly GCA_038501625.1. Lineage (NCBI taxonomy): Eukaryota > Metazoa > Mollusca > Bivalvia > Venerida > Cyrenidae > Corbicula > Corbicula japonica. The sequence goes on from JAZAYU010000211.1 coordinate 207,391, forward strand.
GAGCGTGCCGAAAAGCAGCACCATAATTATATAACGACTTCCCAATGGCGGTCTTAATAGCGGGTTTTCACTGAATACAGTATAAATTGAATAGGATGTATCTGTCCCTTTAAAGACATCGGTACTTTTTGTTGGCAGTCAGTGGAATGTGGGGGATAAGGCATGAAGAAAGCCAGACAAGTTGCTTAGGCTCACTTAGGCTTTAAGGGTGAGATGCTGGGCAAAAGTCCTTTACTAGGAGCACGAGATTGCGACTGCTAAATACGACTCCCCAAACTTCTCGTTAATATTTTTCTCAAGAAGGAATTTACGTATCAAAACCTTAACATCGCAAGTGAAGATCACTGGTGATATTTAACACTACATGTGTAATAAGGAAGGATGTTCTTACAAACACCATCTTCTTTGAAATAGCTTTCCGTACAGAATTTCTTTGTCTGTAGCATTGCTCTGCAATTGCTTAAGTTATCTAAGTTGAAGATCCCCAATGTCCACACGACTATCGAATCTAAGAACCACGACTCGACCTCAAAGATCAATGTCACACTAAGGTTTTAAGGGTGAGATGCTGGGCAAAAGTCCTTTACTAGGAGCACAAGATCGCGACTGCTAAATACGACTCCGCCAAACTTCTCATAAATATTTTTCTCAAGAAGGAAGTGTCGTATCAAAAACCTTATCACCCCAAGTGAAGATCACTGGTGATATTTAACACTACATGTGTAATCAGGAAGGATGTTCTTACAAACACCATCTTCTTTGAAACAACTTTCCGTGAAACATCTTAACTTCTAATTGGTGTTTAAATTTCCATTTCTGAGCTGTCATACCATAGCTTTGTTCACTTTATGGTTCTCCTTTTCGTTAATATATGTAGCTTATAGTGTCTTATTTGAATTAGATCTTCTTATAAACACATGCTATCTTTTCTTCTCTAGTTTTAACTGCATGGAGAGGCTATATGTTTTCTGGGTGTGGCTATTCCTTATGCGCATATTTCACTTTTTCATTTGAGCTTCCCATCTACTCCCCCCCTCTTCCACTTAAAAAATTAGGGGGAGGGGAAATTTAAATAAACACGATATTTTATTATACTTATTGCTCTTATTCACATTCTTGCCACTTTATTTTATCTCTGTGATTTGGTTGAAATTTTGTCATTTAGAAAAAAATCAATTATTTTTTTCTGAGGTATTTTGTATTCAAGTAATGTCTTAAGTATTTTTTTCAGCAGCTTATCATTAAATATAGCAGCGCGTGGTAATCAAACTTTATTTAGAGACTGGTAGAGGTATAGTCTTACTGTACTTAAGCAAACCTGGGCCCAAGATCATAAAACTAAATCAGGAGAACAGTCTCAAATCTCAAGCATCTGATTGGCTTTAATGACGACCGCTGAGGCGGGTCTCCGATCTTAGTTATATGATCTTGTGCCTTGTTGTACTTGATCAAGTGCAATTAGTTTAAATACAAATGTCAGTATTAAACAATGCATTACTTTCTTTGGAATAATTGTTGTCACTTGTTAATAACAGATAACAAATAACATCACTATCTATTGGGAACATTTAAAATTAAAATACGGCCGATGATTGTTTCGGTGGGAAAATGCGTCATGTGCTAAAATCTGTGATTTTCATAACTTAATTGTCAACAAGACAATGCCAACATGTAATGGACATGTATATCATGACATTACTCCAATTACTTGCTTATATTAACAGATTAACGAGTGAAAGGGTAGTTATTGTAAATAATAATGACGGACATGCGCTGTAATAGCTTCTATAATCAACAGTTGTAGTGAAACGCGTGTGATCCCAGAAAAACACAAGGTTGCTTGGGTGATAAAATTACATAAAGGGCAAGATGACCCATTTCTATTTCTAACAGTTTCTACAAATTTTAAAAAGACTTATTGCCAACCAATACGTGTTTTTTTTAAAGAATATATTATATATTAGTAAAAAGGCAATATTAATTTTTACAATTTATCTGAAAAGACCATCTATAAATTCAAAGACATACTTTACAGCACTTAGCATGCTAGGTAGTAAAAAGGCAATATTATTTTTTACAATTTATCTGAAAAGACCATCTATAAATTCAAAGACATACTTTACAGCACTTAGCATGCTAGGTGATTAACCAATCGACAATTGGTTGCTTTATTTATCTCGTTGTTTGCACGACGGTGTCAGATGTAACAGAATTTACGAAGGTTTCTAGCGAAACCTGGAAAAAAAAAACGTAGGACCTCGGTCTGTTTATTTATTACAGATAACATGCTCTTGTTTAATTGACTTCTCGTGCTCTGGTCTCAGTAAGGTCATTCAGAACCCATCTATTTTTCTTGACAATGCCATTATCTTCTTATGTTTTATACTTTTGTGTACTTTTTGCAAGCAACATTATCGAGTTGATGGTTGGGTTGCATCTAATTCACCAAGACAACTTGTACTTGTTTGATTATATGAGAACCTGCTAGGGAAAGTATAGGGTTGGTACAACCTAGAACCCCCGGTTTGTAACTGGCCGTTCCAAGGCGGTAACCCCTCATGTTATCATTTTTGTCATTTTAGTGGTGTCCTTATGAAATTGTATTCGTTTTATAAACCCAAAAGTTCTTTTTCCTTGGCTTTTATGGCTGTGTGTAGATGTTGCGTTTTCTGTGTGCCGTTCTTCCAGATATAAATGTTTCACTTATTTTAGTTTACCAATGATTTTTTGCAAACAACAAAGAGAAATGTATACTTCCTATCCCTTTTATAACCATTAAATCAAATTGAATAACAGGTAAAAGAAACATTGTCTTGCTAAGTATTTACATGAACAAGCGAGAAAAAATATATTGAATGACGGGGACCGAAATTTACGAAGATTATTTGACCAAATACAACAAAAAAATACATTAGATCTTAAAAACACAACAGCATTATTAACATATTTCTGTATGTGTACAAATTAACCTCTTAACAAAAAAAAAGAAAACAAATTATGGGTCATTTATTTTGACATTTCGTAAAAGGGAATGTTCATCCTTCTCATTTTATACTGTTTAATTATACACGCTTTCCAAGTGCAACTGTACGTATAACGGTACATCTAGCCATCAGTTTTATGGGGCCCTTCTGATTGTTAAACTGCATCCCTGTATAAATGTAGCAGAATTCTGTTTTCACTTTAATTGGCAGCAAATTACATCCTCATTTGATACTGTACAATTATACACGCTTTTCATGAGCAACTGTACGTATAACAGTGGATCTAGCCATCATTCGCTAGGCATGTTTTATGGGGCCCGTCTCATTGTTAAACTGCATCCCTGTATAAATGTAGCAAAATTTTATTTTCACTTTAATTGGTAGCAAATTATCGACTGAAACATAACGCTCATTTCAATTGATGTTTAAACGTCTAAATAAAAGGGACAATGGGTTTTCATTGTCTTAAATTTACATTCAGTTGTAAATTCATATTTACAATTACAGTCGGACCTCAATTGCAAGACTTTGAACAGTGAATACAGAAAGAGTCGTTTTACCGTTAGTCTTCTTGCTTTCCTCGTGTCTAATCCCACATTTCATTGACCTTCAGCTTAATTACCGATGTCTTTTAGGGTAAGGTACAGCCTTTTCAATTTATACTGTATAATCAGGCGCGTAGGAGCAGGGGCCGCGACCGCGGCTCTAATAATTTAGCAAGTCAGGCCCAACCGCGGCTACAATAAAGGGGGTTCTTTAGCGCTAATGCGATGCCATAAACGGTAAAATTAGGACAAAGATCGTCGTTTTTGACAGTTTACTGTTTCAAAGGCGTTGACACTTGAGTGTACTAGCTACCGGTAATTGTCACAAATGTATCGCGTAACTGCCTCAAGATGTTTACGTCACGGCCTAGTAAGGTGCAAAAGTATGTAAAACACAAACAGGTTGGCACTTCACGCTCGGTTTTACGCGCTCGGTACACTTCTACAGAGCCGTAAGAATGACTTTATAAACACTGTGCAAGTGGTTTGAGACAGTCTGTTAAATCGTACGAGCATATCTGGTAGAATCTTACATTTAAATACCAGTGTTTGTATGTGCCAGTGAAAATGTATAAATTGCAAAAAAACTTAAGGGGTGAAGATTATGAACCTGAGATTGGAGAACAGTCTCAACTCTCAGGCATTTGATCGAGATCTGGGCTGAAGGTTATAAAACTGAACATGGAAACCAGTCTCAAATCACAAGCATCTCAATCAGATGCTTGAGATGAGACTGGTTTCCATGCTCAGTTTTATAACCTTCGACACTGAGAATGCTCTCAATTCTTAGTTTTATAATCTTGCGGGCAAATGACTTTATAACGGCTTTTTTATAATACTGATACATCTTTCTGTGTTTATGTTTAGATATGCAGATCTTCGTTTTATAAAAAGATTATATATGTTTTATATATGAAATAAGGTAGAAAACTTTAAGCACTAGTTTCTGATCATTTAAACATTACATATTCACAAATAGCAGTATATAATTGTATTATTTTATCGATATACCACTTTGCTAGTTTTGTAACAAGCATTATCTCTTCCGCGGCCCCAATGTTCAAATCGCTCCTACGCGCCTGATAATTTATACACGCTTTCCATGCTTTCCACGTGCAACCATTCTTTGTATGAGGCCACTCTGATTGTTAAAATGCACGCCCTTATAAAGGTAGTAAAATTTTATTTTCACCAAAACTGTTAAAATTATCGATTAACTACATTCCATTGTTATTTAAATGTTTTAAAATAAATATGGATTTTCGTTGTTAAAAATTTAAATTTACAATGTACTTTTAAACTCTTATCCATTACACTTGCATATTTAGCAAGTGGGCCTCAACTGCAAATTGAAACCCCTCGGTGAATGTTGTACTTAACGGGATATTTCAGTTACTCGTCTCGCTTTCCTCATGCCTAATCTCCCACATTTCATTTTTCCGTCAACCAAAATTACCGATATGTCTTTAAAAAAAAATACCAGTTACTCTTGTTGTGTCTACTGGATGTGGCCATTTCTGATACACATATTTCGCTTTTTATCGAAAAGAACCCAATTAAAACAAAAACTTTACTGTACTTTCTGTATTTGTTTTCTAAACATATTTGATGTCCAAGATAGATTTACAAACAACAAAGAAATGATTTTCTTGAAACAAATGTCATTGAAATTAATGTTGGAAGCTCTTTTTGGTCAACTAAGTTGTTTTCGCGAAAATTTGGACTCTTCTGTATCTAGTGATACCGGAAGCCACTCCGCCGTTCAATGAACCGCGAGATACGTCACAAACCGAACTAAACTGGAAATAACAATTGGTGAATACACATGTTCCACATGTGTTTTGGTATTAGAGCGGCGTGGTGATTTTCTGTGTAAGAAGAATCCGTTGTTAAAAATAATTGGATTTTAACAAACTAAAAAGCCCATTTTACGTGATCAAATTGTCGAGAAAAAAATAAGGGATTTATAAAACTTTTCATTCAATAATTTACTGTTAATAGCGATTGTGATGCTACGATAGTTAACTTAAGGGTGACGCAATACCTATCGTTAAGGAAGCATTTTTATAAACACACGTGCGTTGAAAATTGAACAAGATGACGGCTGATAGTTACGTTGTAGTTCCACCCCCGGGCAATGGGAGCTCGACAAGTTCTTCTGAACAAGGAGATGATACTGTTAAACTGAAACCCAAACTTTCACTTCTAAATGGTATCACAATTATTGTGGGGTCTATCATAGGCTCAGGAATTTTTGTCAGCCCAAAGGGCGTGTTAGAAAATGCTGGGAGTGTAGGACTATCGTTAATCACCTGGGTTCTATGCGGACTATTTTCTATGGTTGGTGCATACTGTTATGCTGAACTTGGTACCTCTATTTTGAAATCAGGAGCTGATTATGCGTATATTTATGAAGCATATGGACCATTCCTTGCATTTTTAAGACTGTGGGTAGAGTGTATGATTGTAAGACCATGTTCTCAGGCTATAGTTGCGCTTACTTTCTCTTACTATGTGATAGAACCGTTATTTCCAGATTGTGAACAGCCTGACATCGCTGTGAGACTTCTTGCTGCCGTTTGCATTTGTAAGTAAACTCACTGATGGAGATCAAAGTTGGGTCAGGGTGGCCGAAATTCAATAAAGATCAGACAGAAATGAAGATTTTTTAACTGAGGATAGAGACCAGTCTCAAATCTCGAGGACCAGATTGGCTAGAATGAAGATATGTCACCATTTCAGCCACTCAGATGCTTGTGATTTGAGACTGGTCTCTAATCTCAGTTTTATAATATGCCTTGTCACTTTTTAGCAGCTAGTTGATTCTTTTGGTCACCTTGTTTATTTACTGATAAAACACTTACTTTTTTAATCATCAGATGGGATTTGTGTTCATAAAGCTTTTTTGCTCCATTATCAACCACTTTTATCGCTTTGGCAAACTAGGTAGATCCAGCTCATTTGGCACATCAGTGCCATTTGATCAGGATTTAGATACTGTTTTCTTCTTGGTTAGAAATAACATAATGAATCTAAAAGCAAATAGACTTAGTATAGATCCTGATGAGAGGGCACCTTTGCCATTGGGTCTGGATCTACACCGTTCGTTCATTGTGATAAAAGGCACATCATGTGAGGGAGCAGTACCAGTAGCACTGTTAACACTTAAAAGAGAAGTTGGCAGTGACCAGAGATATATAGATAGCATGTAACTTGACACTAGTTAATTAACAGGAACTTTATTATCTGTATTTTTTTTATGAAAGTTTACCTTGACAATTAGCCCAGAAATTTTAATTCATAATTTAAATTGTATTCTTTTAGTTATTGGCTAAAGATCAAAACTTCCTTTTCTATTGAATTGATACCACAACCGAAACATAACATTACAGAGTGAATGATGCAATGCAGGTGTCTTTACCAATACCCATCGGAATCTTCTGTATTGCATCATAGTGAATAGTAAATATTTGTTGTTAGTGAAGGTGCCAGATTTTGTTGTGAGTGAACATTCTTCAGGTGAACTGTTGACCCCAATGAAATAGTTCTCCACATTTTTTTTAACATCACTCTCGATAAAAGTCACGGACTGGAGGTTTATAGCTTTCTTAACCTTTACAATGTGAGCTTATAACTGATAAATAATAGGGGGTTGGAAATTCTTCCTTGGGTGATCAGAAGAAGAATTTCAAGATATACTGTAAAATTCCTATTAAACGCCCCTGCCCTTAAAAGCACCCCATGTTTTTTGTTAGAAAAAAAACAAGTTATTCAATATTTATTATGGAATATCCTTAAGAGTCTAATATTAAAATAGAATTAATTAATATAAATAATCATGGCCCTCCTTTCAGAAAATTTAACGCCCCATGGGCGTTTAAAAGGAATTTTATGGTATCAGTCTTGATCCCCCTTTTTTAAGTAGAGGACCAATTTCAAGTGTGATTTAATTTAAGATGTATTTACAACTAAATGTAACAATGGGAGTATAAAATAACACTTTTTACAGTTGTAAATGTTTACAGAAGTGCGAGTGCATTGACATTTTGTACTTCTGTTTAAGTGCACTTCAAACTTATAAGTTGTACTTGGTTTTATTTGGCATAAGTCTAATAGTTTCACATATTAACCTCAAAACTGTAAAAAAAATATACCTACATGTATATGTCATTTTCATTTACCATAGCAGCAGTTCCTACACATTTTTAGAATACTGCAGTTTAAATCTTGTGATATGACAGACTTTTGCTAACCCTTAACTACATTAGTGTATATCCAATATGTGGGGCATATATTCTATCTGGTCACCTTACTACAAAAACCGGTATAAGTGGCATTGAAATATGAAGGGAGATATACTGTAATTGCACTAAGGTGACAATCTGATCTAGATGTACATTGTTCACTTCTTGGTCAGAAATGAAGTAATGAATCTACAAGCGAACAGTCAAGATCCAGATCTTCATAATGTCATTTGATCTGGATGTTAATAGGTCATCCATGGGATAAAAAACATATCTAATGTAGTAAAGAGTTAATTCTTCTCTTGTATTTTGTATTTTCAGTGGTTCTCACTTTTGTTAACTGCTATGAGGTGAAGTGGGCAACACGGGTTCAGGACGTCTTCACATATGCCAAGCTGTTAGCTCTCGCCCTGATCATCATCACTGGCATGGTCCAGCTGTGCAGAGGTACATTCACTTAGAACACATTGTTAACTGCTTCTTTCCCATAATACTGGTAGTACCGGTACATTTTTATAGCCCGTCTTTACAGGACATAGGATCACCTGCTGATTGTGGCATCTGCTCTAACTATGGAAGTTTTTATCAGATCTTAATTAAACCGGTCAGCTTTAATATCTCCGACAAGTTAAATAACCATCCAGATTCTTCTTGTGCCTCAGGAGTTATGGCCCTTTAATTGTTGAAATTCTGTCAAATTATCACTGTCTGCACAATATGTAGGCTTCATAGAACTTGCTCAGAATGTTTATTACTATATTGATCAGCTTGATCAGCTCGGATCAATAAACACATTCAATCTGGGGTTATGGCTCTTTAATTGCCAAACCTCTCATACAAATATATTTTGTAGCTTTTAGACACCCTTGTTACAGATATGGAAGTAATGATCATGCTTTTGTTAAATGAATAAAAGCAGAGGCTTAAAGAAAGTGAAAGACATCAGTTTTCTGCACCTAAAGCCACTACCAGTGTAAATGATACATTCTACTGTGGTCAAGCTCGAAGTTACTATATTAGACATTTACACACTACTCTGATAAATTTGTTTTAAATTACTTTACTGTTAAATCATTTTATTTTGCGTGGGTTTAATTTTCGCGTATTTCGCGCTACGGCAAAAGGGCAAAATTAAACCCCAGCGAAATTTAACCAATAAACAGTGTGCTTTTCAGAACAATACAGATGCGCGAATTAATTATTCCCCCGCGAATTCGTTATTTACGGGCTTTGAGTGAAAATTCGTCCCCGCAAATTTAATGATACTACAGTAGTTAAAACCCTTTACACCATTAAAACACCTTTTAATGCATTTGCAACCAGTGTAAATCCAGATCAGCTGGCACAACCATGCCATCTAACCGTGTAAGACAGAAACTACACCTGGATTAGATTATCAGAAAATATCTAATGAATCTAAAAGTGAACAGTGTAGATCCTGATCAGATGGCACCAATGTACCAGCTGATCTGAATCTACACTGTTCATCCATGCAATAAAGGTATATCTATGGACTAAATGGTTAACAAAGTTTTCTTGTTTCAAGCACCCTATGACCTCTGGATTAGTTGTTCAAGGTGGCATCAGCACTCTACCATTTGTATTATAGTTCTTGAAGAATGCTAATAGTTCTATGAACCCTTCGTATGTGAACTAGCTTAAGGGCTGAAGAAAGATATGTGTAGCATTTGTATTGAATGCCAAGTTAATCAGAACTGTCTGGATTTAAGTGCAGTGACATTAAAAGCTTCAGAGGACTGTGTGAGAATGCTATTCAGACTTCTATAATGAATATAGCTCAACAGAGGACCAGCGTGTGTGTGCTAGGGTATATCTAGATCATTTTAACTCCAATTCCTGATGGTTCCCCATTGACATTAATCTAGTTTAACTGAAAGGGGAAGTAACTTTGGGTAGAATCACCATTCAACTGTCTGACAGAGCATAACATTGTTTGCTCTGTACACTCTAATTCAGGTATTCTGAATAATGAAGTTTGATTTGCAGAAAGTATAGAAATATGTTATTATGTTTGATGCAGAAGTCATCTTGATTGAGCAACATTAACTATGTTGTTTCCAGGAGAGACAGAAAACTTCAGTGACCCGTTTGAGTTTACGGAGACGAATGTAGCAAAGGTTACACTAGGATTCTATTCAGGGCTGTTTGCATATAATGGATGGTAAGTAATAGAGACAGCTGACGTCTAGTACATAAATATAACTTGTAGTCCAACTGGTCTTTTTTAGGGTTAAAATTTGATCTTTAGTAAAAGGCATTGGTTTGTCAGTTGTTTTTTTCACCCACGTCCGAAACTGTAGCAGAAGTATGTTAGAACAAACCAAAAGGATTTTTAATTACAAAAAATATTTCAACATGAGCTATTTGCTGAAACTGATTGATTAAAGTTTAACTTAACCATGAGTGATGTTTTCAGTTAAAACTTCTGGACCTTTGCAGTTTTACTCTGGTGGCTGTTCTTACCCTTAATAATGCCCAAGTTGGCACCATGGTCCCCATGTTGGGTGTCTTACCTTACCTGAAGTATTGCCCAGGCTGTCCTCGTCTTTAACAAGGTGGTTACTGAAGGTCCACTTTGCATGCCTGTCCTTGTCTTACACTTTCCCTCAGTGGACATGGGTGTCCATCTGGGATATTAGGTCAGTACATCAGAATGTCTGACCGAGCTTAAGGTCACATAATATTATGGATAGTGCCTCAGTCTTTCTTTAACAAGTGGACTTAGAATTTCTTGCATACTGGATTATATGGACATTTTTGTTGAACAAAGTTATGTGCAGTTATATTTATTGTTATATTGTTTGGTTGATGAACACATGTATCCTGTTCCTTTCGGAGGTTTGTTTGGGGATTCTGTTGCACTCTCAGGGCTCTCACTAGACTTGCAATTCAGGGAGAAGTTTTGTCAAAAGTTTACAAAAATATGGAGAAGTTTGTCAACAGTGTTCTTTCCTTATATAATCTATACAAAATGACTTCTCCAATAGCTCAAAGAAGGGAGCCTGGTCACTTCTCACAAGTCTCCCTCTAGAGAGAGCCCTGACTATATGAACCAAAGAAAAGATTTTGTAAATGTAACAATCCATTAGTGGCAGAAAATCAATTTGGTTTGTTTCTAAAGCAATAAGCAAGGTTTTTTTTTGATTCAGGGACTAAGCATACCAAGTTTGTAATTGTATAGTATATCAGGATAGTCAATGTAATGCGATCAGGATAGTCAATGTAATGCAATTGAATGAAATACTGACAAAGAATTGAAAGTTTGAGGATTTCCATAAGTGTCGAACAGGAAGCATTTAATGTATAGATGTTATTGATAGATACCTGACTTCTCATCATAGTTTTTATCAGAATATTCATCAACCAACTGGGATCTATATGAATGATGAATGATGAGGAGTTAGATTTCAGTTTTCCTCCAGATGTTACATTGATGCTTTAGCTTATTATCGCTGTCTGTGATCAATACCTTATGTTTCCCGGTCGACAGTGGGGTTTTGCCATTTTTTGTATATTGTGATACAATGTTATATTCATAGTGCTTTATTTAATACAAGAATTAAAATTCAGAATTTAGAGATTGAACAAGAAATTTTTCCAGAAATCATTACATACATAGTAGTACAGTATAATGTGGTTTTCCTAAGATCTTTAAAGCGGCATTACTTCAATTTAACCCGCTCTTGTATGAAATATTACATGTATTTGGAATTATAGGCACAAATTTACAGCATTAGTTCGGGCTAATAAAATTTTAATTTACTAAAATAAATTTGGTCCAAGCGACTAAAAGCGAAAGTAGGAACTTCGAAACGTCACAGAAATCAAGATCGCGCATGAAGTGGTCTCTTCGTCGGTGCTAAATATAGCTCCATTATATTTAGCTCCTTAAAAGTTTGTTAACGATAATTTAACAATATCATTAAAAATACGTCTATAAGAAAAAATTCGTTCAGACCTTTTGTGTTCTGTTAGAGAGTTTATATATTGGAGTCTATATGGACAAATACATGTATGATTTTTCAATAGTATATTCTTACTTAAGTTTAGGGCTGGGGCTTTAACTGTACCCAAACTGTATGCCCACTTATGCCACTATCATTCAACTGACCTCTTTACCCCACACACTACCTCCCCCACTAACTTGCCAAATTTTTTTATTTTTTTTGGCGTTCACCTTTTCGGCGTGTAAGCTTGGTGCTGCGCTTTTGGATAGGAGACCGCCATATTGCAGGCTCAGCACCTCCGACTTCGGATCTCCTTGCGGGTCCTCCTATACCGACACCCGCTGAATCGGTCGTAATGCTAACCCTTACACCCTGAGCGCCAAGGAGGGAAGCCATTACTACCATTTTTAAAGTCTTTGGTATGACCCGGCCGGGGATCGAACCCACGACCTCCCAGTCCGGAAGCGGACGCTCTACCTACTGAGCTAACCGGGCTGGTAAACTTGCCAAATCATATGAGAACATATTTTTATAATTTTATTATTTATAATTTTATTATTTATAATTACTTGGTGTTCTCCGCAGTATTTGTGAAGGATTGTTGCTGCATTTATATGAACTATTAGCACATCATCATGAAAAATTGAGTCATTCAAGTAACATATCATAATTATAGTTCTATACATATTTCACTAGTGTATTGTTTTAATACTGAAACCGTGGCTAGGGTTTTGGGAGGGTTGAGAAATAGAGCTTAAACCTGGGCATTTGAAATACCGGTACTTGTCAAAAGTTGATAAGCGGTGGTTAACATTTGTCTTGTCCAACAGTGATCCTAGTGGCTGGAGAGAACCAGCCAAACTGCACGGGAAAAAGATTGCCTATCCCCCCTTGCCTTGCCACAGCAACCACCTGAAAAATGAGATGTGGGATCTCATATTTACCTACACCCTTGGGATAAGCAAATATTTTTGTGTGTTCTGATTCCTACAATAAACACATCCAGGGCTTTATTTTCACTGCTGGGGAAGGGTCCCATAATTTTGGAGAAAATAGCATGATTTTAAAGAAAGGAGAAAGAAACAACCTGGTGTAGAGTTACCTTTTGGGGAAAACAGCATGATTTTAAAGAAATTTTCTTAGGGGAAGGCGCCTCTAAAAGTCCTCTTCATAAAAAGGAAATCAAGCCCTGATGTCAGTTATTTCAAATACCTTCTGAAGTTTGCTGTTGTTTTGCTGAACACCTTTTTTCTGACTTAAACATTTTGTGGAGCATGCTATTGTATGTGCGTTTGCATACAATGGGCTTAATAAGCAATTACATTAATAAAGTTTAATTTATGATGACAAACAACAGAATTAAAGAGTTTGTTATTCATAAATGACATTTAATTAATGTATTAGGATTTATAACGGAGTTGAATAATTAGGGAAAGGAAGAAGTTGTTCAGATTAGCCTACTTTCTGGCCGTATTTAGCAAGTGTTTATCTTGTTGACCTTGTCTGTATAGTAGTTGACTAACTTCACAGATTGTTCTGCTGAATGAGGTTGACAAATCTTTGGTCTGCCATCAGTGTAGACTGAGAAAGCTTATCTTCACAGTCTAATCGGGTCTATATTAAATTTTGGTAGTTCAGTCATGAATGACAACAGTAAACTCAAATAACCCTTTCCACCATATATGCGCATTTTATCACATGTGTGACAATTGTAGATCCAGATCAGATGGCACATCTGTGCAGTCTTATCTGGATCTACATTGGTATCATCTTGGTCAGAAATGACCAAATTAATCAAAAAGTGCTAAAAGTGAACGTTGTAGATCTATGCCCAAGATCATAAAACTAAATCTGGAGACCAGTCGCCATTTCAGCCAATCAGATCCTTGAGATTTGAGACTGATCTCAAAACTTAGTTTTATGATCTTGGGCCCTTGATCAGATTGTAAAATGATTTTCCTTTCTGTCAGAAATACTAACTTAACACTTGAGTCCATACATATGGGTTTTCTAGTATGTGACTAATGAAGATCAAGATTAGCTAGCAAATCCATGCTATCTGATCAGGATCTACACTGTTCACTTCTTGGTCAGAAATAATATAATGAATCGACAAGCTCTGTAGGTCCTAATCAAACAATATGGATGTGCCGGCTGATCTGGATCTACATTGTTCTCCCATAGATAACATGCATATCCCACAGACTAAAGGGTTACCATGCTTTGTTAACTGAATACATGTAGCGAACAATATAGACCCTGGTTTGACTTCACAGGTGTGCAGGCTGACCTGGGTCTACATAGGTTACAAATGCTTTGCTTAGCAATTAGAGGGTTAAATAATGTAGCACTTAAACCATCTATGAGACCAGAAGAAACCAGAAAAGTGGGAAGTAATGGAATTTGTTGACTATAAGTCCAAGACAAGGCCAGATTGTTTCTTTTGAATCAATACTGTAGAAACCAATACAGGAAACATCTGGTTTCATCCTTATTCTGAAGTAACTGCTAATCTTATGGGTATTTTATTGCAAATAATTTTCCTTAAATATATTATTGCGAACAATTTTGCCTTATTATTGCAAATAATTTTTCCTTATTCATTTGTCAAATTCATTAACATAAACTTACCATCAGCTGTAAAAAAATGTGCAATATGACTAAATTAGGATGATTCCAGTTTATGAGGGGAATTATGTTAATTACTTGCTTACATAATGTTTCCCCAAGTGTGAATAGAGTGAAATGAATGCCCTTTTTATACTGCTGGCATGTTTTTGTATTGCAGTGAAATGCAGGTTGATATATGTATCTCCTTGATGAGCTGTTTAGCGTGCCCGTGGCGTAGAGGTGAAGGCCATAGGCTGACAATCACAGACCCCTCACTCCTGTGGCTCAAAATCTTTAATGTGAGAAAGCTATCCAGCTGGCTTGTGGAACATTGGTGGTTCTACCAGGGCTGAAGGTTATAAAACTGAGATTGGAAACCAGTCTAAAATCTCAAGCATCTGATTGGCTGAAATGGTGTCCAGTCGCCATTTCAGCCAATCAGATGCTTGAGATTTGAGACTGTTTTCCATGCTCAGTTTTATTACCTTGGGCACTGGTGTCTGTATGAGCCTCAAGTAATACTCAGAGGGGCGCCTGGGGTCTTCCTCCACCATGAAAGCTAGAGTCCACACCCATTATAAAAGGCAGGCATCAAACCTAGAAAATCATTAAGTTGGGCTGTCCTTGGGGTTTCACATAACTACAAAATGCATTGGTCATTGTGTACAACAGTGTTTGCAACAGTTGATACTCAAATATTGTAATACTTGTATTTTCAGGAACTATCTGAACTATGTGATAGAAGAACTACAGGATCCGGTCAAGTAAGTGAACATGTCATCAGTTGTATGTTTCATCCATTATGCTGTTGTGAATCTCTAGAAAAACTTTTGTATACTAATGTAAAAAATTCTCAACATGTGCGGGATGAGATTAAAAAAACAGAAGAAAAAACATGCAAGACCTTAGTTCATTAACAGTCTAAGTGCCAGAGAAAAAACAAGGTAAACCTACAGCAGAGGAGGATCAATTAGGTTGCCCCTTTTTGGGCAGCAATATTTAATTTTCAAGGGTATTTTTGACCAGAAAGTTGGGAATTATCATGTAACTACCCTAAGACTGCCATAAACAAACCCCCCTATTGGGAAATCTTGTATCCGGCCCTGTACTGTTTTGTTCTAACTGATGTGATAAATAGTTCCAGTTATTGTACAAGTTATTGTACAACATAATTTACAGACAAAAAATTACATAATAGAACCTACTGGAGCTATTTAGTCCATTGCCCTATAAATGAAACATTATAATTAATAAGCACTTGGCTTTATTTAAAGACTGATTAATTTAAAATAAATATGTATACCAGTATTAATTAAGGACATAATTAATCCTTTACTTCATATATAGGCCTATATCCTTTCTGCGCCCGACCCTGTTTTCCGGACGGACGTCCGTAACGTATTTAAACGTGACAAAATTTTGACTTCCCAAAACCCGACCCTTTTTTACTGGAGGACGCCCGAAACGTATTTAAACATGTGCTTTTTTTCACGATTTTTAAACCCATAACGGAAATCTGCGTAAATTTTTTTTAATGCCCGTTGATAAATGTATGTTTGAATAAAGCATATACGCTTTTGTCCGTTACCGGTATTCTATCTTTTAATGAAATTCGGAATTTTCAACATGGTAAGAAACCCGATAAATAACTGTAAAACACGTTATGGTCTTTCTTCTGTAAAAAAGGTGGAAAATGCATATCAAGAATAGTGCCTTTAAATCCCGAATTTCAACGCTCTTTTACGTAATGGGTGAACAATTCGGTTTATCGCAGGAAGACTGTAACGTAAAATTCCGTGAATTAATTAATCTAATTAACAGTAATTAATTTTTATGCCACTGCAAAAAATGTCATTTTTAAGTTATTACTAGGTAGATATAGGATTTTTTTTAAATAATGAATAACTGTTTTGGAGCCACTTTTTTATTTTGACAATGAAAGATGAAGAAACAGCAACACATGTAATTAGATTTTTTTTCTTAAAATTTGACGTTTTAAAATCACCAATTTTCTTTTCAGATTATCTAAGTCAAATGTATTCAATTTCTTACTAAATAATATTGGAGAGAAAATATGCGATGGGATTCAAAGGACTAATAGTTTTAAAATACTGATTGATGATTCCGTGTTCTTTTAAATAGGCACCAAAGTAAGGACTTTTTTAAAAATGAAAAATAAATCGACGGGTTTCCTACGAAAAAACAGGGTCGGGTTTTGAAAAGCGATTTTTTTGATACGTTTAAATACGTTTCGGGCGTCTTCCCGTAAAACAGGGTCGGGTTTTGGGAAGTCAAAATTTTGTCACGTTTAAATACGTTATGGTCGTGGAAAGGATATGGCATGGGGTAATAGTGTAGATCCAGATCAGCTGGCATATCTGTGTCATCTGATGAGGATCTACACTGTTTGCTTTTAATTTATTATGTTATTTCTGACCAAAAAGCAAACAGTGCAGATCCTGATCAGATGGCACACATGTGCTAGCTGATTTTGATCAATGCTGTTTGCATGTAATAGATGTGGAGGGAAGGGTTAAGCCTTTACAAAAATAAATTAAATCATCAATGACTCGGTGTGTAAGTTACTTTATATTGATATTTCACCATTCTTAATAATTTAAAATCAGCTATAAATGATGACCTTTCAAGAGTATTGAATTTTACTGAAGACATACTCAGAAATTCAGGCACTCCTTTTTGGTCTGGTGTTGCATCATCATCTCACCCACATGCACTGAATATAATTAATTATACCATTCTTACCTGGTGACATCGACTTTCTGATCAATGACATTGTCAGCCACTTAACAATATAGGCCCAGGTAAAGCTGATAGCATAATGAATGTATGCTATATAAAAACCTAAGAGGTATAAAAGCTACATGCATTTTTAATCAAAGTATGATGAAATAGCATGCGTTAAAAAGATCTTTTTTAAAGTTGCATTTTTAATCAAAGTATGATGAAATAACATGCGTTAAAAAAAGATCTTTTTTAAAGTTTATTTTTAATCAAAGTATGATGAAATAATATTTGTTTAAAATAAGTTCTCTTTTGAACCAAAATGATAATAGAAAACATAATAATTATTATAGAAAAGTTGCGAGACAGTTTAAGTTGACCCACTTAACAAAAAATTTAGATTATGTTTACATTTATTAAGCTTTTGGCAATACTCTCAATCTTGAATTAAGATCTAACAGATTTTTAAAATATCATTCATCATAATTGACATGTAGTTACAGCTGACAAGATTATACAATATGTTAAGTATCTACTGACCTAAAGTTTGGAACAGTTATGGTTCTGACCAATATTCTGGAATGATTTTGTATTTTTTTTGTTGCCTAAGGTCAACTGAATAATTTGGCAGTAAGTGATGTTTTGATTTGTGAAACAGCTGATTGTACCTTATCAGCAAGGACACATTGGCTGTATAAAGAACCACATCCACATTTCAGAGATAACAATTTTTATTGCCCGACTTAATTTCATGGACCTACAGTGTAATTCCTGTGCCCAAGGTTATAAAACTGAGCATGGAATCCAGTCTCAAATCTCAAGCATCTGATTGGCTGAAATGGCGACTGGTGAACAATAGATCTATATAAGACAGCACATGTTAGCTGATCTAGATCTAAATTGTTAGTCCATTTTTATATGAAGTTGAGGGTTAACAATTCAGTCAATATACAACAAAAAGCATAGATAAGTTATTGAATCAAAATAAAAATACTGCTCTATTCAAGACAGATTAATTGCCACACCAAATCAGCCAAATCATATCTTTGTTATTTGTAATCTGTTAATCTTTTATCAAAATCATTCAATATAATCAGCTTTTCTCTTCCATTAAAGATCTATTTTAGTGATTATGCAAATGTTTGGAAAGATTATTGTAAGATAACATTGTGTCTAGGGATAAAGGTCTACATTGGTCTAGGTTGCATCAGCATTTTGTCCTCTACATAACATATTTCCATATTAAACTACCCTGCGCACAATTAGGCACTAGTAAAAGTACTTGTATTGCAAAATATTTGATGGGGTTTAATTATGATGACAATAAAAACTCAGTCAGTAGTCACAACTTTGATCATATTTCTCTATCAAAATTCAGTATGTTGCACTGATTACTGAAACATGTAAATCTTGATGATATTTAAAAAAGAATGTGTACATTGCATTTTCTTTTAACCAGATGGGCTACCAGTGTACATCCAGATCAGCCTGCACATCAGTAGTCAAAAATAACCTAATTAATCTAAAAGGGAACAGTGTAGATCCTGATCAGAGGGTATAAATGTGCAGGGGCTGATTTGCATCACACTTGTTACCCGTTTGATTGTAGTCAAACCATTGGAGTAAATGATAACAATAAAATTTAGCATATTTATGTTATCTGATAACAATAAAATTAAGCATATTTATGTTATCTGATAACAATTAAATTAAGCATATTTTATGTTATCTGATAACAATAAAATTAAGCATATTTATGTTATCTGATCATTTTACTGTCTTTTAGTGAAGTCCTGTATAATCCCATATTAAATTAGCAATTCAAATATGCCAATGGATCAAGAAATTGTACAAAAAACCTACTAAATTACATACAAAAATTTAGTTAACCGTTTCATGACGAATCACTAGGTACAGCTTACGTTACATCTGTAATAAGTGTTAACTCAAATAGCAGATCTGCGCTTTGCAGTCCGGTTGTGTTCTTCACTGTTGATTTTTCAGTTAACAATTTCTGTTAATAAAGTTTTCGCATACCCCGTTCCAGTGGAAACTTGATGAACTGGCTCTGGCAGTTAGACCAATACGCCAGCCTATTTCATTACATAAATTTAGCTTGTTTACACGATGTATTCCAGCAGTTTTCAACAGAATTCACTGTTGACAATTTGATATTGATGTGAAACCACACATTCCGTCCTGCAGTTGTTTAGTAGAAAATATTCAGAATTAATATTAAGTGGTAGTAATTAGTGAAAGTTATACCGAGTTAATTGATTATTTTGTTCTGATCATTTCTTGCCTAGGTCTTCACTAATGGATGCTCTATCCTGTCTTTCAGAAACTGTCCTAAAGCTATATGGATATCCATCTGCTTGTGTACGATTGTGTATACATTCGCCAATGTAGCCTACTTCACAACAGTGAGCCGAGCTGAAGTTCTAAGTGGGGCAGCTGTAGCTGTGGTAAGTAGCGTTATTTACAACAGTTAGCATTTCGAGTTCAACAGCAGTAGCTGTCGCTAGTTACTCCATTCAAAACAGTTAGTCTTCTTTAAGTTTTGAGTAGAGCAGCAGTGTTATATTTTATTTTATATTCAGAAAAAGTCTACTTAACATTTCAGACCAATTAGGAAAGTCCCAATAATTGTCTTCCCAATGAAAAGTTCTCAGAAGCCTATTTTTCAATGTATTTGTATTAGGAATCAAGACCTAAAACACACTTGCAGATCCAATTCAGCTGGCAAGGATGGCTGGCATATCAGTGCCATCTGATCTGGAACTGCACCGGCTATGATTTGGTAAGAAATAACCTAATGAATCTAAAGACGAACATTGTAGATCCTGATCAGATGGCACAGGTGTGCCAGCTTGTAGATCCTGATCAGATGGCACAGGTGTGCCAGCTTATCTGGATCCCATGGAGTATAGAGTTAATTCATTACACATACATGTAACTGTTGTTGTTGTTGTTTCAGATGTTTGCTCAGCGGTTATATGGCTTTATGTGGGTCATTATGCCATTATTTGTCTCACTCTCCACCTTCGGAGGTGTCAATGGTATCCTCTTCACATCTTCAAGGTAACTTAATTTCTGATCTTCAAACTTATATTTAGTGAATTAAGAAATTTTAAGTTGAATTTGCATAAAAAACTGTGGAAAGTCACTGATTGACTCTGATTTATTATCTGTGAAGATAGAAGAAATGAAGAAACATGTCTTAAGATAGTAAAATTAAGATTGAAAAGCAGTCTTGGTTGAAACTGAGCTGATTGTCAGAACTAAATAATTATATATATTAATTTTTTTAGTATTAGGTTCTAAAGAATATTGGATAATAAATATAGATTAACTTCTTTTTTTCTCTAAAAAATAAGATGGGGGCATTTATTAGAGGATTGGTGTTTAATAGCAATTTTGCAGGCACAAAGCTCAACACTTGTCACAACCAGATAATCACTACACTGTTTGCTTTTCATTAAATAAAAACATTTTATACATTTCTGTAAAATGCCAATGTGAAGAAACGAATGTAAGAATTGGTACAGGTTGATGAAAAGTTGAGCCCTTTAACCCTTTCCTCCATATATACGCATTTTTACGCCTGTGCGACCAGTGTAGATCCAGATCAGCCGGCACATCCGTGCTCTCCGATCAGGATCTGCACTGGTCACATTTTGGTCAAATAACCTAATAAATCAAAAAGCCAACAGTGCATATCCTGTTGTTCACACAATAAAGGTATGTCTATGGAGGAAAGGGTTAAATAAATTCAGTGGGTAAATACATAAAACACATCAACAGTATGATTTTCTGGACTATTATAGCCATTTACTTCTTCATACATTTTGTATATGGGTTAATCACAAGTGCTTCTGGTGTAGATCCAAATTACAGATGTGCTGGCTGATCTGGATCTACACTGTTGGCCATGATTAACAGCCATATCCTCTGGAGAAAATGGATAATTCTCTGCACACAGATTTTCCTAAATTCTATGGAAGTTTAGCTGATAATACGGACTGCTGACTTGCAGAAGCAGCTGTAGATTTTTTGTTGTTGTTACCATGAGTATTTGTATTTTTCAGGTTATTTTATGTTGGAGCCAGAGAGGGTCATATGCCACATATATTATCCATGGTACAGGTGAAAAAACTCACCCCTATGCCTGCCTGTCTTTTTATGGTGAGTGGTTTTCCAGCAGCATTGCCAAATAACTTCATAGCAACTTCCTCAACCCTTCCTCAATATACACACCTTTATGACATGGGCAAACAGTGTAGATTCAGATCAGCCGGCACATCCCTGCCATCTGATCAGGATCTGCACTGTTCCCTATTTGATTTATTAGGTTATTTCTGACCAAAAAGTGACCAGTGCAGATCCTGATCAGACGGCATGGATTTGCCGGTTGAACTGGATTAACACTGGTCGCACAAGCGTAAAAATGCGTATATATGGAGGAAAGGGTTAACTTCAGTAAATATCTGAACTGTTTTTCTACATGAATATTGCAGTTGCATATTACTGGATGTCTTTATACTTTTACCCAAAGAAAATGCAAGACAAAGTTAATATGATGCATAATTTAAAGAATTAAAGATGAAATTTCACAGAAATTAAGTTTACATCGCCTCCAGTTTTATTTTTTTCCACCAGTTTGTCTAGAAAATGCTCAAGAGAAAACACTCGTGTGCATGTCAAACTGATAATTGCTGTTTAGATAATTAAACCAGAATTTTGACTTGATTGAGATTAAATGTTTCCATAACATGCTGAATCGATTAGCTTTGTTCAAAGGGTCTCTGTAGTAAGATAAAATTAACCCTTTCCTGTTCAGATACACCTTTATTGCTAGGGCGAACAGTTTAGATCCAGATCAGCCGGCACATCCGTGCCATCTGATCAGGATCTTAACTGTTCGCTTTTTGATTCATTTGGTTATTTTTTACCAAAATGCAACCAGTGCAGATCCTGATCAGACGGCACGGATGTGCCGGCTGATCTGGATCTACACTGGTCGCACATGCGTAAAAATGCGTATATATCCAGGAATGGGTTAATGTAGATTTTGGATATTTAGCTTAAAGTATAGTAATGATGTTTTCTGAATAAATTTGTTTAATTTTTACAGAGAGTGATTTATTTGTGTACTTACAAATTACAAGTTACACATTTGTAAGACTTTAAGGTCTTTAATGGGGGTTTATTTAGAGAAGTACATTAGTGAAATAAATCAAAGGCTAAAAACCTTTAAAAAGTATTTTCTTCTGCTTTACCAGTATAGAAGGTGTTAAAATATTGTTAAAAATCTCGAAAGCATTCTATTTTGTTTAGATTTATGAAGAAGCTAGAATAGTTAAGCGCATCAGTACTAGTTCTTACTGTTAGAGGAAGGTTTCTAGTACTTGATCAGAAAAAGATCCAAGTACTGTTGTTGCTACGCATTCCTGTCCTGACTTACTATATAAACAAGAACTGGTGTAACTGTGAGGATTTGCATGTATTTCAGGGCCTGCTATCACTGGTGTATCTTACCTCATCCGACATGTATGCCCTGATCAACTATGTGAGCTTCGTTAACTGGCTGGCGATTGGTCTGTCTGTTACAGTGTTATTATACCTCCGATACGCGAGACCCAACATGGAGCGACCCATCAAGGTAGTTTGGCTTAATTCACATTCCATTTACTGTGGTAGCATTATATTTTGCATGTGTTTAATTTTGGCCTGTTAAATGCTGGCATATTAACAATAGGCAAAAAGTGCAAAATTAAACCTTATGTAATATTTGATCTTATGAGATATTTATGCGAAATTATGTCTACACAAAAACATCACTTGTAAAGTATTATCAAAAATTTATTATACAATATGTTATATATATTACTAACATACACCTAAATAAACTGTATTTCATTTTAATTTATTGTAGTCAGTTCATTTTATTATACATACTCTCAGAAAGATGATATATATGGTTTTATCAATATATTCATTCTGTTAGGTATGTTTGCTTTAAATTAAAGCACAGGTGCTTATTATTTAATTGGGAGTTTTAGTTGAGCTATACATTTGTTTTTTCATTAACTTGTAAACTAACTTATGAACATATATATTTCAGTTATTTAATTGACCTATATTAGATGTAATGAAAATAAAATTTATTTTGCATCTCTAGACACTTGTAAAATTGCTATAATAAGCAAACAGACTCGGATCAGCCACATGAACATGCTGCATATGTTCACTTTTTAGTATCAAAAACAAGATTCTGTAACAACAAAGGAATGATTGCAGTTTGATGCCTTATCCTTGAACTTGAAATTCCCTTAGTATGCAGTTATTGAAACAAATTTATAGTAATTGCCTTCTGTACTACTGTGAATACAAGAAAGTCGGCTTTAATTTGGGACAGGAAATGAGATTGACCCTGTTTTCTTGTGCATGAGTTGATATTTGTACTATACGATAAGATGTTTGTCTTCGGGCGAAAAGACTTTCACTATGTGATAGCAGTGTATTTAAATAGTCATATGTTAATTTAATTTAAATTCCTGACTGAAACTGTATGATAACCAAGATAAGTGGCTGAAATTTGTCTGATATAATATATTTATAACTTTAAAGTTGTTATTGCATAAGTCATTGTAATATTTAATTTTGTGTTCCTGTTTTGGGTGTTGTGTTCACAATTTAATCATTTAGAGTAAACAGGACAGTTGATAATGGTCAGTCAAACACGGGTCACACATGTCCTACATTGATAAGCTTCACTAATGCTCTTCTTTAGAATTTAATGATAACTCCACAATGCAATTTTCTTTGTTATAGAAATACATAGTATACCTTTTACTCCTTATAAACACCTTTATCATGTGGGCAAACAGTGCAGATCTGGATCAACAAGCATATTTGTGCCATCTGATCAGAATCTACACTGTTTGCATCTTGGTCAGAAATAACCTAATGACTTAAAAGCCAACAGTGCAGATCCTGATTAGATGTGTCAGTTGATCTGGATCTACACTGTTTGCCTATGCAATAAAAGTCATGGAGTTGAAGGTTAAGCCTTAACTTTATTCCATGGATATGTCTGATATCCTATGGGCAAACAGGTCCCAACGTTATTTAAGCCAATCAGATGCTTGAGATTTGAGACTGGTTTCCATGCTTAGTTTTATAACCTTGGGCACAGTGTAGATGACAGCCTGTACATCTGTCTCCATGTCAGCCAATCACATGCTTGAGATTTCAGACCGGCCTCCAATCTCAGTTTTATAATCTTTGACCCTGGTTAGGATTAGAAGGAGTTTGAACACTGTTTTAAACAACCTGTTATAAAATTTATGGAAAAAATGGTACTATACAGAAATTCAATAATATATTCTTGCATGTAGATGTCGAAACATACATACAATTTTCAACATGTACAAGCATAGTCCCGCCGTCAAGGGGTTAATGATGTTAAACATGAAAAGGAAGCCAAATTAAGCAGCCAACATAACTGTGTTTATTACTGTAGTTTATTTTGCTTTGTGCACAAGATCATTTATGATATCTGTCAAGTTTTATAACCCCGTATAGTATATTACGTAATGGTTGACAATTATTGTTTCTTTCAAAGTTGTTGTATCTTGTAAAGTTTAAGTGTTGGCAGAATTGCTTTGTATATGAACATGGTTAACATTTATATGATGTGTCATGACAAATTGGGGTTTTAAGCCGGTACAACCAGTGTAGACCCAGATTAGTCTGCGAATTTGGGCCATCTGATCAGGATCTACACAAATTGCCAATCTAGAAAAGAAACATTCTTTATGCATCTAGAAAAAGGTTAACATCCATTTGGGACTGTGGAAGCCTGCTATTTGAATAGGTTTGAAACTTACCGCAAACTCAAATTAAATAGTGAGTTCATTTTATTAATTCAGGACTGTGATATTGACCAGAGATCTGGGCTGAAGGTTATAAAGCTGAGATTGGAAACCAGTAGCCATTTCAGCCATTCAGACGCTTGAGATTTGAGACTGGTTTCCATACTCAGTTTTATAACCATGGGCAATGGTGTGTTAGTGGACACAGTGTGGGGGGTGTATTATCATTATCATTTTTTAAAATGTGCTCAATACTGGTATCTGAACTTACGAAACATGAATGAATGATGGGAATGAAAGATCTGTGTTAACTGCAAACATTGAACTCTACAAAAATGAAATCTGAAGGAGAAATTGTGCTGTTAATGTCATCTGAAGACCCAAATTTAACCCAGTAAATGTCGACAAATACCACTGTATATTTTATAGGTTATTAATCCTTTCCTGTATAGATACACCTTTATTGCTAGGGCGAACAGTTTAGATCCAGATCAGCCGGCACATCCATGCCGTCTGATCAGGATCTAAACTGTTTGCTTTTTGATTCATTAGGTTATTTATGACCAAAATGCGACCAGTGCAGATCCTGATCAGACGGCATGGATGTGCCGGCTGATCTAGATCTACACTGGTCGCACATGCGTAAAAATGGGTATATATCAAGGAAAGGGTTAATGAATGTGGTTCAGACCTGACATGTTTGTTCCTATTTCAGATCTCATTAGTATGGCCAATCATCTACGTAGCCATGTCCGTTGTTCTTGTCATCCTCCCAATGATATCCAGTCCAACAGAAACTGGTAAGACCATCATAACCACTGTAACTGCATTAACCCTCTACTCCATTATACTAGTTTTATCGCATATGGGAACAGTGTAGATTCAGATCAGCCAGCACATCCTTGATGTCTGATTAGGATCTTAACCCTTTCCTTGATATATACACATTTTTACGCATGTGCGACCAGTGTAGATACAGATCAGCCCGCACATCCATGCCGTCTGATCAGGATTTGCACTGGTTGCATTTTGGTCAGAAATAACCTAATAAATCAAAAAGCGAACAGTTTAGATCCTGATCAGATGGCACGGATGTGCCGGCTGATCTGGATTTAAACTGTTCGCCCTAGCAATAAAGGTGTATCTATACAGGAAAGGGTTAATTGTTTGCTTCTTGATCAGAAATAACCTGATGAATATTAAAGTGAAAAGTGCAGATTCTCATCAGATTTAATGATCCATTCGGTTATTTCTGACCAATAAGTGAACAGTGTAGATTCTGATCAGATTGCACAGATGTGCTGGCTGATATGGATCTAACATGTTGGCACATAGCAGCTTCGAGTAAAGGGTTTATCTTTGTTTGAATAATCAGGTCTGAAGGTTATAAAGCTGAAATTGGAAACCAGTCTCAAATTCTCAAGAATCTGATTGGCTGAAATGGTGACTGGTCGCCATTTCAGCCAATCAGATGCTTGAGATTTGAGACTGGTTTCCATGCTCAGTTTTATAACCTTGGGCACAGGTACTTGGTAATGTAATTGACTTTGTTTAAGTGTATACCAGATATTTGTATTAGTATTTCTATTTTTGTTGTATTAAATCACTGAGAAAAAAGTAAATCATTTTTGTATTGCACATCATTTTACTGTACTATACTAACTGTGATTGATTCAATGGGCATTGTATGTTTTTCTATTTCAGGTTTTGGCTGTTTAATCATTGCCACTGGTGTACCTGTTTATATTGTGTTTATTTATTGGGAAAACAAACCCAGGGCTATCACTGGTGCAGTAGGTAAGACACAGTCACTGTTTGATATCTTTTTAACCCTTTTCCATAGATACACCTTAATTGCATGGGCGAACAGTTTATCCATGCCATCTGATCAGGATCTAAATTGTTTGCTTTTTGATTCGTTAGGTTATTTCTGACCAAAATGCAACCAGTGCAGATCCTGATCAGACGGCACAGATGTGCCAGCTGATCTGGATCTACACTGGTTGCACATGCGTAAAAATGCTTATATATGGAGGAAAGGGTTAATATGAAGTCTGTCAGATAAAAACTTTTTGAAAAAAAGTTAACATTTTACTCCATATGAAATTGCTGTTATCACATGGGCAAACAATGTAGATCCAGATCAGCTGGCACATCAGTGTTGTCTGATCAGGATCTGTTTTCTTTGCTTTTAGATTTATAGGGTTATTTCTTAACAAAAAACCAACCATGCATGTCCAGATCAGATGGCATGGATGTGTTATCTGATTTGGATCTAAACTGTCTGCCCATGCAATAAGTCTGTGGAGTAAAGTAAATCTTAATCAGTGTATGGTGTTTCATCATATTACATACCATGGATCAGTTAGAAGCACAAGTGAGCTAGTGCCCTTTCACATTTACATGTTTACATATTTGGAATAAGCAGTCTATGCTTTTTAAAACAACATGTAAACACTCCTCAAGGAATGAACTAGTTTTTTTATATCAGTATAGGGAAATACAAGTTTACAAGGTTTAAACACTATGGTGGTATCGTTCAACTTTCTTTGCTCTTTCCTATAAGCTGCTAATGATTTCTTTGAAGAAGTTTAAATATGATGTATGACATGATATAGCAGGATATGTTTAGAAGAAGATGTGAAACTTGTGCTTTTGCCCGAGCACAAAAAAGAAAACTATGAGAAATATGGTGTTTGAAAGCCAAATGATTTTAAAAGGTGGTTATCAGAATTCAGTGGTAAAATTTCAGAAACTACAGGTACCAAACATTTGAAGAGAGTCTTGGTTGAATTTAAATTTGTATTTATAATCTGGGCTGACGGTTATAAAACTGAAATTGGAAACCAGTCTCAAATCTGAAGCATCTGATTGGCTGAATAGCGACCAGTCATAATTTCAGCCAATCAGATCTTTGAGATTTGAGACTGGTTTCCATTCTCAGTTTTATAACCTTGTGATCTGATTTCTACTTGATTTCTGCAAAATCCTCTGAAATGTTACCATTATATTAGGCTTGAATAGTATCACTGTTGTTCATTAGGTGTTGTGAGTTGTGTGCCCATTTACACTAATTGACCTGATATGTAAATGTGATGTGGGTGCTATTTTTGTGCCAAAGTAACTTGGTTGCACAAGCGAATGTCTGAAACACCAATAAAAAGTTTTAGGCAGAATTAATTTGCTTTTATTATAAATTTTGTTAAAACGTTAATGACTAAACAAACTTTAAAAGGTTTAAACATTTTAAGCAATATGAGTGTGATAGTGACAAAATGTTATTTTACTTTTTACTGTACAAAAATGATTACAAGCAAAACTTAAATGATATATATGATCATACGATAAAGAGTGATTAAAAAGTGACAAAATATATCAGTAAGTCTTACATTTATTTTTATTACAGAAAAAGTAACATTAGTACTGCAGAAATTAATGATGTGTGTACCAGAAGAAGTGGCTGAGAAAAAGGCATCATAAAGGTAACATATTTACCAGTAACTGTTTACTGCACATACAGTGGAGCTCCGCTATATCGCGAAATCCAATATAACACAGTCGACCCATCGACTCCGTTTTTTCTCCCCATTAAATGATAGTAAAAATCAAACAACAGCCATATCACGGATCCGATAATAACGCGCTTTGAGGGTCTGGACCCTGCAGACCGCGTTATATTGTATCTCCACTGTATACAGGTTTTTAAATTAAGTACATGTTACATACAAATATATTGAATGTGACATTTGTTTAATGGGTAAAACCAAATTCCAACATATCTATACAGCCCACATTCTGAGAAGGGCAACTGCAAACAATTGTTTAAGGTTGGCTCGAGACAAAACAGCCTTACCTGAAGATGTAAATGAAACAAGTGGGAAGGTTTCAGTTTCATGCAGAGAGCTGTGTATGAGTGCTAGAATCTAACAGGGTCAAATATTACAAAACTTAGATTGAAGAAACAAGTATCAAAAACCCTCGATTTTGATTGGTTAATTTTGAGACTGAGATCAGTTTCAGCCAATCAGCTGCTTGAAATTGAAGACTGGTTTCTAAGCTTTATGGTTTAGGACCAATGCTAGTTGAGGGATGTGTGTGGTAGTATTGGAAAATAACATAGGTTAACTGACTGCTGCAAATACCAGATGAAAACGATACAAACAACCAAGGTTTACTGAAATAAAATAAAATTCTCTAGAAAAGTGGATGAAAAAACAACAAACAAAAACCACACAAGATATTTTAGCTGTTACATCATTAATAAGTATTAGGTAGAATATGAACATTTCATAGATACATTCTTCTCTTTGCTGAACATGTTAATAAGAAATTAACAAAATTTGTTTTCTTTTCTTTTGCAGGTAGATAAGATCAAATTTTGAATGTTGTCAGTATGTGAACAGCTTATATTTGTGGTGCTGGGTTCACTACATTCCTCATTCCACAGCAACAGCAACAACAACAACAACAATAGAAGACTGGAACACCTGTGCAGGCAGAATCAACAAACAAATACTTGATTTAGTTTAGATCTTGAAGATAACCTGCTATCTAATTTAAATTTTACTACAATGTTTTATGACTTTTGTATAATAATGGCTATTTATTGCACTTCCTGTGGTTGGCTTTGAACATAGTTTTGTGCTGAAATTTTCTGGGTGCAGTTTTGCTGCCTTGCATCTGTTGTCTGTGTTGATTGAACAAACACTATTTATATCTGCTGTTCTTAAATTTTTCTTAATGATTGATACGGGTATAGAGCAGGTTTTACTGTTCAGACTAGAAACTGGTGTGAATCGGTAATAAACCAGAAACTGGTGTACACCTGTTAGACTCAGGGGAACTGGTGTGTGCCTGTCAGATGCAACAGACTGGTGTTTACTGGTTAGACAACTGGTGTTTACTGGTTAGACAACTTTTACTGGTTAGACAACTGGTGTTTACTGGTTAGACAACTGGTGTTTACTGGTTAGACAGCTGGTGTTTACTGGTTTCTGGACATTATTAGGAAAACTTTCAAACAAAGAAAGTCAGCAAAACAAACATTTTTCAGTTGGTAAAAGTTTAAAGTAAATAAAAAGAATAGAGATGAGTTAAATTTAAACTAAAATTGCAGCATAAGTTGACGAAATCCCTTAAAACTGTTCAAATGATCTCTATAAGGGGACATAAGTTTTGGGATTTGTTTGCAATCAGGGCAATCAAGAATGGGATCATAATAGAAAGTCTCTCTTTAAGGGAGATTAGTAGAAATAACAACAGTAAAAAAACTGGAACTGACCATGTGTGCGTTTTTAATATATTTCCTAGCATTTTGAATGACTTGTCATCACTGCCGGTACATTATATTCAAGGGGCATTACTCTGCTAAAGCGCATATTGGAATGTTCCACAGGGTTATGTTAGATCTCATAATCACATTAACCCTTTTTTAATATATTTCCTAGCATTTTGAATGACTTGTCATCATCACTGCCGGTACATTATATTCAAGGGGCATTACTCTGCTAAAGCGCACATGGTAATGTTCCATTGGGTTATATTAGATCTCATAAACATATTTACCCCTTACTTCATATATAGGGGTTTTATCCCACGTGCAAATAGTTTAGATCCAGATCTGCTGGCACAGCTGATCAGGATTTACACTTGTTGCTTCTTAGTCAGAAAAAGCCTAATGATCCAAAAAGCGAACAATGTAGATCCTGATCAGATAGCATAGATGTGCCAGCTGATCTGGATCTACACTGTTTGTCGGTGGAAAACAACCATATTCATAGATAAAATGGTTCATACATGTTTCCATTCATTTAAGTACAATGGATTTTGTATTGACTTATTAAATGTTACTTGAATTGTTTACAATTATAACAAAATATAAATTACTTGTGTATTATGCATGTATAAAAATACAAATTGATTTTATGTCACATATATCTATTTATTACCATTACATAAATTTGTTTATGTATTTTTATCTTGAAGTTTCTAAGTCATTATACATGTACCTGTTAATTATGTTGCATTTTCCAAATAGGGTGTTACTATAGATAGCAACAATAACATCTTCATTCATAAGTCATCACTAAGTTACTTACATCATTCATGCATTTATATTTAATTTAATAAGTGTTATTTATGTTATAGATTCATTTTAATCCAGCTTCTAGCTTAATTTATTCTATTTAATTTTCAATGCTTTTTTAGTTGTGTATTTTTTGTCATAAAAAGTAAGTTTTATAAAAAATGCAAGAAGTGACTGCACAACTTTAACAAATATTTTTAAAATATAACAAAGTTTAACATTTTTAGCTTAGTTTTAACCCGAGTACTTTTTGTTGCAGTACTTGAAAAAATATTAGGTGCAAGATGTGAACATGTAGTGAGTTATTGGAGGCATTGTTTACACTGTCACACATTTAGCATATTATATATTTTGTATTAATAATGAATTTTTATCCAAAAGTTGAACAGCAAGACAGAAAAGTTGTATCTTCTTTAAGCAAACATTCGCTAGACGTTTAATTAATTTAATTAAATAGAAATCACAAGTTTATCTTTCAGATAACTATGTTATGGTCTGACAATAAAAAGGTGTGCTTTAATGGAATGTCATAGCCAATAAGTGTAGACCCCACGTAGACAGCTGCAATGCTTATTATACTCCAGTGCCCAAGATCATAAAACTAAATCTGGAGATCAGTCTCAAATCTCAAGCATCTGATTGGCTGAAATGGCGACCAGTCGCCATTTCAGCCAATCAGATCCTTGAGATTTGAGACTGATCTCAAAACTTAGATTTATGATCTTGGGCCCTGGGCTTTTTTTTCTTCCTTAAAAGGGGCCATTTACTGTTGCCTTCCCCTTTCAATTGTTTTTAAATCATGCTCTTATCCCCCAAAGGTTCATCATGTTTTTCATTCCATTTAGAGGTGAAATCATGCAGTTTATCCCCCAGTTACAGGGCATAGGCCTGTTTCCCTGGCAGTGAAAACAAAGAGAGTTGTACTCTGGGTCTACACTAGTTGAAAGTTCCTGCTGATCCTTCTTTAACTTGTATCTGTATTAGCCCGTTACTCCATATATATGTGTTTTAATGCATGTGAGACCAATGTGATTCCAGATCAGCTGGCACATCAGTGTTGTCTGATTAGGATCTGCACTTGTTGCATCTTGGTAAGAAATAACCTAATTAATCTGAAAGCAAACAGTGTAGATCCTGATCAGATGGCAAAGATGTTCTGACTGATCTGGATCTACACTGCTTACCCATGCAATAAAGGTATATCTATGGGTTGAAGGGTTAATTTTTTGTTTAAATTATCATTATTATTTTATGTGCTTTATGACTTGTAGTATATTGCATCACATATTTCTTAATTGCCTTGTTTCGAGAGTTTGTTCTCTCATTCAGTTAATGACGTCTCACTTTATTGTCCAACTTATGTTTTAAATTAATATTTCATTTTATTACATGTTATCTTCTGATGTTAATTGAGTGAGTTTTAATTGCACCATAATAAATCCATTTGATGTTTGCAATCATTTATATACATGTATGTTGTTATATTGATCAAACCAGATTGTTACAACAAGTTTAAGAAATACAGTGTTCCTATTGCCTGTAATGCATAAACCTTCAACCTTAGTGAATGGTAATTGCCAACAAGGTTTAAGTTTTGGAATTTTATCCGTTTTGTGCTTCGCTAATTATTGATGCTTCGAGTAACCAGAGTTGATAGTTATTTGATAAAAACTGAGGGTCATTTCATAAACAAGAATATGCGAATGGGCAGTATAAAATGCATACACAGATTTCTGAAGACTTTACAATTTGCAGTGAATTTTGCCAGATCATCTGTTTTTCAAATACTTGTAGATAAGAATTGCAATTTTTAATTTATGCTCAAGTAAATCTCCACTACCATTTCATCTGTCACTAAGTGTAGCATTTGTTGTCTGACTCACTCCTGTGATTGTTTCTTGCAGTGCCAAGTATCATAAAACTGTGATTGGAGACCAGTTTAAAGTCACATTCATCTGATTGGTTGAAATGAGAATTGTCAATTTCTTCCAATCAGAACAACCAATCAAATAAATGTGATTTTAGACTGGTTTACAATCCCAGTTTTATGATCTTGGGCATTTGAAATGTAAATATTCTGACTGTCTGGATTGTCACCTTTACAATGTTCAGAGGACTAATCGTCCGCGACAGGGGGCTTCTGTTAACCTCAGCTCGTAAGGTAGACTAGTGTGATCAGGATTGCCATTATGTTTCTAGTTGATGTGTAAATATTAAAGTGTTTTTGTTGTGGTATACTTTGTCTTATTAAATGTGCTGACTACATGTGTATTATTATGATAGGAATGAGTGATGGAAGTGTGCAAATGTGTATTAGTGTTAAACTTTAAAAATGCTATAGCTTGCAATGTTGTAAATTTTGTCTGTTTTTAAAGATGCAAAATTCCAGGTGGGAATAAATCCATTAAACAATCCATGGTTATTGCATAATGTGCATTGTGATATCCAGTCATGTTTTTTGGCATGATCTCCGGCTGTTACAGATTGAATATTAAAACAAATTGTGTATTTGTTTAGCAAAGATTGTTATTATAGCTGAAGCTCATTTGTCTGGTGTATACAAACCTATTGATTATAAATAGCAAACTTTTTGTGGATTTAAAAATTTTAGATAATTTTTTAGGCCTTTTTCAGCCTTAATTAAAAATTCTGATTCGAAAAATCTGCATCTCATTTTATTTATTGAATGTTCTAGACGGCAGAATCTCAACAGTCACTTCAGTTTACTGATATACTCTAATTTTACCCGTTATTGTTAAATGTGTAGCTATGCATTTCATTCAACAATTTTGCTTTATATGTTAGTTGTAGCCTCTTTCAAATGCAGCTTTTGTTTTGAATGTCAATTTGTGCTGTGTGTACCGGTATGTATGTACATGAAGATTATTGTTTTATGGGGGTATTTGGGGATTTATGTTAAATAACTGTTATCTAGAGGGAAAATCATATAGTGATTATTTAGAATTTGTTAAGATTCTTTTATTGAGAGGTTGGGCCAATCTCTACAAAGCTATCATCAAAATCTCTGAATTGCCTCCGTTGAAAAAAGTTTTTTTGAATTTTCAGATTATTTTTTTAAATCTGTTACCCTTTGTTTGAACATGCTCTAAAATGTTTTACAAAATGGTCAATATGTTAAAATGTATAAAACAAATTTCAGAAAACAGCATTTGGCAGTATAATATGCTGTTTTTACTTTTTGAATCATATGCATCTTTTGAAAATCAAACTTAGTAAAGTTATAAATGACAATAATTGAAAGCTGGGGCAGGTGATATTTGTTCCAGCTTGTGTGGTGATATATTCATAGGGATGCATTTTGTTTTGAATTTCGCAGCTTGGTCATTTTAATCCTTTACTCCATATAAGCAGGGCCCAAGATCATAAAACTAAGTTTTGAGATCAGTCTCAAATCTCAAGGATCTGATTGGCTGAAATGGCGACTGGTCGCCATTTCAGCCAATCAGATCCT
This sequence comes from Corbicula japonica, assembly GCA_038501625.1. NCBI lineage: Eukaryota > Metazoa > Mollusca > Bivalvia > Venerida > Cyrenidae > Corbicula > Corbicula japonica. Next base: position 241,918 of record JAZAYU010000211.1, read on the forward strand.
TGAGATTTGAGACTGATCTCCAGATTTAGTTTTATGGTCTTGGGCACAGGTTTTATCATGTACAAATATTGTAGATCCAGGTCAGCTGATACATCCATGTCATCTGATCAGGATCTGCACTGGTCGCTTCAGGTCAGAAATAACCTAAAGAATCCTTAAGTGAACTGTGTGGGTTCTGATCAGACAGCACAGATGTGCCAGCTGATCTGGATCTACACTGTTGACATTTGGATAAAAGTCATATGGAGTAAATGTTTAAAGCATTGCACCGGCATTTTAGGCCTAGTGTTGACAGTGGATGTGTGTTGATCATATCGAGTAATGTGATTGGGAGTTTCCTTACAACGTGCCACAATTTGTTGTTAACATGTAATATGGTGATATCATATTAAATATCATTGTTCTTTCCGGTATGGAAAGTTATATGAGATATTTGTTTGTTTCAGTGAAATAGTGAGTTTTAATACTGAAACTGAGAAGGTTAGTTTTGGTATTCACCAGTGAAATAAAAACCTGTGTTTCACAGAAACAAACAATTTTCCTTTTATTTTATGATTTCCAATTAATTATACCAGCCAGTGTATATCTATACTATCAATACAGGGAATAATCATATAAAGTAAGCTGAAAGAAAGTAGTTCTGGAAAGAAAGTAGTTCTGGAAAAAAGTAGTTCTGGAAAGAAAGTAGTTCTGGAAAAACTTTGAAAAAAAACACTTATGATATTCTCTGAAAGCATTGAAAATATCTGATTATATTTCACTGGTACATACAGGCATTTCATTGGAAATCATAACATAGATATGTTTAATATACAATGTGATTTGTTACACTACGGGTTCAGAGATGGGTGAATATCCACGGAAACTATCACACTATTTCTATGCCAAGTGCTTGTGAACAATAATTGTCCAGGGAGTATCACGTAGTCATGACAGCATTAATCAATGACAACATAGTCTATCAAATCATCATTTATTATGTTTATTATTTGTGGATGTTGAGCCAGAATGTTTGCTAATTTTTTGTGATGAACTTTTGTGGATAAACTACTTTTGTAACGATTATTTCCAGTTGGGTTCATTTTTTGTCATCACATACAATTGTTTTGACATTTCATATCATGGTTATTTTATTGAACTGGATAAATTCACAGATGTATTTATTGATTCATTTAGACTGTGATTTGCAGGAATTTTCATATATCATATATCCCTTTACTCCATATATACACTTTTTTACACATGTGCCACCAGTGTAGATCCAGATCCCTGCTGTCTGATCAGAATCTATGCTGTTCACTTTTTGGTCAGAAGTAATCTAATAAATCACAAAGAGAACTGAGCAGATCCTGTGCCCAAGATCATAAAACTAAATCTGGAGATCAGTCTCAAATCTCAAGCATCTGATTGGCTGAAATGGCGACCAGTCGCCATTTCAGCCAATCAGATCCTTGAGATTTGAGACTGATCTCAAAACTTAGTTTTATGATCTTGGGCCCTGATCAGACAGCACAGAAGTGCTGGCTCATCTAGATCTACACTGTTTGCTCATGCCAGTAAGGTTTATATGTGGAGAAAAGGGATGGGATGTCATAAGGGGGTTGCTATAATATGGTACTATAACTTATAAAGTAACTGTTATAACTGCTGGGAAGTGACATTGTGTGGTTCCAGATTGATTGTGTTCGTTGATTTTCTTTTGTTTAGGGTGATGGTGTTGAGTGACTGATGTATTAAAAGTTTTAAAATCTACTGTTTCTGTTTGTGGTGATTTTAGCTCCAATCTAAACCAGAAAACACCTAAATCTGTGCTGTAGATTATAAAACTGAGATTAATACCAGTCTCAAATCTCAAGAAACTGATTGGCTGAAATGGCAACCAGTTGTCTTTTCAGCCAACCAGATGCTTGAGATTTGAGACTGGTTTCAAATCTTAGTTTTGTAACCTTCATTCCTGATACTAGTAGCACTGCTTGTAAGGCTTACATGCACAGTCACAGTCAGGCAAACATAATTAAGAGGATATTTATGTAATTTAATGTGGAAGGGTTAGTTTTTTTTTGCAATTAACATTCTAATACCCTTAACCAGTTATATGGGCAAAGATTGAAAAACTGAGATTGGAGACCAGTCTCAAATCTGTATCATCTGATCTGAAATGGAGACCAATCGGCTGGAATGGCTAGATTCCATTTCAGTCTGTATTCACTTGAATAGACATTACTGTTTTCTACAGTTTTCTCTGTCAAATCCCTTGAGAAACTAAACTTTGTATCATGAATTTTCACATACGTTCATGAAAAGAACAAAGCAACTCTAACATTTGAATTCATTAGATGTCACCATGTTAAAAAATTATTTCAGTGATGAGAAATGACGTTTTGGACTCTTGGATATTTCAAAAGATTTAGTCATTTAGCAGTGACAACAACAACTTAGGCAACCAATCTGAGATTGTCTTGGTGAATTAGCTGCAACCCAGCCATCAACTTGACAACGTTGCAGGCAAAAAGAACAAAAATGCTGGTTTTGTCTTTCTCAAGTCTGATCACAACCGTCTATTAAGGAGAATATATAATGAGTGCCAATTAAAAAGCAACACTATACTTTGAAATATTTTTGATGTTTTTAAAAGTTTCAGTATCAACTCTCAAGCATCTGATTGGCTGAAAGTCTGTTCTTTTTTAAGCACCTAGTCGTAGGTATAGAAGATATAATTTAAGTTGCATTGCAATACGAGAAAATAACTTATTTTCATTGATTGTTTATTAGCTTTATTGTATATTTCTGTTATAAGCAAAATTAAGTTTAATGTAAAAACCATTCCAAGGAGCAAAACATATGACAAATCTCAAGTGTTGTGTCAAAAGAGCAAACACATTCGAAGTTATAAGCAATTAAGTTTCAGTTCAAAGTTCATTTAAATGGGCATAACTCAAAAGTTTATTTGGAATAGTCATTCTCAGTGTCACAGATGGCTTTGTTAATGCAGATGACATATTTCGAATATTAAGTAAACAGGACAAGTACTTTCAATGTTATAGGAAACATAAAGTACCAAATTTAAGTCATTTAAAAGGGGCATAACTCGAAAAACAGTGAAACAGGAGTTATCTTTCATTTTTTACAAATAGAATTGTTCATGAAGATGATATATTCCCATTATCAAGTTTAAAGGACATGTACTTTCATTTTTATAGGCAACATGAAGTTCCATATTAAAGTAATTAGAAAGTGACATAACTCCAAAAATAGTCAAACAGTAGTTATCATTCTTGTTTACACAGATGGATTGATTCATGAAGATCAAATATTCACAGTATTAGGTTAATAGGACAAGTACTAGTTTTAGGGAAAATAAGGTTTCATATTAAAGTTGAGGGACTACCGAACGAAGCCGACGACGACGTCGCCGGAAAATAGGATCCCCAAGTGTCTACCTGCTATCGCAGGCGACACAAAAACCAGCTGTAGATTCAAGAAGAAAGGTTACCAATATGATATTTTACAACTCCCTGCATGCCTGTTGATTAACCCATCTACAGTTGATCATTATGCTTACCTCTTATGTTGCACGACGGTGGCAGGGTTATGGGATAGTTTATGAAGGTTTGTGGGGAAATCTTGCAAAAGAACCTAGACGCTCGATTTGTTTCTTTTATCCCTTTCATATTGTTCTTGCTGATATGACTCCAGATGCTCTGGTCTCGGTAAAATCACCGAATACCAGCTCATTTGCTTTGCAATGCTATTAAGTTTTATATGTATGTGTCCTTTTGCATGCAATATTATTGAGCTGATGGGTGGATTGGAGTAATTTTACCTCTTTAACTCTTGGAATTTTGTTCATATGAGGGCCCATGATCATAAAACTAAGTTTTGAGATCAGTCTCAAATCTCAAGGATCTGATTGGCTGAAATGGCGACTTGTCGCCATTTCAGCCAATCAGATGCTTGAGATTTGAAACTGATCTCCAGATTTAGTTTTATGATCTTGGGCACAGGGCAAGTGTAAGGTTGGTGCATCCTAGAACCGGGTTTAAACCCCAGCCACTGGTCGTTCCTAGGCGGTAACCCCCGGGTTCTCTTGTTCGTAAATTGTTTGTGGTGTCTATTTTCAAACTGATCATTGCATAACCATGCTCTATTCTCCAGTCTAAGTTTTGACTATGTGGGGAGGCTGTGTCTGCTGACCTTTAGTGATCATTGCATAACCATGCTCTCTTCCTCTCTCTACGTTTTGGCTGTGTGTGTTGTGTGTGTGTGTGGGGGGGGGGGGGGGGGTGTCTGCTGAATGTGGCCATTCCTGATATGGTTATTTCTCTTATTGTAACAGTGTTAAAGATGTCAATGAACATAATCTTTGCATAATATAAAAAAAAACTTTAAAAAACAAAGTTATAGGTACTACAAAAAGGAAAACCGTTTGCAAGTTTTATCAACGATTCCCCCATGTTTAATTAAAAATAAAGGTTCAGTTTAAAATCACTACGGCAACCAATATTCATTTTCAGTTTTAAATGGAGATTTGATTTATAAATTAAAAAAAAGGCAATATTAATTTCTCCAGGTTATCCATAAAGCCATCTGTAAAATTCAAAAAGAACATTACCAGCATTATGTTCAACAGCGCTCTGACTGCTTGGTGATTAACCCATAGACAATTAAACGTTATGCCTTCACGAATGTGGCAGGAGTTAAGAGTTTATTTAGGTTAATATGAAAATCTTGAAACAATGTAGATGTTCAATCAGTTTCTTTTATCCCTGTCATCTTGTTCTTGCTGGTTTGACTCCGGGGCTTTGATCTCGATAAGTGCATTGAGTACCCATCTTTTTGTTTGACAATGCTTTGAGGGCTACTTGAGGAGAAACTTCAGTGTTCTGACGGTTAATTGAACGACAAATAATAGCAAATAAATAACTAAAGGTTATTCCTTTTATGTATTTGTCTATTCTTAATTATTTTTATCTGTTTGACGTTAATATCTCATCATGATTTAACAAGATTTGCCGCATCAAGGAGTAATGCTTTTCGTTTTAGATAAAAGATCGTCTATGCTGAACTTTTTATGAACTGGTGCTATATTCGTTCAAAGAATATGTTGAAAACTAATCAAAACGTAGTTTTGTGATCGTGTGATCTGTTCGTGAAGAAGTAATTATGATTATCTTGATCGGTGAATCACGATCATTTCTCAATATACATGGCGTTTTGTTCACAATCTTTTGAAAAGTCAAAAAAGAAAATGCGTATTTTCAGAATGGCGTGACTAAATTTCAAAGTAAATCGGGATTTCGCCTTGAAATAAGTTCCGATATTGTCTATTTTTATGATTGTATTAAAAAACTGTTAAAATCACTAAGTAGAACAAAAATTTCTCATTTATTTTGAATCTGATCAAGGAAAAAATACTCTGCTGGCTGTATGCTAAAATATAATTTATATATCAAAAATATGAAAAACATTTTCAATTATTTTAAAAATATCAAACAACTTATAAGCAACAGCAATTTTGCATTTGAATAGCCCGTATGGATCCTTTAGTATTTAGTTGATTGAACATTTAATTATAAAGGTTTTCAGTAAACATCACATTTGTATATAAAACTGGTCTTCATCAATAGCTAAAACTGGTCTAACGGATGAAGGGAAAACCGGTCAGAATTTCTATGAATTGCATTTAATTTCTGCGCTGTTAAAAATCAGAACAAATGAAAATCGAAAAGCGAGAAGGGAAACCTCACAAATCATAGAAACTTTGTGATGAACATTGTAAACACATATTTTGGTAGCGAATGCGTACATATACTACTCGAAATTTGATAAGGATCACTTACCGGTATAAGATTTCGTTTATTTCTCACATAAGTTTGAAACGTTAAAATATTTGCTGTGATTCTGAAAATTCGTTTATTTGACATTAGCTTTGTGCCAGGTATGTCGTTAGACAAATCTAAATGTATGAAAAACGCTTACCTTGGGTTTACCATTAAGAAGATCTTTAAAAATTAAAAACTGATCCCTATCAAATTTTGATCAGTATATTAAGAATTGCCTGTATAAATGAATAATTATCGAGCTCGTTAAATTGTGAAATGGGATATTCTACAGCGCACTACCTGCTCGGTGTTTAACTTATCTTCAGTTGATTGCTTTGCTTACTTTTGATTGCATGACGGTTAAAGGGTTTATGAGTTTAAGAACGTTTCTAGGGAAATCTTGTAAAAGATGTACAAGTTCAACATGTTTCGTTTTATCCTGCCATGTTCTTGCCGATTTAGCTCCAGTTTCTCTGGTCTCAATATGTTCATTAATTAACCGAGGCAACTTTTATTTGTCTGTTCATATATTTCTATCATTCCGATACTTTTATTGTTTGTTTGTTGTTGTTTTTTTTCAAGTGTTCAGAAAGGTCTTGGACTTTTCAACAAAATCTTTGAACATTGAAATCTTGTAGGGTTTTATTAATCAATTTATGGAGTGTACCAATAACTATATCAAATTATTAAACTGTTTTCCTGATTTACCCTTGCACAAACACTTCCATAAATCTAATGGTTGATAAAGGTTGATGTTAAAACACTCTACAACAGCGCATTATTAAATTCCGGTACATTTGAAAGAATGCCGCCTCTAGTTCCGGAATGCGGAGAGCGTAGATGATAGGATTAATCCCTGAATTTAGTAGAGACAATGCTGACAACAAGAATTTGGCTTTTCTAGTAAGAAAGTTGCCATTCAAGAACTCCGTTATAAATAAACAATTAAATGGCGTAACACAAATATTTAGAGCAAGCAGAATGAGACCAATGGTCACTAGAACACGCCTTTTTTCAGGCAATTGTGTTTGCTGTTTTTCCTTCGTACTGTTTTTATTGTCCTTCAAGCGTGAGTTGCTTGGAACTATTCTCGGGATATGGCATCTGTTTGTTTGATCCGTCCCGGAAGTTAGAGGAACATTTCTCGTTGTTGTCGTGTATTGAGCGGTATTCTTAATACCCGCCAGTGAGTGACGCCGGGTACTGGTTCCGTACGCACCATCTTCTTTAACAAAGATGTCTAAACTGATCGAGTGCAAACGGTATAACTCTGATGTCATGTGCCGTTCTGATGTTCTTGTAGAACGATCGTCCAGACAACGTTTGGGCCCTTTAACTGAAGCATTTATGGGTTGGGGAGCAGTTATTTTCCTCAAAGATTTTCTAATTGTTCGAAGCATAAACAAATAAAGAACATTTGTAACGATTTGGGGCAAGAGTAAGAACACATCCCACATAATAAGTACTCTCAAATAATATTTGTCAAGCACTTTATTCATCGAACAAGTATCCAAATAATTATTGAAATTACCGACAATACTTATAGGTATCCAGCATACGGCGAGTGAAAGCAGCCAGGCACCGAGAGCATGTAAAAGAATCGGCGTTTTCGATGTGCTTCTAAAGGCGTTGTTTTTACGTAGCTTTGTAGAAATCGTTATATATCTGTAGATGCATATTCCCATAGTATGGTATGAACTCGCCATCGTTGACGTCACAAACGAATTTAATACGAACGCGCACGTGTACGTCTGGAACGCCGGCATTAGATAGAAACTCACTGACCCCACTAGAGACGAAACGCCAACTATAAAATCCGTAACACTCAAACTGAGAATCTGATAATTCATTGCATTGTTTTTGAATTCTTTTGAGAAAAAAAGGATAAGAACAACTGCATTGGATAATATTGTCCACAAACCGACTAAAGTTATCGCTGAATGAGCAATGTAATCACGCGCCTCTCTATATAAATTGTCAGTTATATTTGATAAAGAATTATTAACCGATAATAAAAAGTCTTGCTCGTCCATCGCAGCTCTAAATTAATTGGAACCCAGCTAGGATCGTGGCATTGTTAAAGACTTCTTACAAAATATATGAAAACTACGGCAATGAGAGACACGTGGTTATTGGAAAAGGATTATTATACTGCAAAGAAATTTTCTTGAATTTGATTGGAGAATTTTCCTTTGATGTATATCCGGATCGGCCGTGTATGTGCAATGTACGTTCTGAGTTTTCTCACTTTTCGGAGAACGCGTCGACAGTCTTTAGCTAGAAATCGAAAAGACAAATAATACGGCGACACGAGGTTTTTAAGTTCCGATGAATGATTGCGCTCTCATGCGTATTCAAGTAAACTGGTTCTGTGGTTACAGTGAGATCAGGCTGAAGTTGAATGAAGACACTGCAAGCACAACTTTTTACGAATGTTTTGCGCTTTAAGTACGTTCTCTCGGAATTTTGACGTTTTTTTTAGAATAGAAACGCCATCTTAAATGCAAAGAACAACACAACTGCGAGCTACGCTGCTAAGTTAATGAAATAAGCACGAGGGATTCAATATTGTAAATGAGAAGTCGTGCGGTCGTGAAAAAATAGGGAGATAAAACGACAATATCAGTAGCTGACGATAACAGATTAACAGATAGTCACTTATTAATTACCAGATTATTGACATTAATCCCCGATTATCATTAAGGCGCCATTACTTGTGCCTTCAAAGATATTGACGGTTTTGATGAGATAATAACGTAATTTGCTTGTAAGTTGTTAGATAGTGTTTAAAGTCGTGTTTAAGAGTACAGAAACGGGTGTGGTGACAGTGAGATCAGGCTGAAGTTAAATGGAGACACTGAGGGATTCAATATTGTAAATGAGAAGTCGTGCGGTCGTGAGAAAATAGGGAGATAAAACGACAATATAAGTAGCTGACCATTACAGATTAACAGATAGTCATTGATTAATTACCAGATTATTGACTATAATTCCCGATTATCATTAAAGCGCCATTCCTTCCGTAGACAAAAACTTACATATTTTATGTTTTATAGTTCTATTAACTAGCCGTTAATGGAAGTCAGTAAAGGTTTGTTTGTGTGATATGTAGGGACGCATACATGGTCAAACGCTAATGAAAAATCAGCTAAACAGCAAAACAATGTGTGACGTTCCTAATTCCCGACAATATAAAAGAAAGACTTCCATCACAAAAAAAGCCATTGAATGTCTAATTATCTGAATATAATGTAAAGAATACCTTACTGATTAGACGGTATTAACCTTATGATTATAATCAGTACATTATAAAAACCAAACAAAAGAGTTCCAATATTGGAAACATAATCTGATGTTGGTTTTCTGATTAAATATCTTACATCAAGATTGCGACATTAAATAGATACTTTTTTTCAAAAGATGCTTAAAGGAATTAATTGACTTACTGAGCGTATTGTAAATGGTATATAATTCCATTATTCTCTACTATAGTAACTAAATGTGTCTTTTAAGGAAGTTTTTCGCGGAGTCTATTGTGGGAGATTTTTTCAAGTTGAAGAGCAAAGATTGGATATATCATTTGTCGAGAATTTTAATTAGTCAGATATAAAGCTAGGTGTTTGATTGTTGATGGATGTGAAAACCAGAAGTGCCGCGATATTTACATCTGTATTTCAAGTGTCATCTACTAATTATTCAGTAGCACTTTGGTAAATATCGGCGCGTACCATCATACAAGATTTATTAAGTTTATGTTCAAACTCTTTCGTACGCCTCCAAGTATACTCAAGGGATAAACAAACACAGGGTAAACTTTGACGATGATTCTTGCTTTTTCCATTTCACGCTATCCCGTTCGCAATATGCACCATTCAATACAGGACCACGTGAACGCCATCCCGGGGAGGCATCGTTACCCGTTCGCAATATGAGCCATTCAATACAGGACCACGTGAACGCTATCCCAAAGAGGCATCGTTACCCGTTCCCAATGTGAGACATTCGATACAGGTCACGTGAACTGTAGCCTAGAGTTCCTTGGTAGATTTTTATTTCTTTTGATTAGCTATTATTGATAAGTTATTTAAACTAGATTTATTTTTAGTCATTATAAACTAGATTTATTTTTAGTCTTTCGAATCTTTGCATTGCTATAATCAACACATTATATACATTGTGAATGGATACGGGGAGCCACGAGTTTCATCCAGTGTTAGTGAAAGTGCAGATACTTTTTTTCACTTATTTGACCAATAGTTCAGATCAATGAAAAAAGATTTGTTCGAAGAAGTACAAATCTTTAAATTTCTTTAATGTTCAAACTAAAGAGCTTAATAGCACTAATACTTATACACTGACTTCTTCTAACTGTGCACCCCTTGTTGCTGATCTGTTTTTATACTGTTATAAAAGATATTTTATGTTGTCTCTTTCTACCGAACATCAGGATGACATTATTACATCTTTTAACAACACCTGAAGGTACCTTGATGATTTGTTGAATATAGATAATAATCATTTTCCATCTCTGGTTAATAAAATTTATCATAATGAACTCAAACACTTCAGATTAGCAAGCAAACTTTCTTGATCTTAATCTTTTATTCAAAATGGATACGTCACTACTATAATTTATGATAAAAAGAGATGATTTTAATTTTAACATAGTAAATTTTCTGTTTTTAGACGGCGATGTTCCTCGTGCTGCATCTTACGGGGTTTATATCTCACAGCTTGTTCGCTTTTCTAGAGCTTGCAATGATGTAAATGATTTCAATGAACGTAATCTTTGACAGAAAAACGTTTCAAACAATGTTATCAGTATCACAAATTAAGTAAACCTTTTGCAAGTTTTATCGCCGATACCCAGATTTAATTCAAAAATACAGGTGCAGTTTAAAATCACTTTTGCAACAAGGTATTTTTTTCTATCCAGTTTTTTTTATGGAGAGTTAATTTATAAACTTAAGAAAATAAAAGGCAAAGTTAATTTCTCCCGGTTATTCGTAAAAACCATCTGTAAATTCAAAAAGAAAGATTACAGACACGGTTTTATGCAGTGCTCTGCAGGCCTGGTGATTAATCCATCTACAGTTGATCATTATGCTAAACTCTTTGGTTGCACGATGGCGGCAGGGGTGTAAGAGTTTAATATGAATAAGAGGTTAATAGGGAAATCTTTTTAAAAGAACCTAGAAGCTCCAATTGTTTCTTTTATCCCTGTAATCGTGTTCTTGCTGATTTGACTCCAAGTGCTCTGGTCTCGGTAAGGTCATTGAGTACTCGCCCCTTTGGCTTTTCAATGCTTTTAGATTTTTATGTTTTATATGTTTGTGTGCATGTGCATGCAACATTGTTAGTCGTTATAACTAATACACACAAATCACTATAAACACAAAATAATTGAGTTAATATGTTCAATAAATTATATCGTCTGGGTCGGACGTACATGCATGTTTGGTCTTATGTATTGATGTGCATTCGGGTTATTGTAAGAATAAAAATTAACATGCTGCATCATTACTAACTTGAGAACATCTCTCAAAACCTGTAAAAATATAAACATTTATCGTGATTTTAGAACAGTATACATTGCAAATGATACTTCGTGTGGGTGATTTTGGCAATTTTTAAAAGCATCTTGCATTCAAAAGCAAACAATGCCATTAAAAACGAAAGCTACAACAATCGCCTGTTATAGAATATTTTTGTCGGTTGAATTTCTCATTACAATACATAAAAACTCGCCTCACTTTTGAAATGTCTCCTATTTTTTTTTCCTTTTCCGTTAGATGATACAATCGGTTTATATACAGTGTAATTTGTTTGCGTACATACTCGATTATTAATCTTTTAACTTACTTGTTTTGTTGTATATTTATTGTTCAAGTTATATTGTTATAAGTATTAATTTAAATTCTCAAATTTTCATGGTATATTCATTCAATTATTTATTATTAAGCGGTCAAATGTACAGTCTGAACCTTTTTCCGTACTTTAGGGAGGCATACATAGTGCCGCTATGTACAAATTTTACGTAAATCCACTCGATAGACTATATTTTACCGACAGTGCCTGTATTATTGGAAATATCCTATGTAATGGGACTACATGTCCAAATGACATTACAATAAATTTACAGAAAGAAGAAGACTCGCGTATACCCATCGGGATGGCAGAACACTTTTCTTCACAGAAGCGTAATTGGCGGTTAATGCGGTTCTTACTGTGTGAACACATTTGTTAGGCATGATATAAGATGTCCCAATTCTAACTTGTTCACTGTAGAAGTTGTGCACGCTGTATAGAAGCACCAGTACAATGTCTAGACCAAGTTCAATAACCAGCAAAACCAATTTAGTAACATCAGAGTTAAGATTCTTGATTTAATTCATACGAATGTCTGGAAATAAGTAATTAACATTTAAAAAATGCCCAGTATAAAAAGGGTTAGGGTTAGGGTGCGGATCTGTGACCAACCTTATAATCTGTGTTTGCACTAAACCACTTCGTTCGTAAATCAATTTATTAACAATATATCAGATTCTCCAGACCGAAGATGTTAAATTATAATATAAATAACAATAATCCGAGTAAAACATATACATTGTTGTACACGATTATACTGCTAAAGCTCTACAAGCCTTGCGCGAACTGTTCTCCCATTCGTCATGTTGTATTACCACACCGGATCAACAGCTGAAAAACCATCAAATTACTTCAAAGAAAGGAATCATCTTCAAAGTGGACATCCTTCGCATTCGTGGCATACACCTCAGTTCGTCGACAGACAAATGACCAGTAAGCGTTTTGAAGACGAAAAGTGCTATGGTGAGCCTTCACGGTAATCAGAGAATCTATACCTCGTCATTCCAAGTCAAAAAGAAAGCACGAAACATTACATTCCTTAGGAGGAAAATGGCATTCCTTAGGAGGAAAATGGCATTCCTTAGGAGGAAAATGGCATTCCTTAGGAGGAAAATGGCAAAACGTTTACCATTTTCTGAGCTCAACAGCAATGAAAAAGCAAAGTTGGGCTTCAACAGTTCTCTCTCCTTTTAGAAATGTGCGAGTGAATTTATTTCCAGTGGAAGTTTATCACCGCAAACCGCCACTGAACATGAAGAGATTCGCAAATTAGAAGAGGTTAAATCAGCAGCAACCGAACAGATGGAAAAAGACAAAGTGATCATTAAAAATCTTCAAGACTTCATCAGCACACAACAAATAAATGATCTCCAATTCGAAACTTCTAAAGTTTTTTCTGCAACAGGAACATGAAAAACTGATTATCCAGAACTGCGGAACAATGTATACGTTACCGGAACCTGAGACCACTACCAAAAGTCTTGGGAGTCAAATGGATATCATCCGACAAAACAACGTCAAAAAATAGAAAGACATTACCGATCTTAAATCAAAACTTTATTAAAAGGATCAACTTATAAACACACTAATTACATTATCTATAGTTACAAGGCTACCAAAATAACCACAACAGCATTCCCGTCTTTAACCAGGCTCTAACATTGATCCAAGTGGACATCAACACACCAGTGACTTCTTTGAAGTAACAATTAGTCTACCCCACATTCAAGGTCAATCCAATTTGGTCACAGCCATCTTGTATACAATTTGGTCACAACCATACTTGTGTATTCTTTAGTCGCAATGGAATTTAGCAAGTAGAATTGTAGATTTATCTATATTTCAGATTCGGATGACTGAATCATCAAAACAATTGTTTCTTCTAGTGTGTGGATTTCTCTTGCCGCAGACTATTATTTCTCGTTATCAAAGGACGTGCTATATATTAAAACAAACTAATGACACAACTAGTTAAAAAAATTATTAATATATCTTATGCCAGGCCAACTGATATTATAAATTTATACGTTGTTAAACCTTTCTTTTCTATTTAGATTTAATTTCTTTACAATTACACCTTTTTATGTTACGCGAGAATTCAACTTTTGCGAACCGGAAGGTTATGCTACCATGCCCAAATATGGTAGCTAAAATGATAATCTTCTGTTAATTTAATAAAAAAACGTACTTGTATTTAAATTTACATGTTTATTGAGTAACATTATTTTAAAGTTAATTGTCAAATTCGGTTCGATGCTTTATTTTGTAACTGATCATCTTTAAATCTTTGTATCCTCTTTGTTGTCACGGTAAAGAATGCCCGAGGCAGGTAATCTTATCGGAAATTTCGGGATTTCACGTGCATATTCAACGTTTAACTCTTCACAAAGAAACAACTTACTTTTAAACAAAAGCAAAGAAATACCGCTCGTACTAAGGATTACCTTAACTGCATTTTAGAAAAAATGTTTTATATTTACATTAATTTGAGTGTGAAAACCTTGCAGCGGATTACCTGATACAAAATATTGTAAACATTTATTTGACGTTCTGAATTATCTATTTGAAACAAAGAAATAAACAAAGAAACTTAACACGTGTTTATTTACTGCCGACGGAAAACCGGCGGATTTCAACCCGATATAACTTAATCTGATATGAGCATAGGGTATAGGCTGCAGGTTCAGGATTCTCTTTCTTAAAAAAACAACTTATATATAAGAAAATATTCAAAAGCTTATTTTAAACCAAAAACACACTATGTCATATATCCAACACTATTTTTGTTACAATACAGAAGAAGAGCAAGAAAAAACAAACAATCGATTGTTGATCGATTATCGCAGTCTCTTCTAAAACGATCAATTTTCGATTATAATCGATCATCGTTTAATTCCTACTGAAAATATTATTTATGATAAATCTATTTATTGAGTGCCAGAAATAGGTGGGTTTATGGCTCGAAGTAAAAATAACAAATTATATTCTGTTACCGTTTTTCCAAAAGAAACATGTTAATGTCAATCACAGGGAAGGTGCTACCATATAATTGCCTGTTTGAAAAGCATAGGATTCGACACAGATGAAAAAAGAAGCGTGTTGTAAGTCTTACACAGTTAAGGAAAAACACACTTTGTAAACCAGACAAACAATCTGGTCGTAAAAATACATACATCTAACTGATAAAAAAATGTATGTAATATATACGAGATGTGCAAAAAATTTAAAGGAAACCTCCAGTACTAAGAGAAAACCTCGCACCGACAAGGTCCCAGATCTGAATGAATTTGATCAGGGTGTTCTTAGGAGAACTGTTAAAAAGATTCTGATCCATTACAAGCGTGCCCACTGTAAATTATATAATGCAGGTTCTTTTAGAAAAAGATCAATGGCCAAGGTAGTCCGACTCATTTGCGCCGTATGTTAAGGCAACTAGGCTTCCGTTTGAAGAAAACGCAAACCAATCGACGAATTATGATTGAAAAGCCAGACAAAATTGCTTCCAGGATAAACTATCTGCGCAAGGTGAAACGTGAAGAAAGCCGTACGGTTGTGTACACTGAAGAGACATTCATCCACTCCTCACACACTACATGTATGTCATGGCAATCTGAGGATCTAAGTGTCCTTCCTCCCTTTAGCAAAGTTGAAAGGCTCATTTTTGTTCATGCAGGTTGTGAAAATGGCTTCATCAACGATGCTTCGCTTGTATTTAAATCCAAATCTGCAACGGGTGTTTATCACAATGATATGAATTCGGAAAACTTTATGAAATTGGTGAAAGAAAAGCTTCTACCGAATATTTCGCAAAATTCCGTTGGTAAATCGCATAGGTGTAAATATAAGCAAAGCTCTATTTTCACCATCACTTTTAACAAACAAATAACCACAACGCTCATTTTCATTTGCTGTTTCAAACTAAATGTGATAATGAGTGTTCAGTGTTTTAAATTTACATTCTCTTGCATACTCATAATCTGTTACACTAAAAAGATTTAGATATTGGGCCTGAATTGCATCTCTTCAGAGTTTTTCCCGCTAAATTGTTTGAAGATGGTCACGTCGTTTCTTACATGTTTCCCAACTGTCATATTGTAATGTAGGGTAAAGTGTATCTACCAGTTAACCTGTGTAAACACGCAACAAGACAATTCAATGTTTATTAACCATTCTCCCTTCACCAAGCAGAAGCATCACCAGGGACGTCGTGATCCTCAGGCGCAGTCAACCACTCTCATCGAACAGCGGCTTGGTGCTTAGCGACAGTTCGACATCTGTGAACGATTCATCAGCCCCTCGTAGATCAAAAAGACAACAATCACTATCTCCGCAACAAGCCAGGCGTCATAATCACTAGCCACCTAAACCACGTGCCATAGTGACATTAACTTAAGGTAAATGATTCAGGTGAACACAATGTTCTATGAACCTCATCCTAAACCGTCTCCGCATTCTGTGATCCGGAGTCCAGCTAGGCGATCGGGGAGAAGGACCCTCTCTCAGACCAGAAAAATACGACGCTTAAATAAGGTTCAATAAACTTTTTGTAGGTAAATGTTACGCAGTATGTATTGTGTTGTAAAGAGCTGTGTCAAAGTAAATGGGGAGTTGACTGACTATTTTGGGATGATATTGTGTGCTTAGCTTACTCAGTATATGCTATACCGGATTTTACCAACATGACTCCGCTGTTCGAATTGATTCCGTCTATGTCGGTAAGTTGTTGTTGTGAAAAATATACTTAACACTCGATTAATATTCAATATTATAAATTTTATTTAACACATATTTTTTTTCATTGGGATCGATTACTAATTAATATTCGTACGTCGAACATTATCGTTTGCCCAGTTTATTATAAAAATGAGTGTTAAGTTAATTTAATTATGTGTGTTTATTTAAACAGAAGTTGACAAGAAAATATAAATACGTATCGACTGATATATAAAATTTAATAATTTAATTTTGTGCGTTAATTGGAAGCGCTTATAATGGGCATGTCTGCACTTGTACTTGTATGAAATGTTCCTAAAAATTCTTCCAGCTTCAAAACATAAAACAAAAGCAAATTCTTAGGACATAATAAAGAAATAAAAAGTTAATATTTAAGTTTTCTGCTTTAGTGTGACTAAATGTTATTTGAAGCACAATTTTATAAAATGATTTGTAATAATAAATATTGCACTACAATTGCTTAGAGTAATTAATTTTCATTATTCTGAAGTAACATCAAAGGCAATAGAAATAATATAGAAAATTAAGAGAGACTTATGAGGAATTTTAATATTTCTTGAATATTCAATTAATTTTATTTAACATATAATCGTTTTATTTTTTTTCATTTCATTTCTAGAGGATGTACAATTAGATGCAAAAAGATTTTTTTAGATATCTATAGAAATAAAATAGTTGAGGGGCACCCCCGTGTTTTTCGTTCCCGCCGCGGAAACACAAAAATATTACCATCAAGTTCTATTCAGTTTTTAAGTACCTTATAATTGTCCGATTTTCAATATCTTTACAATTTTGGAATGCCTGGAGGTTGTACAAATAAATGCAAAAAGAATTATTGAGATATCTTTAAAAACAAAAACAAGTTTTATCCAATTTGAACTATCTTATAATTGTCCGATTTTCAATATCTTTACATTTTTGGAAAGCCTGGAGGTTGTACAAATGCAAAAAGAATTATAAAGATATCTTTAAAAACAAAAAAAAGTTAAGTTGTACCGCTGTGTTTTTCGAGCCAGCGAAAAAAACAAAAAATAATTGTGAACACAAATTTCAAATTTTAAAGTACCTTATAATTGTCCGATTCTCAATATCGTTACCATTTTGGAAAGCCTGGAGGTTGTACAATTAAATGAAAAATTATTGAGATATCTTTAAAAACAAAAAAGTTAAAGGGTACCGCCGTGTTTGCCTTCCTTTTTTCCCGCTATTTTACGGCGCCGCCGCGTTTTACACTTGACCTCAAATATCAAGCATCTGATTGGCTGAAATGGCGACCAGTTGCTATTTCAGCCAATCAGATGCATGAGATTTGAGACTGGTTTCCAATTTCAGTTAGGTAACCTTCATTTCTGATTACTAGTGGCACTGCTTGTAAGGCTTACATGCACAGTCTCAATCAAGCAAACGTCACGAACATTGACCATGTTCTCTATTGAAGAAGATTGTTTGCAGGCAAAATACAGCATGAAATAAAGTTATGTTTTAATATGACCCGATACAAAATACTGTCATAACTGTGCATGACTGAGGATGAGGAGGCTGCATATCCTGGAGTATTTAAAGCTTTCACTCAAGTGCCCCTGACCCCCAACAGGGCTGGATGCAAGATTTTCTTCCCAAAATCCCCATGAAAATTAAATACTGCTGCCCGAAAAATGGGGTTCGAGCTTATCGAGCACCACCACTGAAACCCCCTGGACCCAACCCATTTTCCACCTGGACCGAAATTATGATGGAATTCAAGCATCTGAATGGCTGAAATGGAGACTAGATCAGATGCTAGATTTGAGACTGGTCTCCAGTCTCAGTTTTATAATCTTTGGCCTATACAACTGGATAAGGATACTAGAATTGCACAAAAACTTTAACTCTGCCACATTAAATAACATAAATATCCCCTTAATTATCAAACTGAGAAATTTTAGCAATTTCCACAATGTTACAACAGACCTCCTCTGTATTCAGATGATCTGCACTTGAAACATGTGCTAGAATAACAAACATTACTGTTTTCTACGGTTTTCTGTCATATTCCTTGACAAAAACAACATGGACAACTATTACATTAATGCTGCAAGTGAAATCAAATATCTGGAGAAATTTAATCACCAATATGTTTAAAAGTTGTCGGTTCAGTATCTCTCGGTTTAAAAAACACAAAAAATTAAGCTTTGGTTTTTGTTCGTTCTTTTATTAAAAGGGAGGCGATTTACAAAAACAGATATTAAAGTAACTGTATCTTATTTCTTTACATCAGTAGGTTAAAAGATTGTTTTGTTCCATCTGTAAATGCCATAACTGCTAAATTTTACAGTCATATATATTTTAAGGGAAATTTCTAACACCTGTGTAAGCAACACTTTTGAAAAATGTATTGATTTGGTCTCTACGCAAACAAACAAAATTGTAAAACAAAATCATACTCTAAAATGTTACTAAACTTGTACAAATGTTGATAAACTTTCTTTAAAAGGTATGTATAAGTGCACACCGATAGACATTAAGTCAATTCCACAACATGCTGACGTTGTAGAAGCTTTAACAAATTATATTGATTTTGATTGTGTTGCCTGTTAGTGATGATTCGCTAGTAGATGTAGCAGGATTATAAGACAGTGATGCCAGTGATGTTGTGAAAGACAGTGTATCCCAAATACATTATGTTGGAACTGACATCGCACTAGATAGGTCGTTGGATAGTAATGCAGAATCAGGTTGCGAAGTAGATTCTGTAGGCGATGATTTTCAACATAATCAGGCAATACCTTGTGATGTAAATAGTAAAGTTGAAAGTACTATTGAGGGATTCTTAGACACTTTGGTCATAATCGAAATGTTAAAAAAGACACAATTGGTTAACCAAAATTCCCATCGGTAGCAAAGAAAATCAGTACTTTATTGTAGAAAATTCAGGCAACTTAGATAAGTGAACTGAGCAAAAGAATATTTCGTTTTCTGATGATTGTGGAGTGTGGAACACGTCTGCGGGTGCAACTCCAAAAACTATATATTTTAAGGCAAACGATGACATTACCGTCATATATTTTAAGGATGGCCAATAATGCAAAAAACGTCAAATTCAACGTAAACTGTATATGAGCCAATGTCTCCTCAACCATCAGACAATGAAATAGTTGTAGTACATATATATAATACTACGCGAAGAACAGATATAAATTACAAAATAAATTATAAATTGTAAGAAGAAGGTATCTTGGATTGGATACGGAAGTTCGGTAAGATCATTAGCTGAAGCAGAGAACAGGTTGATTTTCTGGTCTGATACCGCACGGTAACGCGAATAAGCAAACGGAATATTAACGAACTCCGGATTATGTCATGGTTGAGGTAAGAGATGATAAAAACAGACAATCCCCAACAGGTTTACAATAAATTTAACACATGACGAAATTTAATATCCGACAGGTCTTCAGCAAATACGCGACTTAAAAAAAATAGATATTGCAACTAAGTCTGGCCCAAAATATGTAGCTGATCACATACTATTACTAGAAAACATGATCAGTGAAAATCACCCATTTGTTAAACCTATCGTCTGAACCAGGGCAAAGACTCCCAGCATAATTTTGTACACGAACGACCAGATTAATGACTTGAAAACAATATGCTGCAATGGTCTATCTATTCTTGGAGTTGACAAGACTTTTAACCTTTACGATATGCATGTCACAGTTACTTGCTATAAACAGGTGTCTGTTAAGCGAACGAAAACAAATGAACATCCGTTATTCTCTGACCCGATATTTATTCACGATAGCAGTGACTTTGAGTCATATTGTCAGTTTTTTCCACTAAAAAGTCAAGCTCACAAACGCTCCTTAAAGAAACTTGGTTTTTGGCACTGACGAAGAATATGCCATGATAAAAGCAATAAACTCGTTTTTTTCCGGATGGAAAACATGTGTACGCGCCATTTAAGACAAAATACGTCACAAAAATTAAAAGATGATTGCGTAGATATTAAACAACGCGATGATATTTTGCGATCGATCTATGGAGATGGGAGAATCATTGAAGCCGACGACAGCATATGTTTCGATGAAAAATGCGACAGTCTTGTTGAAAAATGTCCGGTACTTCGAAAATAAACTGAAACCAGTTCTTAAAGAAAGTCAGCAAACCGGCAAGAAACGAACATAATGATAACCATTGAACGAACAACAATTGTCAAAGTTTAAACCATGTTCTTAAACAAACAATTGATTGGAAGTCCAAACCGTTAACTGATCTGGTCGAAGCGATTGAGTTAGTTGTGAATGGACAGTTCAAGGATCTCCGTAGTGCATTGATCCATTCAGGAGAGTACCGACCCTCGGAAACTCACGAGAAATTCAAAATTTCTTAAACAGATTGGATATCAATGACACCAGAATAACGCGCCAAACATTTTGCGAAATTTCGCAGTCATATTCAGAATCTGCCAAAACCAGGGCAAATGAATTCTACAGACGGTCTCTCAAAACAGGTTGCTCCCCAAACGCATGGCAGAAAACCGGGACAAATAAAACGCAAAAATCCATGTTAGGACTTAAACAGTTCCGATAAACATTATCACCCTCAGAATGCGTAGATATAGTTACTCTTAATTCCCTTGTTGGAGTTACGTTTTAGAAGTGGTTTTCGGTCGACATATGTGTTTTTGGTCCCTGATTTGGTCTTATGTGGTCTTTTTATATACGTATAATCAGTAGTTTATCATTTATTTAATAAGATTAAAAAATATAGATTTATTTTAATGAGATAAATTAGGTAATTAAATGAATTTTGTTCATTAATTATATATTTACGTATGTTTTAAAAGTAATTTTCGGTCAACTTATATTGTTTTCGATCCCTGGTCTTATTCGGTCTTTCATAAACATAAAATCACACGTTTCCCATATAAATGTAATTAAAATTAAAATTTATTAATAAATTGTACATTTATTTTTATTTTAAAAGTCGTTTTCGAACTTTTTTTTATATCTTATCCGGTGTTTTTGGTCGTTTTCGGTGATTCTATGCACCCCACCATATCTGAGATATTCCTGGTGAATTAGCTGCAACCCAGCCATCAACTTGACAATGTTGCATGCAAAAAGAACACAAACTCTAGTTATGTCTTCCTCGGTGCAAAAACAGTCTTCTAGTCTTTGATCATAACCATCTATTAGAATATATACTGACTGCCAATGAAACAAAACACTTTATTTTTTGGAATATTTTTGAATTGTGTAAAAATTTCAGTCTCAATTCTCAAGCATCTGATTGGCTGAAATGTCTGTTCTTTTTCTAAGCACCTAGCTGAATCTTAAAAATATTTTTCACTACTATGTGCTACGTTACTTCACGGTTGTCGTTGTGAAACGAGTAGACAATGTTTAATTTATTTAAATACTTAACAAATGTTAGTTTTCATATTTTTAAAAAAACATTCTCAACGTGGATTTGGAGAATGCATTTTAAAATTGGAACATAAAGATACATTATTTTCAATTCTTTTATGATACGATATCCGCGTAGGGGACGAGCGCCATATGATGTTTGCCACGGCAGACCAGCTGAGATTGCGCCAGTGGTCCCTGACGTGGTACTTAGACGGAACATTCAGAGTAGTGGCTTGAATCCTCTCTCTGGTCGCCAGAAAAGTGGTCTTTTTACAGAATGGCAGTCCGCACAAACAATGACACAGAAGGTACATTTTTACATTATATAATAATATCTTTATTTGAAGAAGGTAACTTTTTTTCAAAAAAATTATATATTAATATTTTATTTTCAACATTTTTATAACATAAAACAGTTATTCTAAAACATCAAAGTTAGGGGAAAATACGCAAACAACCATACAAAGTCAATAGAGTGATAGAAGATGTATATTCAACATAATGTAATCAGAGTTAAATCGTGGTATTAAATAATATTTGTCATCAACTGAGTTATGTCATCGAAATTCCTGAATTAAAAAGACCTAAGATTCAACTGTTACATATTTCTTGTAATTAAGTAACGTGTTATTATTATATAAAACACGGCAGCAAATGATGCAAAACATATTTCCTTATAATTGATTGCGTATAATATTATTCTGTTTATTTAAATAAATCAACAAAAGATTGATTAAACATCAGTTTTTGCTCACATGTATCGCATTTTAATTTATAATTAATAAAATTTATTACTTTTCCGCTGATGAAGTAAATAATTTATGGAATATTATTTCGTTGTCGTTGTTGTTTTTTTAATTGAAATTTATTTAATAATAATATAAAAATTAAATATAATATAAAAAATAGACCTGGGTACCGTGGATGAAGTTTCTTCATATACCGGATTTTGCGGGAAAAGACGGTATGTAGCATTTGATTTGTGAATCGCCGTCCGTCGGCATTTAATCATGTCTGGATTTGTATAACAATTATAAAAGCAATATAGCATGGACTGAAGTAAAAAGAAGGAATCGATCTTCAACTTCGATGCAGACTGCACAGAAGCAGCTGCCAGTGACGCCCACAACAGGTGCTCCCGCGCATACGACTGTGACGGCGCTGTCGCGAAGATCGCGAATTGTAACACTGTTGCTTGATTTAATGTTAATATATGGTGTTACCGACGTTGTGATAACACCGTAATGGGCTATATTGTATTGTTATGAGGTAACACCGTTATGGGTTATATTGTATTGTTTATGTAGTAACACCGTTATGGGTTATATTGTATTGTTTATGTAGTAACACCGTTATGGGTTATATTGTATTGTTTCTGTAGTAACATCGTTATGGGTTATATTGTATTGTTATGAGGTAACACCGTTATGGGTTATATTGTATTGTTTATGTAGTAACACCGTTATGGGTTATATTGTATTGTTTATGTAGTAACACCGTTATGGGTTATATTGTATTGTTATGCGGTAACACATTAATGGGTTATATTGTATTGTTTATGTAGTAACACCGTTATGGGTTATATAGTATTGTTTCTGTACCGTTAAAGGTTCTAGTTAGGGAATATAAACGCCCAGTATTCTTTGTCTAAAAACAGTATTTATTTTCTTTTGGATATGTAAGAACTTCATGGGATATTGAAACACGTTAAAATATATTTTGGATATACATTGTGTGAAATTAAATGTCTGTAGAATCTTGAATTGTTTTGTTAATTTACTTTAGAAATAGAAAATCCAGTGTGTATTGTAATTTTAAAAATTTAATACAGTCACTAGAAAATTAATTTGGAAATAAAACATTAAATCTTTGCCACAGGCGCCAGCATCAAAGGTTCAGCTCATGCCATCCTCAGCGTCGTCGGATACAACAGAAGGTGCACGGCTGCAAACAGAAAACAGAAAATTACGGTTTTAGAGACAAAAATGAAATTTATTTTAAATACCGACCTTGTGCAAACCAGAGATGACACAACACACCAGAAGTTAGTTGGTGGTTGTGTTGATGTTCCCATATTTTCTAAAACAGATAGGGTATTGTCTAAACAGCCCGCTGATATAATTAACCAGAATATCCTTGATAGCATTACAACTAAACATCCCTAAAGGCCGATTGCTGGTTCTGCTTATTTATTATAATCCATATTCGGGCTTAACAAACAATGGGGCAGAGGGTTTGAATTCTAAATTAAAAAGACTTGTAGAATGACGCGAACAAGAAAAAGACAGTATTGGTTTATATTCTTATAATCAGGGGTTCCAATGAAAATTTCAAATCATCTTATTTTTCGCGGTGATAAATTTAATAGGATTGTCAATATCTGTGGATCTTAATGTTTTTTTATTGTGTCAAAATATGTCTGAAAGAGATCTATTACGTGGATTATATACAAGTGGTGTGAATATTGTCTAGGATACACAATGTGTTAAGTAATCTTGTTACTAACAAAGAAAGCGGTCCAGACGGCACAAGCCATCGGATGCTGAAAGAGTCTTTTAAAACTTTATGCCGTCCGCTTAGTATCTTATTTAATAGATCTTTAAGAGAAAAATGTTATCCATTTGTTGGAAACAAGCTAACGCAATGCCTCTGTTTAAAAAAGGTGATAGAGACAAACCGTCTAACCATAGACCAATATCATTAATAAGCTGCCTAGGAAAAGTTATGGAACGCGCTGTTTTCAAACATTTATATAATTACTTAATTGCAAACTGCCTCATTTACAAAAATCAGTCGGGTTTTCTACAACAGCATTCAACGATTTATCAACTTATAGATATTTATCATCATATATGCAAGGCCCTTGATGAGAAAAAGTCTACATGTATAATTTTCTGCGATATATCCAAAGCTTTCGACAGAGTTTGGCATAAAGGGTTAATATTTAAACTTAATAGGAATTTCTGGGGATTTACTTATCTGGTTATCAAGCTATCTAGTAAATCGTTGTCAAAGAGTTTTTGTTGGATCAACGTTTTCAAATTCTAAACAAATAAGCGCTGGTGTCCCTCAAGGGTCCGTGCTTGGGCCCTTACTATTCCTTATATACGTCAATGACATTTCCGAGTCGCTTTTGAGTATCACTAGATTATTTGCTGACGACATATCTCTTGCAGTATCTTCTAACGACATCGATTTCATAGAAAATACTTTAAATGAAGATCTTAACAAACTTTTACTATGGTCTGAACAATGGTTAGTGCAGTTCAATCCTGCTAAAACGGAAGTCTTATTTCTCTCTAGATCAAATGTACCCTTGCCCCTACTATACTTTCGATAACTCTCAATTAAACTTTGTTAAACATCATACGCATCTTGGAATTACTCCAAGCGACGATGGAACTTGGCACGAACACATATCTATTATCAATAAAAAAATCTTCAAGTATCTTAGGGTCGATGCGAATGCTTAAATTTAAATTAAAGAGAACCACTTTAAATCAAATCTATATGTCATACCTAAGACCTATTCTAGAATACGCTGCCGTCATTTGGGACAATTGTACTATCTATGAAAAAGATACCTTAGAAAAAATACAGCATGAAGCCGCAAGAATTGTCACCGGGTTAACACGATCAGTATCAATAGAAAGATTAGTTAATGAAATAGGCTGGGTTTCTCTTGCAGATCGAAGAAAAATGCAAAAGTTAACTTTAATTCAAAAATATAAACAAGGTCATTTGCCGTCATATTTAAAAGAAATATTTCCCTTTACTGCACCTTATTGATTTTAGTTTTTCGTAACTTTTCTGATTTCTTTCAATAAGGAAAAAGAAAGAAGGAGAAAGAGTTTTTTAGTGTCATATTTTTGTTTTGGCATGGAACTCGTGTCTCAGGCTCATATGAGGCAAGACTACTTTTGAGTTCTTTGACTCGGGGGTATGGAAAGCATGCATTAACATTTATGGCCCGGTCCTAAACCCTGAATTCCATTGGTCTAGGTTCATAGTGGGGCTTGGTGTTTGGGGCCTGACCTTAGTGGTTTATATATTTAACGGGACTGCCTTAGACTGTTTGAACCACATCGGTATGTCTTCCTAAATTATCAGTTTTTGAGCACGACTCACTGTTTGCTATTGTTATTTTTTTAAATGTATTTTTTTGTGCAATAATGAACAGGCCAAGTTACTATGTTACAACTGTTACACTTTGCTTAACACCCGGACTACTTCATTAGATAATTAGGTCAATCCTTTTTTGAGTATGTTGTGTCCACGGGGTATTGGAGCAGAACTGACTGCGCATGCCCGAGAAGACCATAAAAAGCCTGAGGATGACCGGAAACTGGGACACTGCTTACGACTACTACCTTCACGGATCTTCTGAGGTTCCAGTGAGCATCACACCTTTGGTAAGTTGAGTTTATTCAATACTGCACGAGTTTACTATGTTGTGGCAATGGTCACAATAAGTGGACGCGGACTCATGAGAGATACTAGAGGTGTTATAAATTGATATGTTTGTTATTGGTTGGATCATTCTTTCTCACTATGGCCACTAAGAAAGCTGTCTTGTTTGGCGACGTTTATTCGACGTTTTGGGGAGGAGAATGAAGAGCAGAAGTTAGGGAATGTGGATGTTACGGTGATGGAATACGGAGGTAGTCGTACCGTCCACTTATTCGCATACAAGCTGCAATACAAGTTCGCACATTTTTTTCTAAGACCAAAACGTCTTCAAATTACAGAATTCACTTAAGGTAATAACTTTTACAAAACGACATTATCTATGTCAAGCACAATTGTTAGTGCATCAATCTGTGTGATAAAAACAATTTTAATATAATCATTACAATTATAATATATATGAATCTATGATTTCATGTATATTTGTATATGTGCAATCAAATAGAGAACTAAAAAATCATTCCCCGACACTTTTACCACATTTAGCATGTGTAAACAGGGGTGTCGCGCGGGGAGCGGAATGTCGTCGCTCGAGCCGACCTTTTGCACTGGTAGCAGAGTCGGAGTCCATGACGACGGGATCGGGGCTGTCGGGTTAAGGGAATAAAAACTCGTTCCGGTGCCTGACAGCAGCGTCTTGAAAGAAGAAGTCTCAATAGTTACAATAGCTAGTTCGGCTAAAAAAAGGAACGATCCCTGATCGAACTTGCGGCGCTGGACTTTGAACCGGTTAGATATGAATTAATGAATAGAAATATGCAGACCTCTTTTGAGGATGTACATGTAGTAGAAATGAAGCAAAGCAAACCTACCACAACAATACACTTCAATTAAGTTAACGTCGTCCGTAATTAAATTTTAGATAAAAGTAGACCCATTTTGGAACAAAAGAGCTATATGTAAAGACAGAGCTTTGACAGTTGTTAAACATCAATACTGTTCCACCGTCCGGCTTCGACAGTGGAACGGGGGAACCCAACATCATTCGACGTGTCATCCAAGTATCGGGGGTAGAGTACAGTGGTTACAGAGTTCCCTGAACCCAGGGAAAATTAAGAAGGGGAGAACCTCTTTAACGGGTTTAACCAAATACCCCGGAATTAAACGGCCATTTACAATCAGCCAAAATACTAAATAAATTTTATGTGAAAACAGATACATTGTATCTTCAAATAGTCGAGCGTTGTTCTGGAAACTTGGTGAAATCCAACATTTTTTGGATCTAAATCATATTCACTTTTTATGTATTCTGGAAATCCAAGTTTAAATAGAAAACAACTCAGAATTTAAACATTTTGTCATTAAAAATAATTCACTAGCAGGGGCTCTGGGTTTTAATATAAATGCTATTAATAGCGCCTTACTCAAAATTGACAACCCAAGAGATCAAAACGATGATATTTTAGGAATCATTATCATGGCCCCCATATTGACATACAAATAGGGAAAACATCCATATCATTTACAATACGACGCTGCTCGAACAAGTTTAACTGAGTGACTTTATTATGTATATTTATGTTTTCGATTCTAAAGATCATGATATTATATTTTTTAACAGAACAGTAAAATTGTGATAGAACAATCGCCAACAACCCGCCAACTGCCGGCGATGGGATACATCTAAACGTGACGACCTACGGTAAGGAAGAAGAGTGAAACAAATAGTTACATAACCATAATCAATGCTTCAAAGAGCCGAAAAGAGCCGTTGGAGTTTCCAGAGTTACAACATGAACTGGAGTGTACATGCTTTCAGCTTATAAAATCACGACGTATCACAATGGAGAAACACTTTGAACTGTTCAGAGCTGAACACGATTACTTTAAACTGCAACACTGTAAACGTTGTCGCAAAGTTATAGCGCAATGACATTTCAAAGAGTCCTTTAAAAGTTGTGTTTTTGTATAACTGATTTTAGATGCTATAGGTCACATGACTTTCTGGTTAATGGGAACATACTTTAGGTATATTTCATCCGTGTTTATCATGTTAATTAAACTTCACCACCAATTTCTGACATAATCATGTGATAAACAGTTTTCTCACTAATTAATGTCTCCTACTTATATTTCTCCTTGATCCTAGCAGTAAGATTTCCTTTATTTTCATGATTTAGCTTTAAGCGAGAATTGAAGACGAGATGTACACGTTTAAAATTTGGTATTTCTCAAGTGTATTCAAAGGGGTATCATTGTTAAAATATAGAATAAAAAAGTATTATAAATATTCATTTGTGAAATTGTAAAACTTTTTATTTATAAGACGTAAAAAAATAAATAGAAAAATGTAGTGTTGAAAAGGTGTAAAGTTCGCTACAGATGTACAAACAGTACGATGAAAATTGTTAAAACCCGCTGTGTGAAGATCTGGTAATGGCAGCTTTTACTCTTGTGTCTCGTACTGGTACTATTTTATATATTTTGCTTAAATGATTCATTCCCTTAATATAAAACTTGGCTGCTCATGATACTCATATAGCAGAAAACGGAAACTGTAGAGCAAATGGCGTTCCAATTTTTATTAATAGTTCAGAAGTTTACATAAAGCAACTTAAACAGAGCGAGGATAACTTAAATTCGTAAAACAAACACTATAGAAGTTAAACAGATGCAGCTGTAAACTGAGAACTTGGTCTCTTTCCTTTCGTTAAGTTAAAAATCTACAGTAGTACATTTGTTATGAACATAATATTATTCACTATGTGGCAGCAACTGTCTG
This sequence comes from Corbicula japonica, assembly GCA_038501625.1. Lineage (NCBI taxonomy): Eukaryota > Metazoa > Mollusca > Bivalvia > Venerida > Cyrenidae > Corbicula > Corbicula japonica. The sequence goes on from JAZAYU010000211.1 coordinate 270,918, forward strand.
CCTCCCAGCTCAATCCCAACGGCGGGAAAGTGGTCACGTGGGTCAACTCGATCAAGCCCGATCAAGCAATCGGGTAATGGTCTGGCTCGGTCGGTATGAGTGATCGGGAGTGGTCGGGAAGGTCTAGCTTGGTCGGCATCACTCGGGCTTCCTACCCGAATTTTTTTGACATGTCAAAAATATTCGAGTAGCGATCGAGTAACCAAGCGGTCGATAAGCTCTCGGGAAGCAATCTTGTATTGGTCGAGTAGATGATCTAGTTTATCGAGAAGGAATCGTGTAGCGATCTAGTTTGGTCGAATGAACATCTTTTACCCGATCTGTACCCGATATATCGACTTCTACTCGAGTATTATCCGATCGCAACCCGATCTACTCGACCTCTTTTCAAACTGGTGTCCAGATTAACTAGACTGCTACACGACTGCTACTCGATAGAGTAGCCAAGCGGGCGAGAAGCGCTCGAGAAGCGATCGTGTATTGGTCGAGTAGAAGATCGAGTTATTCAAAAAGTTTCGGTACACGACCTTCTACGACCCGAGTACGACCATGTCAATCTGGTCGGGTGAAGATCTGACAGCGATCGAGCATCGGTCCAGTTGGTCGAGCTGAGGCCTTATTAAGGTCTGGATGATCGAGCGGAAATCGGTAAGATGGTCGGACGTCGAGAAGGAGTCGTGAATAATCGTGTGGGGGTCTTGTGTGATCGACTAGAGGTCGAGAAAAAAAGTCGTATATACTCCTTTAGTCGAGCTTGGTCGGGCTCAATCGGGACATAAAGGGGATCGGGATGATCGAGTTGATCGGATCGGCAGTGGGAACTCAGCATTATCAGATGCCATAAATAATTTTAATTACTATTTTGATTCTTAGTGTCGGTCTCGGGGCAAGCTTAATCAGACAAGCTTCTGGCCCCTAAGCTATGATTTTCACAGCTCCGGCTTCTGTAAGCCGAACCATTGGTCAAACACCACCAAACCCAGGTCGCAGTTCGATCCTTTATAAGATCGTCTTTTCCAGTCGGTCATCACAACTGTTCTGACTTAAAGTGGAACAAAATATAAAACTGGAAAAAGGATCTCAACTTATTGTTCTTCATTTTAGAAACCCCTATTGAAATTTGTTTTGTGCGCTAAACGCATAATACGTGGGAGTACGGAAGAAGATCTGAACCTCCACATAAGACCAAGCGAGAACCGAGAACACAGCTAAACATGCAGTCAGGGAAATGTAACACCGAATCTACAGATTAGTCGGAGACGATAGCGAATACCATCTGCCAAACAACGAACTTAAACTTCGAAATGGAGTGTGTACATTGAACAGCGATTTAAATATTCCCGTCAAAAAATCACAAGTGATGTTTCGGATAAATCATTATCACAAATGTCTCGACTTCTTTCCAAATACATTGAAGAAAATGCGCAATTGTCCATATAGGCAATTTTGATCAAGCAAAAACACATTGTTTTACTGGATAGGATGGTTATACATAGTCAATGGGTTAAATCGCTGTTATGATCTCTCACCAACGTACATCTAAAACTTGCTTGTCAATCGCAGAGCTATCTGTCTAATATTTCCAAGTCATTGAAAGTATTTTTGAATGGACATGCCAAAGACTTTCTGCTTTCTCATTCAAGCTTTGGTTTGATAATAATCACCTTCGAGATTTTATCTTGGCGCGGCCTTCCAGCTTTGACCTCAGATGCCGGGTATTCCTCATCCCAGAACTGAGAGGTATGGTAAGAAATCATTTAAATATGCAGCTGGTAAGATCTGGAACTGCCTATCGGATGAATAAGGACATGCTTAATCTTTCAGTCAATTAAAAACCTTCGTTTTCAGCTGGAATGGTAAAAGATGCTCATGCTTTTGCGGTTAATGGTAGGGTTTTCTTTGGTTTTACACATGCTGTTCAATTCCTATATACACGTATCTGTTTTTGTTTAACCATGTAGCCAAACATTAAGCTCTGTCTTCTACATAAGTTACTTACTGTGTACTCTTAGTTGCTATGTATTTGCTTAGTCGTGATAGTTGCTTTTACAAGTTTTAAAAAGTTTGACGCATGTCGTGTTTAATAAGCTAGGTAGATATTTACAATAATACAGTATTATCATTCACTACATTGCGTGATATTAGTTCAATTGTTAATCTTCACAACTAGTGATGTGCCGATGATCGAAAGACATCGATTAATCATCAGTAAGGACTTCCCGATGCCGATAATCGATGTCATTATCCCATAATCGATTTAAACCGATGTATACCCCCGTCTGTAAACTGCTGCACAATTAAACGTATCTTGGTCAATATTTGACATGATTGAAATCAATTGCTAGGGCTTTTTGGACATAAGTGCTATCAACAACGTATTGTGCGGTGTATTCTTTGTTAGGCATTGTTCATTCATTCTAATCAGTGCATATTTAATAAAAACACGCGAAAAAGTTTTATTTTTGTAATTGGAACACCAACCTTTATGTAGAAAAGTAGCAGCAAACACACAATAATAAGGGATGTTATATGGGTATTTCTACAGAAAGTGGGCAAATTGTGTCCATTGACTTTATTACAACTTAAGTTATATGAACTTAAGTATATAAGAAGGCAATGTTGACTTCCCATACACTTTGTTTTATTAAATCTATGTTTAAATAAACAAAATATTGTTTGGTCTTCCTAAAACTGTTATTTTTCACCAAAACATGTTGCTAATTGGCATAATTTGACGTGTCCCAAACAGCATTCACATTGAAACACTTAATCTTTTTAAAATAATTTCATGCATAATTGACAAAGTGAACATAATCTGTAGATGTACGGTCATAACCAATTAAATAGCATTTTTATTTGATATAAATTTATTGAATATGCTGAAAATATTCATGTTTGAAGAATGTCCGTAAATTTTGAGTTCACTACCGTCACAACACTGAATTCTGTCTACGAATTAGTGTTTATGCATGATATAAGCGACACCGCGCGGCTTCATATGACGTCATTGGTATTGAGTTAGAATGGCGTGAGTTCTGTTGTAAACGAAGTATGGCAACCGAGCAAACAGCGTCTACTGGTAAGATATTTTGCCCGTACACTTTTGTCTGTTCACTACCGTACGCTGCATAGCGTGTGTATATATGCATATTTTTAGTTATTCTGAATATGATAGGAGTCAGTCAAAGAAATAGTTTCCACTGTTTGAAAATTGTTCATGTAAGCACGGTCAGAGTCGTCTAGACGCTTTAATTGGGAAAATTTTCACTACCGCAACGGTTCACAACCGTAACGTAAATTTTCGTTGCGGTAGTGAAGATTTTGTTACGGTAGTGAAAAAATGACAAAATAGATATATTTTAGAGAGACAAAAAATATTCAAATCATTTCAATAAAGCAACAATTTCATTACAGCTTAATAAAATAATAATGTATTAAAATATCACAGCTTTAAGTTTAAGCAATACAGTAATATCAACAACTTTGACATGAATTTAACACAGTATCAGAAGCTTATAAATTTGCCTTGGATCATATAATTATAATAACAATAATAATAATAATAATAATAATAAAAGAATAAATTATAAAAATGCCTAAATAAAATCAAAACATTGTAATATTCATACTTCGTTATTTAATATCTTTCAGAAAAAGCCAGTTTAAAACAATTATTAGAAGATTACAACGAATGTGAGAAATCTGTACAGACATCAAACAACATTTTAACAACATACCTAAGGTATAACCCTACTGACGAGGAAAGAATTGAGTGGGTCCTTGAAGTCCTTGACACAAAAGATAAGCTATCGTCAGCGAAAGATATACTTTTGTCTAACCAAAAAAAAATTAAAAATGCCTCTGAGCGGAGCAGAGAGGGCACGTCGACACCGTGAAAAACTAAAACAGAACCCAGCATTGTACAGTGAGTATTTGAGGAAAGAACATGAAAGGTATGAGCGCCGTAAAGAAGAGGGAAGTATAAAGCTGGTACATGATATGACGAACAGAGAAAAGAGGCACGCAAGAAAGTCGTGGCGACAACGCAAACAGCGCCAAAAGGAGAAACAAACGTCTTTGAATAGGCATTTGAATGATACACCGCCTCCAACACCCAACACATCCGTTTCTGATGAATACAGGCGGAAGTCGAGATCTGGTCGAAAGCGTGCCTGCTACAGGGAAAATGACAAGCTGAAAATAAAATTACAGACAAAAACGCGCGAGGCTGATCGGTATAGAAAGCGATTAGAGCGCATCGAAAAGAGAACACAAGATATCAATTCGCCTAGAAGTAAAACTCGGAATCTGTTACAAGGCAAAAAAGGTCAGCAACGCTGTAAGAAGGTCACTCTTTTTTTACAATGTTCTGATTATGGGCCTGAGAGAAAAATACAAACAGGCAAAAGCATATAGACAGAAGCAATTACTTGACAAAATTTTTGTCAAATCTCTTCTTAAGAAGTACAGACTAACATCAATGGCTGCAAAAGAAGTAGGCATCAATACGAAGCGGTTGAAACAGGCACCTCGTGATCATGGGACCTTATTCAGAAGAAGAGAGCAACTAGTAGCAAGAGAGAAGATATCTGTTGAGAAAATTCTTATCCCGTGATGACAATAGCAGAGTAAAGGCATGGAAAAAATCAACAAAGACGCACAAGAAAGATAAAAAGCAAATCCGTCTTCTGACTGATTCCCTGAAAACTCTCCGTTTGAAATATACATTAGAAATGGACAGCAAAATGTCCTACTCCATGTTTTGTCGCCTCAAGCCTTTCTATATACGCCATCCAAAACCGTCTGACAGGGAGACATGCCAGTGTAAACGACATGAAAACCTACGGTTCAAAGCTGCTAGACTGAAACAACTATCAGTGATTGCAACAGCTGATCTGCATGACAATACAAAACATATGGTTTGTGATGAAATGAGCAAAGATTGCATGTACAGGGATTGCAACTCATGCAGGGGCCGAAGAGTACCTGTTGACGAGTTTGACGGCGGACAGATTACACAGTGGTATGAGTGGAAAACAATGAGGGTTGAACGACTAAGTGAAAATGATTCCACGAAAACAGTGACAATGACAGTAAAGGAGAGAGAAAGTGGCACAATCGGAAATCTCGTCGAAGAGTTTCAAAACGAGCTAGAGAAATGCTGCAAACACTTTTTCAATATCAAAAACCAGTACGAGTCTTTAAAAGCTCTTAAAGCTAAGCTTACTGATAAAGACATAATATGCCATAATGACTTCTCGGAAAACTTTTCCTGTAAATATCAGGAGGAGATACAAAGTATGCATTTCGGTGCGTCCCAAAGGCAAGTGTCGCTCCATACGGGTGTGCTGTACACAAATGGGGCAACAGAAAGTTTTTGCTCCTTTTCAGACAACCTAAAGCATGGACCAGTTGGGATTTGGGCGCACCTGTTACCAGCACTGGAATGGTCCAAAGAGAAGTTTCCAGATACAGAAAACTTGGTATTTGTGAGCGAGGGCCAACCACCCAATATCGCTGCAAGGACAACTTCTATCTGCTATCTACGATACCGTTCGGTATGGGCTTTAAATCTGTTAACTGGAACTTCATGGAGGCTGGACATCGGAAGGGTGCACCCGATGGCATTGGAGCAGTCATTAAAAGGGCTGCAGACAAGGCCGTTCTGTGTGGACATGACATTATGGACGCACAATCCATGCAAGCAGCAGTGAGCACGTCTGCAGTTACTCCACACCTATTTCTAGTAAAAGATGACCAGTTTACGGAACCTACACCGAATCCATTGTCTGACAGTCCCTGGAACAATGAAAATACACCAGGTAAATAATCATGTATCACAGTTCTGCTTTTTCTTATAACCACGACTACTTTTACTACTTCCGCTGTTACCGGTGCTATTGCACTACTGCTGCTTATACCACTACCATTAATATTACTTCTCCTTCTGTTTCTGCTAATATTTCTACTGCTAGTGCTACTAAAACCATTTTTTTACTTCTGGATCAGCTGCGTATTAAGCTACTGTAACGTTAATACTACTACTTCTACTTATACTGCTTCTGTTGCTTATACCAGGCTAGCTACTACTATTACTACTACATATGCAGCCATTGTGAGCTTTACTGTACTAACAAATACAAGTCCATTTTATATTTACAGATGTTTACTGCCAAGCCAGGACAATTTTACTACAGAGATGTCAGCTGTTTTTGTCGCTTCCCGGATGAGTGCGACTGTTACCATCCTAAGCACCATACATGTATCCAAGAGAAGGCGATACCTCGATCCTCTACTGCAAGTACTGACGTCATAACTTCTGAAGCCGTAGACGATGACAGGAATCAGCCAGAGACATTTCATATCCAAAGTATAACATTGACGTTTTTTTAAACTTATATAAATTTTGTTATAAGTTCATAATTCTCCCGATAAAGATCAACAAATAGATCTACTAAGTATTGGGAATGTAAAATCATGGACCGTTTAATTTGTGACATAAAATTTTGATTGCTGGGACATATTAAACATTCTAGTTTTAGCGATATCAGTGGTCAATGTATTTTTAACATGAACTGTAGTTGAACTTGTGTCGTGTCTTGTAAAAATTAGTCTTGTGGCCTTTTGAGACCAATGATTATGTAGGCCCAGATCAACAAGTGCAGTTTGCTGTCTAATCAGGCCCTACATAGTTTGGCTACCTTTCCTGGTCTTTAAACTTCATTTGTAAGCAAACATGGTAGGCCCTGATCAAACCGTGTGCAACTGCACGGGCTGCTCTGGGCCTACACTGGCCACAAAGGCCAAAATGTCGGTCTTTGCATGATAAGGCTAAAATCATTTTTATTTGTCAACAGGACCAGAACACTTCGATGAGTCACTGAATTGCAAGTTCTGCGTAGTGTCGTACGATGGGAAACCGTACCCAGGCATAGTGCAGGATATTGACGATACAGAAATAGAAGTGAATGTAATGCACAACATCGGACCAAACCGATTCTTCTGGCCTCGTATGCAAGATGTCCTTTGGTACTCGCTTGACAAATTCGTCACACTGATCCCACCGCCTACCAAGGGTGGGTCGCGCCATCACCAGATTCAGCCACAGCTTTGGGAGTCCATTAAAGAACTACTTGACCTTTGAATTTTGTCTCATGTTGTGTTAAATTGTTTCTGCATAGCATAGCTGCGTGTTTTGTTATGTTAAATGCAATGCAGACGAGAAATAAATGTTAAAAAAATACATGTTATCCGTCTGTTAACAACTTTTTCACTACCGTAACACTTCCTTCCCTGCCGTAACGTAAAGTTCACTACCATAACGATGCCAAAATTTCTAATTTAGGGAAACAACGTTAAATAAATTTATATTATGAAAAGCTGAATGTATAGTGTATATAATAACAAACTAGCCAGCGCTGATTTTTTTTGCCAGGTTTAGATAACGAAAATTTTGGCGCTGTTTTCAAGATTTAGAAAATATGTTGGTGTTCTTTTGGTGTATAATACATGAAAACAATCAATGAAAGACCAATTTAAAAATACATGTTAAACGAAAAATATAATTAAATTAATTATCTCAATACTTAAGCTAAATTTCGACATCATTCAACCAACATTATGCATATTTGTTTAACTTTTTGAATTGTGTTACGGTAGTGAAAAAACAGATACCCTTGTAACGTTTTGATTAACACACTGCGATTAAAAACAAATTGGTAGCGTTGTGACTGTCTAAAATAGATCACACAATGTTTATTGTGAACAGCAGGACAAAAATAATACACACTATTTGAAGCCAGATATTGGCATTTCTTCTAGTTCAATTTGCCCACTTTCGGTAGAAATACCCATAAAGCTACTTATTAGAAACCATTTGTTAATGTAACACAGATATGATTTATAAACCGATTAATAATCGGTGAAATCACATAGGAAGTGGCAACCGATTCCAACTGATGATCGATTGTGATATGCAACCGATATTCCAACACTATCCACAACACATCATACCTAACTTTCAACTCGCCCCTGACACCGATTTGACAGATCAAGTTGATATGGAGACGATCCCCTTGAGTAGAACACATATGCAATCCGTTACCGACTAAGTGCATGGTATTTATATCTCTGGTGACAAGTTGCAAGTTTCTTAGAACATGTTTTAAAGAGTGATAAAATGTTAATTTATACATCAAAACCAAACCATATTCTTTGAAAGTTTATAGACTTTCGATATAAAACTTTATATTTATTGTTCTTTTCATTAGTAAAATCACGGTGTAGGTATCGACTTCCAATTGCCTCGTTCTTCTTATAAATAAGATAAACTCTCATAGCAAAATTTAAAATCAAAACAAAATACATTGAAGTGAAGGGGAGACTTCACTCTTTTTCTTGGTATAAAGGTTAATTATTCTAAATGTATAAATAAAGAAAATGCCCAAGAAAAGAAACGGGCTATCCGCTATACCCCCAAATCCGCTACTGCCTGAACAACTGTAGCGTCCTCTATTAGGGATTAATTTAAGGGCGCAGGGTACAGTTTCCGAGGCGGCTTTCAGAGTCTGTGACTGCGCGCGAACTCTTTTTTACTGAAAATACAAATTTTGTACTGCTAAAATTGTGTTGTTGTATTTTCTGTGTTGGAGGGGGGTGGCTTCATGCAAACAACAAGCAACTGGTCTACAGTAATTATCCTTCAGGATTTAATAAGACATATAAGCTCACCCCTACCCCTGTTTTTCCAATGCAAATTTGGCTAAAATCCTACATATTTGAAAGCCTGCAAAATATTTCCTGCACGAACTTTTGAAATAAAACCCCTTTCCTGTCAATATTTTATCTGTGCCCAATTCCCCAAGCAGATGGAAAGTGTCTCCCATCCAGCTTGATTTTTCAGCATTTGTCATTGAAATACCTCACCGTCAAATTATTCTCAGATTCAACCGAGCAGACTGTGTTTTCATCCGGTTACTATTCAACTCAGAACATACAAAGCTACCATCCATGCATTTTAGCCACCATGATCAGATTTCTTATTGCACAAACTATACATAATTATAAAAGAATCTCACATTTTAAATTTAAACAATGATTTTAATGCATTAAATTCAAGGGTACCCCAAATATTTAAAAAATCCACCGGGACCAAAGTGCGAAACTGTACCCTGCCCACTTTATGAAAATTGATTATAGTAGGAATGCAAGGACTGATATTCAATGAACCAATCAGACACGTTCAAGTAGCGATGATGTTAGCATTAGGCAATCATATTATTTCGAGAATTCTATTTATAGAAAAAGTATTTAAATGCAAGATCTCTGTGGGCGGGATGTGGGGGGAACTGTTATATTATGCTTTACAGTTAATTAGAATATGACCTACATTTTCCACCAATCAGCTTTCAGATAAACCTTCATTAAGTGACGCTCTTAATTATTAAGAGCATGGTTCTATTTTAAAGCACGTGACTATTTGGCGGGACAGTTTAGCTCCGCCTCTCGTACGTTTGTAGTAAACATTGCCAAATAAGGCTTACTAACACATTAAAGTAATGCCATTCGTGTACAGCACCATGTTAAAAGTTTTGGAAATGAAAACGACTATTTATTCGTTTATTTTATACAAACAATGGAACATTTATATTCGGTTATTTTATAAAAACAATGGAACATTTAACTATGTCATCAAACCAGTTCAGTGTAGATCTAGATTCTACTGCATAAACAATCCCGCATGTAATACAATCGGTTCAAATAGATACAGCCTGTTTTTTTTACAGGTAAAAAAATGGAACAAAATTGATAAGCGTTAGCAAATATTAACTGAATAACAAAACATGTCCCAAATCAGACCATTCGGTCCATTACAGTTTACTTCTGATCATTTTCCACCCACCATCATTCATATTGTTACTTCAATTTTTCTGTCACCCTTAATTAAAACAACTTTCTCGACTGAATCAGGCAAAACTAATTTTACAGTAGAATCTGTAGTAATGTCAGCTGGCCGTTTATTTTCTTTTTCTGCATTCTCAGCACGGACAAGTTCCTTCGATTTAACGTGTGGGTGTGGCGCTCCCAAAGTATTGCTGATGTCACTGAGTATCTTAAATTGTTCTCGTTTATAGGCATGTACAGCGTTGCTACGATGGCTACTTCGACTAATCACTGCTTTATCCGAATATCCGTCGTTGTACAGGCGAGTGCAACAGGTAACACGCCCAGAGTGATTTGAAATGGTCCTACCTGTTGTGTCTATCCCTGCCTCAGCAAAGAATCGCTTGAACATTTGAGACATTTGGTTAACAGGAATTGTCCCGGCACTAAATCGTGGGCCAAACGACGAAACCGATTCCAAAGGCTTCCTATAAAGTGGTCCTCTACTTGGTATTAAACTAAGATACATGTCATACAGACGCACAAGACAGCGTGGATTCGCCGGATTCTCATAATGTTTAATGGGATTGATCTCAACTCGACGGTACTTAAGTCCTCCTTGTACATTTTTGGTAACACGAGGCGTGTACTGAATATATCGTTGGTTGTTTTCGTGATCAAAAAGAATTTGAAACTGTTCCGCTACACATTGTCGGTGTTCTTCCATGCCACGAAACGCAAAGGCCTTGCCATTGTAAAAAAAAATGGCGTTGCTCAGCCCGGAAGCGGTCTCCATGGAAAATACACCAGTTTCCCACATCTTCTTCTCATCGGCCTCCGTCACGGGGTCCGCACGCTTTTTGTCGACACCAAGTCCTTGGCTTGTTAGTAATTTCATGCGCGCATCTAATGTTTTTTGGAATTCTCGAAAAAATAAGTCCTCTTCCTTGAAAAAGTTTATTTGTCGGCCTACACAAACACTGCGGAGGTGCCTTTGTAATCCAGCAACTATTTGGGTGAGTGTATTTGGTGGATATTCACTGCCATCCTTTCTCCTAATCTCAACAATAAATCTCTGCATCCAGAAATTGAGGTCACAATCGCTTAACAAGCAAATATCCTCCGGAATCACAACATTTAATCCCATTTCCAGAAGCGTCTCTGGTCGCGCGTTACGGTGTCGAGCCCATTCTTTCCACAAATTAAGAGTCCAATTATTAGCCTGCCTAGTTTTCTAGGGCACACCTGCCTGTTGTTGTATTTTAATATCCGAAGTTGACACTGGATCCGAGAATCGTGTGCTAGTTGACTGATTATTGAGCAGCTGCTGTGTTGGTATATCCATTAACTGAGTAAGTGTACCCAGTTCTCCAGAGTCAAAGTCATCCTGTTCTTTAAACAATAAATCAAGATCGCCTAGGTCAAATTTAATATCCATTTCACACGACTATCCTAAAACACAGCTGACGTGATTACACAGCATTCAGGAAAAGAGTGACGTAGTTTCATGACTTGTGAATCGACCAATAAAAATGTAGGTTATATTCTAAGTAAGTTAGAACATATTAAGTCGATTTTTAATGGCTAAGAAGGAGCTCGCTCGCTGTCGCTCGCTCCGCCCCTTCTTAACCATTAAAATTCGACTTAATATGTTCTAATTATTACTTATAATGTTCCTGGTGAAATAAGTGGTATTTCACTGTTTTCAAACAGTGGAATACATTTTAATTGTCTCCGTTTTTTTTCACGTTGGTACCCAAACGCACATAACATTCCGAATGAGAACGTTAAGAAAACGGGCTTAAATTTGAATACATGACGTCATGACGTCATAAACAAAACGATTTTGGCGCCATTTTATGCAATTTTTCTGTCAATCGAAGTCATCACGAAACTACCCAAAGTTTGCTAAGAATATTGTTAGTATCGCTACTTATAAAGTTGTTATATGCCATCGATTAAGCTCTGAAGCATAGTCGCCGCGTCGTCCGGTCCATAAATTTGTGATTTGAAGACGCATTTTAAAACTATAGTGTATAGATCTACAGAAATGAAGGATCCTTATCGAAACGACGTGTCGCTTGCAACATTCGGGTCGCTACCTTGAAGGTCAAGGTTACACCATGACCTTGAAGCAAAATAGTGTCCTGTCCATAACTTTGTTATTTGTAGTTTGCTTTAAAATCAATTCACAGAAATGATCACCATATGGAGACGGACATGTCGCTATCTTGAAGTCAAGGTCACAGCTTGACATTGAAGTAAAATCTTGTCCGGTTCATAACAGTTATTATAGTTGGACTTTTATTTCACATAAACGATTACCATATATAATGACGGAAAAGGATAAGCCTTGCCGAAACTAAATGCAAATGATATCGACAACAAAACAACAATAAAATATTTACATTGTACATGTTAAATAACATCAATGATCAAAATAAATACAACACTGCACGTGTAAAACAACAACACTTATTAAGGCCAGAGAAAATAAATTATTAGATTCTCATCTGGATTTTGGGAAAAAAGGGGCGGGTATACACTTTCTAATTTTTATTAACGAAGTACCTGAGAACAGAAGTAAAAACTAACTTAAAATTTTGAGAAAATGTTATTTATAGTTACCAGAACCTTATGTGTAGAATATTCGTCAATCTTTTCAATTTCTTCCAAAAAAATCATGATAACTTTCAAAAGTAGCAGGGTGGTGCCTATTCTTGCTTGAAAAGCCATACCAGTCTTTAATAGTAACACTATCACCTCTGGTTAGCTTTGAAATTATGAACATTTTATTTTATTGTTGTCGGCCATGTTTTTTTTCCATATCCGGGATTGTCTAAAACCCTTTCTGTCCGGAACAGAATATGTTTGGATTTTTTTACCAATACATTTTTTGGGGGCGGGTGGTTTTGGACAGGGGCGGGCGGGGATGAGAATCTAAAATATTTTTTTCGATTGCCTAATTAACTTGCAATATAATGAGAGACTGTTCACACAGGGCCATATAAGGCCACACTCGAGCGTAGTAGCTGGGATGTTGTGATTTCACGTCGTCCCCGGATTTGTCTCGTCTGTTTTGTCTGATAGCGACGAATTATTTTTTTCCTTTACAGGGTTAGATTGCAACCTCCAAGTCGCGCGTCTCCTGAAAAAGTAGTAAGCAGGTAATATGGGAGGTTGCCATTTCTTGCCATTCGGTTTAGTCTGTTGTGCCATCCTTCCACGTCATTGTTAGTTCTAATAGCACGTCCATATGTACTCCAGATCTCTTCCGTCAAAATGTCTAGTGGACGTGTGCTGTTTCAAACAGCTCCGCAACGGCCTTCGTCTTCACCTGAAATAATAATAAAAACATTCGGGCATTTACAAATTACTGTAGTTTACCGCGAATTCACCGTTGTTGTCTGCGGTATAATGGCGGCATAGCAACTCCAGTTCACGGCTTTCCGAAACATATCCGTCGTACTCGGCGGCTCTTATTAATGCAAAAAAACGAACATGGACGTGACAAAAGGGGAATGTGTTTGGGATTGAAACCTTTGTCAGCTTTATATCAAGTAAGAAGCTAAACAATTTATTACGTAAGTGCTTTCTTTATAATCTGACATTTTCTCGATTCTCATAAATCTCTTATGAGAGCTGATTAGTGTTGTGTTAAAAGCAATTCAAAATGTACACGTAATTGTTATAATTGAATGAATTAAGACTACAATACAGGCATTACGGGGTTTTAATTTAAGATCGGAGTGATATCACTCACTAGTCCGTATGAAAACATTCACTTTCTCATAAATGAACACATTCATGCCGCCTTCGTGGTCCCCTGGATGTATCTGATCGTTAGCATAATGCCGGCTATTTTTAAGTCCTTGCCCACTTGTATAGTCTTCTCTGAGCAGCTTCTTCAGTCTTCTATTTATTGCCTATCTTAAGACATTGAAATGATTTCAAGTTTATCCTGTCCAGGTTTTAAAACGGGTGCGTTCTATTATGCTTGCAACATACACGCTTGAGTCCAGATCTGTACAATCGTTCCACCATTTTCATTATAATTATCCGTTATTATGGAAGGGTAACAGTTCGCCGAAATGTCGTTTCCTTTGAGGTTAATGAATACATACCTGAAAAGACAAACGACATATTAATTATACATTAATAACATACTATGACAGTATCAAGTAGGCGCGTAGCGAACTTGAAATATTGTAAAAATGAATTATGATCGGTGTAGTAAGAATATTGCGTCGCTGTCGTTCAAAAATATCATAACTGCGAAATCCTAAAATTTCAGGAGAAGCAAAAATGTGCGCCATATTTTTATTTATTGTGCTATCAATTTAAAACTTGACATAGAATCACTATTTAAATATAACTTTATAAGAGAATGTTTAGTTTGTTTCTGTGCTTTAATAACAATAATTTCAATAGTTTCTGTGCTTTAAATTGATAGCACAATAAATAAATAACAATAATATTTTACAGTCTTTTTTTGCACCCTATTTTGTGTGTATTATGTAATTACGCTATTTTTTCGTGCACTTAATCGGTGACAAATATTGCAAATAAAACAACTTACTCACCGTTTCCTCGAAAAAGTTATCCATAATTTGAATATTTGATTAAAAATAGCAAATTGAACGTCATTTCTGACGCAATACCACTCTTGACGTAGATTGACGTAAATTTCGACCGTCAAATAAACCGACCAATCCATTTACGATATTTTCTTCACATGACAAAAGTTTACGTTTCCCATTGGCTATCAGATCCGATATTTTCGCAATTAGCGCGGGAAAGTTGTGAGCAAAAGATTAAACACAAAATCGACAAAAGTGTAGTAACACGGTATGTATCCCAATAATCAACACTCGGATGACAATGTCAGGCTCGGATGATAAGAACGGCTATAGATTTGGATGAGAGTGAGAAAAGCGTAAGTATTTTTACTTTTTTCTTTTACTAATGCCGATTTAAATCACGTTAGTGATTGCAATCGTTCTAGGCCAACATAAGCTATATAAAACTGCAATGGTTTTTGCAGACAATCCCTACATTGTGGTGAAAATCACCGAAGAAGGGGGAAAATTCGACACATTGATTAAATTAAACAAGTTTCCATTTGTATTAATTCGACACATTGATCAAATTAAACAAGTTTCCATTTGTATTTAGGTATTTGAGGGAAGAAAACATAACTATTTGATCCTTTACTGTTCCTCTGTTAATAAACAATCACAACATGGTTACACAGTTCGGTAAAAATGAATCTTAATCTTACTTTTTTTGAAGATGTCAAAGCGAGATTAATAATCGCTGGCTTCAGTAAAATTTGTTAAAGATAATAGGAGGCTCAAACTGAATAATAGCCAGGCTTTTAATTTTATCTTCAGGAAAATGCATCAATACTATGTTTTTATCATTTTTCAACTGTGAAATGACTTTTTATGTTCGCCTTTGTTCGTGCGTGTGTGTGTGTGTCAACAATGTCTTCAAACGACACCTCATCTAACAAAATGTTTTGTGATGAAGGGATTAACATTTGAATAAGTTCTTTCCTTGACAAATTGTGGTTTCTTTTGCAACCAATAGAAATAACAGATTCGAAATGAGAAATGAAATAAAATGTTTATTGGAAATATATAAAGAAGAGCCGTCGGAATCATTCTGCTAGATGGATAAAAATTAAAATAAATAAAATAAGTCACCTTTAGTGACTTTTCAATTGTCTTTTGCCAGAAAAACGTATATTAGAAAATTTTTGTTAGAAATGATATAGCAATTCGTGATCCACACAATTATGTACAGGTAACAAAAAACACATCAACATCTTCAGACAAGGACCCTCAGAACCGTTTCGCCCCTTACTTGTAAAGCTGTGTTTACCTGATGACGGGCCAGCAGTGGCAATCACTACCGCGTGTCGATGTGTGATAATCATAGACAAAATGTCGTAAGACTTGATAAATAAGATTTTAGCGATGTATCAACGATTGGTTATTATTTGTATGTCACTTCAACGATTTAAGTGATATTATGTGATGTTATGTTTCCAAAAGGACCTATAGTCCAGTCATTGTACACATTGACCTACAAAAAGTTCAACAGAAATTATATTGCTTTTGGTATTTAATATACATACTTTTGAATAAAATATCTAAAATCTAGAGAAAGCGAACAATGGGAAATTACAAAATAACGCTTTATCTTCTTAGAATTATTCGTTTTAATGTTGATCTAAATGGTGCGCCATTC
Organism: Corbicula japonica; assembly: GCA_038501625.1. NCBI lineage: Eukaryota > Metazoa > Mollusca > Bivalvia > Venerida > Cyrenidae > Corbicula > Corbicula japonica. The sequence continues at coordinate 287,055 of JAZAYU010000211.1, forward strand.
AAGCAGTTCTTCTGCAAGTTATACCATTGTTTTTCATTATTTTAAGTTCAGTAGATTTCTGTGGTTTATAATCTCTTCTATTTGTTTTTTTAATGAGAATATGTCATCACCTGAGATACGTCTGCTCGACATAGTTTTGTGTTTATGTCCATTTCTATCCGAAGTAACAAAGCTATTGCTTTCAACCTTGGCATACTTACTTACTATTAATATAATAAGATGACTGTGCAGCTTAAGTAACATGACTCTGGTTAGCTTTTGACAGAATTATGGCCCCTTTATGGCCCAAGAAACGTGGATAAGTTTTGATCTTAAGTTCACTCTTCTCTCAAGTATCAAAGCTGTTGCTCTTTCAAAATTACAACACTTGCTAATTATTATAAGTGGACTGTGCAGACATAGTTAGTTAACTCACCTGCATCTGAATTATGGCCCCTTTTTGGACTTTGATGTCTTGTGCTTTTCTCTCAACCTTTCAAAGCTATTGCTTAGAACACTTACTATCATAAGAGGACTTTGCAGGCCAAGTTGCATAATTCTGGCTGACACTTTGACAGAAATATGGCTCCATTTTAACTTAGCAACTTGAAAAATGTGGTTAAGGTTTCGTGTTTAAGTCCACTGCACTACTAATATTTGTCATACATGTAGAGTTAATTATCTTAATATTCTTTACTTATTTCAGATAATCTGGTGAAAATGGAAAATGAAATGGAGTCAGTATACAGTGCAGATGAACAGCTGGAGCTTTCCATGATGGAGGAAGGAGATGATCGCGAAGAGGTTGAAGTACCAGAAATGATGGATGGCTCTTTTGTTGAAGTTGAGGACGCCAAAAACCAAAAACCAATCTGCTATTTGTGAGAAAAGTTACAGCAATAAGTACAATTAAAAAAAAAGCACATACGTATCATTCATTCTGACACAATAAGATGTACAAAGTGTGGAGTTGTATGTGATACAGACGAAAAGCTCAATGAGCATGTAAGAGTAGTTTACGACTGTCGTCGTTTTATGTGCGAGGATTGTGGCGTTAAGTATGTTACAAAACAGCCTCTTCGACGACACAGAATTGTCAAGCACGACATGGAACATTCTGATAAAAAAGTTTGTCCGTATGGGTCATGCGGACTAGACTTCGCAGAACAACACAAACTGGAACACCATATAAACAGACATTTAAATGTAAAACCTTACAAATCGTATGTGAAAATTGCCGCGAAAAGTCATTTTCTTCACGCTTTGAAAAAAAAAATAGACACACAAGAACATGTGACGTTAGCAAGCTGTCGTCATGCATATGTGACTTGTGTTCTAAATCATTTTCTACGAAACATAACTTGCACGTACACAAACAGTCGGAACATGATAAGAGAACGTACCTTTGTACTTGTGGCAAGTCTTTTAAATATATAACGGGACATTACGAGCACAAAAAAGATAAGACTCGCTAAGAAAAGGGAAGAAATATATATGTGAAATGGACACCCATCATAGTGCCATATACTGAAAACGCATATCTGTGATAATGGACGCCCATCATAGTGCCATATACTGAAAACGCATATCTGTGATAATGGACGCACACCATAGTGCCATATTTTTAAAAGTGATAAAAATACCAAAAGAAAAAAATATATAAAAGCAAAAAATGTTTCTGTAATATACTTTTATTTAATTGATCACTGTTTGTAAATACATGTATCACAAATCATTGTATTTTAGTTTTATTTGTTTTCACTTATAACAAAGTTGTTATTTTATGAAAATGTCACTTAATCTTTGTTAGTTAAGTAAGCATAATTTATATGCATCAGGAGCATTTTAAGGGATTTCTTAAGTTTTCTTAATGTTTTCAAAATTATTGTCTTTTCATTTATTATTTTAGTCTGTCAGATAACTGTTATTGATAACAAACATTTTGTTGAGTTTTGTGAAAAAAACAACAAAAAGGAGTTGTCGACATTGACCACTCTTTAAAGCTGCATTCTTCAAGATGAGTAACAAATATTTACAACAATAATTTTAAGAATAATAAACGGTTTGACAGTTTTAAGTATAGACAAAAGACATACTTCATGTTCAGATACACTTACCACAGACTAGGTTGATTCGACTTGTTTACATCGATCCCAGATCCCAGTATCTGTCAGCATCAGTTATACTTGTAGTATGACTGGCAATTTAATCATGTCTCTTCGGTCCGCTTTAAACTTATCTTCTAAGAAAAATTTGACAAGTAGCAGTTTAAATGCTGATAGTGATGATATTTCAAAAAGCCAAACACTGTAAACATCTGGTAAATCCAAAAATCCTAGTCTTCTTTGGGCTGGAATTTTAGAGTCGTCTCTTCGGTGATACTGGCGGAGTCCTTGCTCACCGTGGGCAGGGACCCTTGGAAGACTTATGACACCCGATGCCCTAGAGTGAGAGCGTTGATCCCTTGCACTTGAATCAAAAGGATGATCACTGAAAAAGATATATGATTTTTTGAGATATTGAACTTATGGAATCTAATGCACATGCTCGACAACTTTGACTGCGGTTTGTAGGACGTGGCATTTCAAACAGTACTGTAATATGTGCATTGGTCAGGCCATTGCTTAAGTGTAATACTGTATAGAATATTGTCTACAGTTTGTAATAAGCACTTACCATGGACATATTTCCTTGATTTTGGAAGACTCTTCAACGTCTTGTTGTTTAATCTGTTTCTGCTTTGTCTATTGAATGAGATGGGTATACAGAAGCACTATATGTTTTGATGTAGAATGGCCTGGAAGATATGAGTAATTGATATTCAATGAAATAGAAAAGAAATGCGTGATAAGTAATCATTTTTCTTTCTAAAATTACTATAAGAGAACTGTTTGTTTGTTTTGTTGGTTTTAACGCCCGTTTTCAACAGTATATCGGCCATAATGTACAATCATTTAATTTCGCGGGGATGAATTTTCGCGCAAAACTAGTATGTAACAAATTCGATAAGGTATAATTTCGCGCACCTGTATTTTACTGTAAATTGAAACGGCGTAAAACCTGATATGATAAGAAATGATATATTATACATCTAAATCACAATTTAAATGGTTTAATTTCGCTGGGATTGAATTTCGCACTCATGCGTTGCGCGAAATACGCGAAAATTAAACCCGTGCGAAATAAAATGATTTAACAGTATACATACAGGAAGTTTACCTAACCATCATTCCTGGGACAGACCAGTACTAGTCCTCCAAAGGAACTGCCAAATTTCTCACATAAACAGTCATGGTCAGAAGCAGAGCTCGAACTCACGACTCCCTATCAGTGAGAGATCACAGTGATTACAAGTTAGCGACCTTAACCACTGGATCACGGAGGTTGATAATGAAGAGAAAAATAGTCCGGATTATGGTATTGTACCTTAATGATAACGCTCAAAAAAGAAGTTCAACATATACTTAAAGAAATTAGAAACGCAACTTCTTTAAACACGCTCAAAAAAGAAGTTCAACATATACTTAAAGAAATTAGAAACGCAACTTCTTTAAACACTAAAATTTTTCGTGATTTAATAAGTTGCGTTTTTAATTTCTTTAAGTATATTAAATGTACTTGAAGAAATAAGAAATGCAACTTCTTTAAACATGAAATGTATTTAAAGAAGTTGCGTTTCTAATTTCTTTAAGTATATAAAAGCTGATAACTTACAAGAATGGTATACTTGTAAGTTTCATATTCCTAAGCATCGTATATCAATACAGACCATATATTTATGGAAAACATGGGAAATTTTGTATCACAGTATGGTGTTCAGTACTGGTAACATCCAGGAGCGTCACCGGTGTCTAGTACTGGGTTTGTGTATAGAACCAATGAAGGATTTTGAACGTTAACAACTACACGCTGAAAACTAGCAAACTCAGGTTATCTCAAAACGGCGTAAAACCTGATATGATAAGAAATGATATATTATACATCTAAATCACTTAAGATTACTTCTTTGCCAATTTAAATGGTATGACCTTCATTATTACTTACCAAATATAGATAATTTGTTGGACAATGACTTCTGGTCCTGGAAGATAAAAAAATGGACTTTAAAACTAATAAATATTACTTAAAAGCTGATAAACATTATGATGAAAAGGTAAGTTTGTTCATTATCCATAAAATTTTAAATGTAGCCTATTATCTTCACCGAAGCCAGCGATTATCCATCTCGCTTTGACATCTTCAGAAAAAGTAAGGTTTAGATGTATTTTTACCGAAATGTGTTACCATGTTAAGATTGTTTATTAACAGAATGACAGTAAAGGATCAAATAGTTATGTTTTCTTCACTCAACTCCCTAAATACAGATGGAAACATGTTTAATTATGAGAGATAGGTCGATTTTTCTACCTTTTTCGGTGATTTTCACCACAATATAGGGACTGTATGCAAAAAACAATGCAGTTTTATATAGCTTATGTTGGCCTAGAACGATTGTAATCACTAACGTGATTTAAATTGGCATTAGTAAAAGATAAAAGTAATAATACTCGCTCTCATTCAAATCTATAGCCGTACTTGTCATCCGAGCCTGACATTGTCATCCGAGTGTTGATCATTGGGATACATACCGTGAGTTACGACATTTTCGAACGACAGCGACGATTGGTTGAGTGTATATACCCTAATTTATATAACGCTGTGTCGAATGTTTGGAGACGTCTGTATAAAATTCAAGATGTAGTTTCGTTTTATTAAAATATACATTTGTATTTGAAATGGCAAATAAGTGGTAAGCGTTTTCCGGCACTACATTGGCATACATGTTTTAAAAACTTCCCTTGATTTGTTAGTATAAAAGTTCTCCTGTAGTTTTCCGGCGTTTTTTGCTTTTCGGGGAGCATTTTTCGGTCGTTCTATTAACTCTGAACTCCACAGACAACAAAACAGAAACAATGTGATATTCCGAAAATACATACTACCGAGATGGAATTTGTAACAAATTGTAGGGTTTGAAAACGAGTTCTTTTGCACTGGCTGTGAGTAAATCGATTTCAACATTATATTTTTCTTATCTGGGTCTACGAACGAATGTCGAAATGTAATATTTAAATTCAGTAAACTGTAATCCTTATTGCCATTTACACATGGGTACACGTATTCAACAGTAGTTCGACAACGTCATCATTCGCCAAACAGATGAATAAGAGCTAAGTTTAGCACAGTTTCTTCAAGCCGTGTCATAGTCCGGTGAGATGAGCTTCAGTCTTGGGTAGTGTCTACTTCGTAGAAGCGTTTCTTCTCCACCATTTCAAGAAACAGCGATAGCGAAGTTTGTACGCTTCTAGACTCTTTTCCACACAGCAGAGTTAAGAAAGCGTTGAAAAGGAAATCGCAATCGTCATTTCTAAACATAGCTGTTCTGTAAAACTAATTTAGCTGCCGGGGTCCTGTTTTTGGTCTTCAAAATCTGTGTGAAGATATACACCAGTATTGTCATATGTACATTAGTATTATATTCTGTTAATGAACTAAACATGCATGAATTCTAATTATGTCTTTGATTTTATTACACATAAGTAATCATGTTCATGACCTCTTACAACAGAGTGAATACTTTCAACATAAATAATCATGTTCATGACCTCTTACAACAGAGGGAATACTTTCAATATGCAAAGATTTGTGCAGTTCTGATGCTTCCTATATCGTTCCTTAGAGATACTTTAAATCATTTCGTTAAATATTGCCCACTTGCTTCCTATATCGTTCCTTAGAGATACTTTAAATCATTTCGTTAAATATTGCCCACTTGCTTCCTATATCGTTCCTTAGAGATACTTTAAATCATTTCGTTAAATATTGCCCACTTGCTTCCTATATCGTTCCTTAGAGATACTTTAAATCATTTCGTTAAATATTGCCCACTTGCTTCCTATATCGTTCCTTAGAGATACTTTAAATCATTTCGTTAAATATTGCCCACTTGCTTCCTATATCGTTCCTTAGAGATACTTTAAATCATTTCGTTAAATATTGCCCACTTGCTTCCTATATCGTTCCTTAGAGATACTTTAAATCATTTCGTTAAATATTGCCCACTTGCTTCCTATATCGTTCCTTAGAGATACTTTAAATCATTTCGTTAAATATTGCCCACTTGCTTCCTATATCGTTCCTTAGAGATACTTTAAATCATTTCGTTAAATATTGCCCACTTGCTTCCTTTATCGTTCCTTAGAGATACTTTAAATCATTTCGTTAAATATTGCCCACTTGCTTCCTATATCGTTCCTTAGAGATACTTTAAATCATTTCGTTAAATATTGCCCACTTGCTTCCTATATCGTTCCTTAGAGATACTTTAAAACATTTCGTTAAATATTGCCCACTTGCTTCCTATATCGTTCCTTAGAGATACTTTAAATCATTTCGTTAAATATTGCCCACTTGCTTCCTATATCGTTCCTTAGAGATACTTTAAATCATTTCGTTAAATATTGCCCACTTGCTTCCTATATCGTTCCTTAGAGATACTTTAAATCATTTCGTTAAATATTGCCCACTTGCTTCCTATATCGTTCCTTAGAGATACTTTAAATCATTTCGTTAAATATTGCCCACTTGCTTCCTATATCGTTCCTTAGAGATACTTTAAATCATTTCGTTAAATATTGCCCACTTGCTGAGATATATTTCAATCGGCTTAAGATTTAAATCGTATTTTGAAAAGAAAATCATTATTTAAGGTAAAATGAACAACATTACTTCTGCCCACCATATATTTGAATTCTTCATGTTAATAAACTATATGAAAATGTTGTTAAATGTTATTGATTAATGGAATAATTATTAATTTATGTTCCTCCTTTTAATGTCATTATGTCGAATATTCTGTTTTGGTAACAGGCTTTTGTCTGTTGTCAACTGTTTATATACAACATACCAGTTTTAATTTATGTAGTTACTCAATATGTGTGACCTGCAATTTCCATCAGCCAGTCACAGGCCTCCAGGAAGATGGATTTAGCATTCTCCCAATTTTCACATTTTGTTGCTGAGATAATATACTTCTGCAAACTTTGTTTCTTTTTGTTATTTGAAGCTATTTTTGATTGTTTTAGTCCAGTAGTTCCCTGGGCACGCATTGAAAACACTTTTTTGGTTAATTCCAAGAAGATTCGAATAGCTGAAAGTTATAGTCTACATAAAATGTTTAACCAGTACTTATCGAATGTCTCACTGTTATTAGATTGGATTAGATTGTTTTATACCTGATATTAAGAAATACATATTAAGTATTTAAATAATCAATACATTGTTCTGTTGCACCAAATAAAACTTTGCTGTAAAAGCTTGCTGCCATCATATTAAAATGAAACAAAAAACTTAATGATCGGGTTCTTCTGGATTCGACAGGATTATCAATTTTTTGTACTTGTTTTTGCAATTACTAAATTACCGTGCAGTTTGCTAACTTTCAGGCATCTCATGTCACAAAGGATGTTTAGCAACTAATTCCGGTTGAATGAAAGAGTCAAATCCATGACTATTTTTGTTTATATGTTAAACCACTTATTCAGTTAATTTTCAGGTCTTGGAAGTTCTTTTGTGTGTAGATCACTTGGTAACAAAGATTCACAAGGGGATGCAATCCGGATCGGGTTTGAGCATACTCATCCTCGAAAGTAAACCAACAACAGTGATTTTTCTAAATATGCTTTTCAAATCAATTATCAGTTAATATCATGAACGTATATAGATCTCTAACGTGTCCCTTCAATTATATGATTATAATAACAAAAGAAAATGCAAGATGACAAAATGACTCGAATCCACCCTTCAACTCGACAATGTTAAATGCAAAAGCACACAAATAAATAAAACAAAAGAAGCTAAAAGCATGGAAAATGTAAAAGGGCTTGTACTCAATGACCTTACAGAGACCAAGCGATTAAGGTTTAATATTCTTTTGCAAACGTTTTCTTTTCAATGAGACTTGTGTTAGCTTGTCTGTTATTAGATTATGAGGGAATGATGTGTACAAAGTGGAAACATCATAAGTTGACAAACAGAACGCCGAACGCCTCGCCCGAATTTTTTTTTTGACTTAAGGTTCTTTAAAACGCCACCTGAATTTTTAATATCCCTAAACAGATTTTCACCAGTGGTTTTAAAACCTTTTTAACTTATAACCTATAGCACGATTTCATTTAATAATTACAAAAAATCAAATATGTACATACTTTGAGTGGAAACATATAGCGAAACACTTATTTACTCTGTACAGATATATACACTTGTCTAGTCACATGATGGTTTTGCCCTCCTAAAGTCATCCTGCTTTATCCCTCGTAACTTGAGCATAAATTGCAGTAAAGAGTAAATTTAGTATTAACAAATTATTACTCAATATCATTATTAGTGTGTTTTTTTTTAAAAAAGCTTATTGACAAAAGCACTTACTAATGGCAATTTATTGGTATAAAGACATAGTTAACAAGTCATCAGTACATATATCAGCTCCATAAAATGAACACTAAAATGATTATTCATAGAAATATTCATCCATAAACACTAAATAATTAATTCATTTTATTTAACTGTCTTGCATTTTTGACATACTGTCTTCCTATATTCTTTTGAGCAACACTTGCTGCAACTCTGTAATTTAGATTAGCTGAGCCAGAAAAATATAAGTATTTTGGCGCATTTTAGGCAAATCTGTTATTGAGGTTTTCAATTGGTTGTTTGCTTCCAAAGTAATGAGTTTCTCGGTATGTCTAAGATACCCTCTAAATATCTGCTTTGTGTCATGCTGAAGTTCAGCATTGGCAAGGGGTTTACCATAAGGTAGGGATGAAAATATGGCGGATTACATTTCTTTTCACACCAATAATGGCAGCGTGTGTGATCACCAAATGGGTGGCACTTGTGCTATGCCATCTGGATTTCCTTTCCTATTTTTGAAAACATATCTGAACCGGTTGAAAATAGCTTATGGTTATGGGTGAAAAACCTATGTTTCTTCTGAAATGCAAATATGGGAACGGACTGTGTTGATTTTTACCAGGCCTTTGGCAAATAGACGCATCTATTTTGGCTCTCAATTCGCTATTGGAGGTATCATCATCATCACCAAAAATCACTTTTGTTTTAATTCCTTTTCCCTGAACATCTTTAACCATTTCCAATACCATATCGGGTTCCATGGCTTTTGTAAAACCACTCCAGTTTCTGCGACAACAGTGCTCTCTTGGTTGTGTTCCAAGTCTGAGAGCTGATTCACACATCAGACATATTTTAGAGCGAACTCATTGCCCAACTTTTCCTGTTTTGTATCATATCATAGAGCAGTGATCTATAAATGAAATTTATTTCTGTTTCATAACTTTGTTTAAAGATGCATAATTTCCCTATAAATAATGAACTAATATTAAGTGGCAATGTACCATCAGGGACATAACCAGGAGAAAGTCATTTTGTTTCAGCTAAGTCAGTTTTCAAATTTGGGAGAAATACCTATTTGCGTCAAATTCTTTCTACCGAACATCAAGATGATATTATTACAGCTTTTAACAACACCTCGAGGTACCTTGATGATTTATTAAATATAGATAATAACCATTTTCCATCACTGGTTAATAAGATTTATCCTAAAGAACTACAGCTTAACAAAGCGTACACTTCAGAAAAGCAAGCAAACTTCCTTGATTTAAATCTATCCATCGAAAATGGTTACGTCACTACTAAAATTTGATAAAAGAGATGATTTTAATTTTAATATAGTAAATTTTCCGTTTCTAGACGGCGATGTTCCTCGTGCAACTTCTTACGGGGTTTATATCTCACAGCTTGTTCGCTTTTCAAGAGCTTGCAACGATGTGAATGATTTCAATGAACGTAATCTTTGCATTACAGAAAAACTTTTAAAACAAGGTTATCGGTATCACAAATTAAGGAAAACCTTTTGCAAGTTTTATCGCCGATATCCAGATCTAATTCATAAATACAGCTGCAGTTTAAAATCACTATTGCAACAAGGAATTTCACAGCCAGTTTTTTATGGAGATTTAATTTATAAACTTAAGAAGATAAAAGGCGATGTTAATTTCTCCCGGTTATTCGTAAAAACCATCTGTAAATTTAAAAAGAAAGGTTACCAACATGATATTTTACAGCGATCTGCAGGCCTGGTGATTAACCCATCTACAGTTGATCATTATGCTTACCTCTTTGGTTGCACGACGGTGGCAGGGGTGTAAGAGTTTATGAAAGTTTATGGGGAAATCTTTTCTTAAAAGAACCTAAAAGCTCGATTTGTTTCTTTTATCCCTGTCATCGTGTTCTTGCTGATTTTACTCCAGGTGCTCTGGTCTCGGAAAGATCATTGAGTACCCGCCCTTTGGCTTTGCAATGCTATTAAATTCTTATGTTTATATGTTTGTATGCTTTTGCATGCAACATTGTTGAGCTGATGGGTGTGTTGGAGTTATTTCACCAAGACAATTTGTACTTGTTTTGTGATACGAGAACCTGTTGGGGCAAGTGTGAGGTTGGTGCACCCTAGTACCTGGTTTAAACCCCCAGTGGCAATTTGTTTGCCACTGACCGTTCCAAGGCGGTATCCCCAAAGGTTCTCTTGTTTATTAATTGTTTGTGGCGTCCCTATTGAATTGACATACATATATAAAACATGCGCTCTCTCTATCTTCCTCTCTTCTTTTTCGCTGCGTGGGGAGGCTGTGTTTTTTGAGTGTGGCGATTCCTGATATGCATATGTTGCTTTTTTTCTTAGGCATTATCAACACTTTCCTGTGCAACTTCTTCAACAGCGTTACTTAGGGATGACGTTTTGTCTTGTCAATACCCATCTGATCACATATTTACAGTCTAAACTATAAAGAGTTTAACTGGAACATTTATACACTGAACGTAATATCTTTGACAAAACAGTGTTAAAATTAAAGACTTTCCTCCAGATCCATTTCGCGATAACAAGGATTGCAGCAGCAGCAGTATAAAAAAAAATCAAATCATAACCTTTAAAGACTCGTATCATGATAAATTTTGCATTTCCTTGATTCAATTTAGCAACTTCTTATCCTGTTAATAAATTAGTTTGAATTAATCAATCGTAGGGTCATCAAGAAGTTAAACCGCTTATTTACCGTTAACATGTATAAACAATTTTTTTTCATGAACTGATCTTCCAATTGTGATAATATAATGACATTGAAAATATAAAAAATATATTTAAAAAATCAGAAACTGAAAACATAAATGTAGGAGTTATTATTCTAATAATCACCAGTCCAATCCCTAGATACCCGAAATCATATAAATCAAAATCGACTTCAATCCTAAAATCAACATAGCTGAACCATTATTTTATTACTATAATAACAAAAAATAGCAGTTGCCAAGAAAAAAAAAATCAAACTTTTGACCTGTCACATATATGATCCAAGTACAGCTATTTTTTTCTTAGATCTAATTATCTTACATTTGAGGTTAGATTTGGGTCGATTTAGTTGAATTTGGTAGATCTTCGGATATTGACTGGTCTCTGTTTACCTGTTAAGACTTTCCTGTTGACATCATAAACATTGTCATGTTTTTCCTCAATTGCTACAAATGAAATGTTGTCATAAATTGGACAAAATATGTCAAGGACAGCGGCTAGACCAACAACTGTTTTATTTATGTAGTTATGTAAATGAAGTGGATGTGAGCATTTCTTATAATGTTGTAGCTCGTGTGCAAGGAATTTAACTTCAACTATACATCGCCCATTGTAACCACACAATTTTTTACCTGTTTCAGTCAAAACAACTCCTTCGTAGCTTACAACACCCAAATCTGGTAGTGCATAAAGACCCCCATAAAAATAACGATGTCCGACTAACCCATTTTTCTCTGATATCTTTTGATTATAGACCCCCATAAAATAACTATGCCCGACTAACCAATTTTTCTCAGATCTCTTTTGATTCAGAGCTGCGTTGTTTTCTTATACAAATTAACCTTTTAACCTATTCATGAGGCATAATTATCGATGCCTTTGAAATTCACAGTAGCGCTATTTGTGCAGTGTGGCGGCCGTAAAAAGTCTCCCCGTACATATAGTCAGTACTGTTATCAGTAAAATAACCTGTTACCGATGTCATGCAATGATTGTTACGTATATCAGGGCTATCCGATCAACCTTTTTTGGGGTTGTCCCGGTAAGCTCAATTGGTTGCGTCGCAGGAATTGCATGGCTAGGCGCTGTCGCCGTGACGGTGCGGGTTCGCTCCCAGCTAGAGGCACTAGCATTCGAAATTCACAGCGCTATTTGTGCAGTGTGGCGGCCGTAAAAAGTCTCCCCGTACATATAGTCAGTACTGTTATCAGTAAAATAACCTGTTACCGATGTCATGCAGTGATTGTTACGTATATCAGGGCTATCCGATCAACCTTTTTTGGGGTTGTCCCGGTTAGCTCAATTGGTTGCGTCGCAGGAATTGCATGGCTAGGCGCTGTCGCCTTGACGGTGCGGGTTCGCTCCCAGCTAGAGACACTAGCATTTGAAATGCTGTTTTACCTTGATACACGTTAAAATAACATGTGATGAATAACATCCGATTTTTTTCACGGACAACGGAGTGATAGGTATTAGCTTTCCAAACTGTCTATCACAACTTCTTATAGTGTTGTATGCCGCAAAAGTAAAATTAGAGCATGCATTGCCTCCCCCGTTCAATCATTGCTCGATTCCGCATGTATAAATCCCATATACAGTCTAGAGAGGTATAAATACATTCGTTCCAGCACATGAAATACAGGGAATGGGCGAGTCAAGCTTCACGTGACTTCAATAAACAAACATCAGTGGGTATACATGTAATACTTTATGAAATTCAAAGTATTCAAACAATATTTGTTAATTCTCATTGCTTTGAAGTATATGGAATCATATGATGAAATTAAGACAAAAAGCTGAACAGAAGTATACATGACCTAAGTCCTAACACTTTGCGAGTCAGTGCATGCGAAGTAGGACCTTATCGTGTTAATGACCATTGCAGAAGAATCTCCCTATTATCAGGTTGGGGAAATGTATCAAAATTAGCTATAATTGCTACTTTCGGCTCTTAAAGCAACTAGTAGCAAAACCAGAATAAATGAAAATTACACAGATGTTTGCTTTACATTGAATTGCAACTAAGAACATATGAAAAGGCTTATATAAACTAAAAACAAACATGCAATACAGCACAATTCAAGAATAAATTTATTATTAACTTTATAATATATTAAAGAACACAACCAATAAAAATAACACTGGGAAAAACTTTAAAAGGTCAGCCCGCCAGGGCTAAGAAGCAACATACAGGGCAGGTTGTCATTAAGCGAATTGAACAGAACGAAAGATGATCACAAGTATTGAGCAAAAAGACTGGCAACAATCAAGAAAAATGTAATTTTTACCATTGTCACTTTCTGCTGTTGCATTTTCTAAAACGATCACTTCTTCACACTACTTCATTGTAGCAAAACAACATGCTGTTTTTACTTTTTCTTACAAATTATATGTGTATAATTAATAACTTCTTCCATTTTATTTTATTAATATACTAGTTATGTTAATTTTTAATTGTTTTGTTTTCATTTCTATTTAGTGGTAACATAAAATTGACAACTTTGTCGATTCCTCGCTGGTCCACTTCCAATCAGCTTGATACTTGTGTAATACATACATTCATTCGATACACCCGTTCTCTCGGTTTAGGATCTACACTGTTTACTATTTCATTCATCAAATGACAGGTGACCAAGATGCAAGATGCCGGATATCATTAAACTAAGATTGGAGACCAGTCTGAAATCTCAAAACATCTGATTGGTTGAAATGGCAACCAGTCGCCATTCATGAAATGACAGGGATGTGCCGGCAAATCAGGATATTCGCGGTTTATATAAATTATGTAGGTACAGAGTACATGAATATGATGGATATCAAATGCAATTAATTATTCATACATTCTTGTTCTGAATTATTACCTTTAGTTACCATAAACATCCTACTAAAGTTAAACTTTTTAGCTCACCTGAGCTGGCTCAGGGTGAGCTATTAGGATCGATGAATGTCCGTCGTCCGTCGTCTGTCGTCCGTCGTCCGTCCACACTTAGTTCGTAAACACTCTAGCGGTCACATTTTTGCTCCGATTGTCATGAAACTTGGTCAGGATGTTTGTCCCAATGATTTCTCGGACGAGTTCGAATATGGGTCATCTGGGTCCAAAAACTAGGTCACTGTTACTAAAAATAGAATTTTCTTGTTAACACTCTAGCGGTCACATTTTTGATCCGATTGTCATGAAACTTGGTCAGGATGTTTGTCTTAATGATTTCTCGGACCAGTTCGAATATGGCTCATCTGGGTCCAAAAACTAGGTCACTGTTACTAAAAATAGAATTTTCTTGTTAACACTCTAGTGGTCACATTTTTGCTCCGATTGTCATGAAACTTGGTCAGGATGTTTGTCCCAATGATTTCTCGGACGAGTTCGAATATGGGTCATCTGGATCCAAAAACTAGGTCACTGTTACTAAAAATAGAATTTTCTTGTTAACACTCTAGCGGTCACATTTTTGCTCCGATTGTCATGAAACTTGGTCAGGATGTTTGTCCCAATGATTTCTCAGACGAGTTCGAATATGGTTCAACTGGGTCCAAAAACTAGGTCACTGTTACTTAAAATAGAATTTTCTTGTTAACACTCTAGCGGTCACATTTTTGCTCCGATTATCATGAAACTTGGTCAGGATGTTTGTCCCAATGATTTCTCGGACGAGTTCAAAGATGTGTCATCTGGGTCCAAAAACTAGGTCACTGTTGCTAAAAATAGAATTTTCTTGTTAACACTCTAGCGGTCACAATTTTGCTCTGATTGTTATGAAACTTGGTCAGGATGTTTGTCCTAATGATTTCTCGGACGAGTTCGAATATGGGTCATCTGGGTCCAAACACTAGGTCACTGTTACTAAAAATAGAATTTTCTTGTTAACACTCTAGCGGTCACATTTTTTCTCCGATTGTCATGAAACTTGGTCAGGATGTTTGTCCCAATGATTTCTCGGACGAGTTCGAATATGGGTCATCTGGGTCTAAAAACTAAGTCACTGTTACTAAAAATAGAATTTTCTTGTTAACACTCTAGCGATCACATTTTTGCTCCGATTGTCATGAAACTTGGTCAGGATGTTTGTCCCAATGATTTCTTGGACGAGTTCGAATATGGGTCCAAAAACTAGGTCACTGTTACTAAAAATAGAATTTTCTTGTAAATACTCTAGCGGTCACATTTTTGCCTCGATTGTCATGAAACATGGTCAGGATGTTTGTCCCAATGATTTCTTGGACGAGTTCGAATAAGGGTCATCTGGGTCCAAAACTAGGTCACTGTTACTAAAAATAGAATTTTCTTGTTAACACTCTAGCGGTCACATTTTTGCTCCGATTGTCATGAAACTTGGTCAGGATGTTTGTCCCAATGATTTCTCGGATGAGTTCGAATATGGGTCATCTGGGTCTTGGTCACTGTTAATAAAAATAACTTTGTTGTACTCAGGTGAGCGATAAATGGCCATCATGGCCCTCTTGTTTGTACTGCTATCATAACCCGTTACCGATGTCATGCAGTGATTGTTATGTATATCAGGGCTATCCGATCAACTTTTTTGGGGTTGTCCCGGTTAGCTCAATCGGTTGCGTCGCAGGAATTGCAGGGTTAGGCGCTGTCGCCGTGACGGTGCGGGTTCGCTCCCAGCTAGAGGCTCTATCATTTATAATTTCTTGATTGATTATGAAATTGTCTCAATGAAATAAAATTGGTATTGCGCTGCTTTGAAACTCGGCAATATGACATTTAAAAAAATCTATGTTACCATAGTCACTAAATACTCTGAATGATATATATTGGGTCGGCCCTATTAAATTTGTTTCGTCATTTAATGTCATGACGCCATAAACTGCTACACAAAAAAGAAGATACCGGAAACATTTGAAATAATGTAAGAGGCGTGTTTTTATTATTTAATTTGTAAATTACGCCTCTGTTATGTTAAAATGTTTGTCAAAGGGCATGATATGAATTTTATTATATATGTATCTTTCGGTATATGTAGTTAGTCTATTTTTATGAAAACAATATATACCCAACAAAAAAAGTTCTGCACACAAATGTTCTTTTGCCTAAATTTTATAATATAAAAATAACTGGTATAAATTCTTACATGTACGAGGGCTGTCCTTAAAGTTCATATACTACTTTATTTCTTACACTCAAGCAATACATACATAAAACAAATTAGGCCAGCAAATACATACATATCTAACAAACAAATTTACAAAAAACTGGCAGGCTGAGATGAATATTAACATAAAAACAGTCCTAACATCCAACATATATACATAATCACGGAACACTTTTAAACGTCATCAACGTCAAATGAACATCATGTAATCACTCCTTCTAAAAAAATATCGCCACACGATTTAACTCATTTCTGATGCCGGCTGACCCATTGCTGGTATACCCCTTTGTACCATTCTCGACCAAAACCAGATATCGCCGATCAAACACCGAAGTTCTTCCAAATCTGCAAATCTTTTCCCGCGCAATTCCGACTGTTCTAACGCGTTCTACGTAATTCGGCTCTGCTACTTTCGGTCGTCCGCTTCGTTTCTTATCGAACACATTTTTATCCCCGCTTCTAAATCTGCTGTGCCACTTAAACACAAGTTGCCTTGAACATTTACCGGTCGTATCTGCTTTTGAAATAACCTTCCACGTCTCAGTTGGTGTCATATTAGCATGAACACAAAACTTGATAACACTCCGTTGCTCCGTCCGTGAAATTGACGTCATTTTTTCGAAACAAATGTTAAGCGCCCCAATGCGTCTAACGGTCGTTTACAACTTTTTTATTAACATATGACGTCATAATTTTCACCAAATGTCATGCAATGATATCAAATAACTTCGCGTAAGTAAAAACGCGTTAGGCATAAAACTTTAATTTTATTAACTTTTAGCTACTGTCATGGAATCAAAGTGCTCCGTGAACCGTCGGTCATGTTACCATGGCGATGGGCGTTTTGCAAATATTATTGTTATCCTGTTTATAAATTTAGAAATATGTAGCCAATACATACTTAAGCAAAATACCAAAACAGCTTATTGATATGACTGCTTATAATTATTCTGTAGCCTTGTCTACGAACTTTCCGGCCAGCCCTCGTATATCAAGATTAATTGTTTGCGGAGTTAAGGACAAAAACGAAATTAAAATTGGTTGGTAAATAAGCGAGAAATGTCAATTTGAGTATGATAGGTGTCAACAGTGAAAAGTTGCAAAATTTGGCGTATCAAGGTAGAGGTGTGAAATCTATGAAATCTCTCAACATTTCACCACTGTCTGTTTTTTTGCAATTATGAGCATGCACTGTGATGCTAGTAACAGTTGGTAATCTAAATTTCATACCAAGCCATTTCCAGAATTACGCTCAAACTTATGTTTTTGTTAATTAAAGTATCGTTTTGTCTCACTCATTGACCTAAAGGTATGACAAAACAGTTAAGTTAAGTTATGATTCGAACAGTTTCCATTCTGTATTAATGAATCAAAGCATCCAGTTTATAAAGTGTATAAAGCAACCATCCAATTCATTCAATACCTAATCTTATTTGAGAAAAACACCTGCATTGTTTTTCAAATTAATTTATTTCTCGTGGTCAACAAGGAAGGTTTACGTTAATTTGACCGTCAATGCAAATGTCGGACCACACCTGCCACCTAGACGTTTTTTTCTAAACACGACAGAACACGTGACGTTGGTCAAGCTAGTTGATCTACCCGGTTCTCTTGTTCACGAATGGAACCTAATTCCACTATTGAAATTTGGTCGGCTGTTAAATTCCGTGCGAAGCCGCTTGAAAGAAAGCCGGATTCATCGTGATGAATTTCCTCAGTATGTCTAGCGATTTTTGCAACTTTTGTGTAGTAACCCCCAGTGGCTTCAACAATGAATTGCTGATAAAGTATTGATCGGATGTTAGTTCTGACTTTTTTTACATTGTTAACTTTGAATTGCTGATTTATTTGGTATGTATCATTTTGTTGTGTTTGGTGAAATTTAAAAGATATTTTATAAAATGCCCAAGTGTGCAGAACTTTTTTTGCCGAGTATATTTATGTAATATTTGCTATGGAATGTTGCTGTTTGTAACGCATATGTTTAAGAAAATACAGTTCCTCCAACATTGAACCACCGAAGAAGACCAGAAGTGTTAAAGCAAAACCGGCAACAGCGACTGCTACAGCAAGTTCTTGTCAACTATGTCTTGATGATGAAAGGGCTAAGGCTGCCAGCTCTCCAAACCTCCATCAGCATCTCCTCAATTATAGTTATTAATTGAGCCTTATTCTTTCTCTCTATGCTGTGGAACTTTGTTCTAGCAGCTTCAGTAGTG
This sequence comes from Corbicula japonica, assembly GCA_038501625.1. Taxonomy (NCBI): domain Eukaryota; kingdom Metazoa; phylum Mollusca; class Bivalvia; order Venerida; family Cyrenidae; genus Corbicula; species Corbicula japonica. Next base: position 305,552 of record JAZAYU010000211.1, read on the forward strand.
AATACAGGTACAAGAGGCCCATTTTTCCTAATTTGCATTCCTTTGCTAATTGTTTAAATGTATGTTTTCATGTTCTCATCACACTGACGCTCAAATGTGAATAGTCCTTTGTCCAGATTATCTTTTTTGCTCTCTTATTTCTTCTGGATAGTCTTTTAGAAATGCGTGGTGTCGCATATATATGCTCATTCTCTGAACTGAAAAGAAGTTTTCCAGATAAGGATGTACGTGGTCTTAATAAATATAATAAGTATAATTATAAGTTCATATTAGGATTTTACGCCATCGAGTCACGCACATTTAATGAATATCTGAATATGCCATTTTGCTTGTAATAAACAGACTATAAAACTTCACGGTTTCTAAAAATGGAATCTATGCAAGTTTTATCCAAAGGATATCTTCCCGTCTCAAAAGGCTTGAAAAATATAGAAAACTCCTTTTCCAGGATACATTCCCAAGACTGATGTTTTGCAAAGGAAACAGTTGGCTCTTGGTCTTGTCTAATAGTATGCTGCTGGCCTTTATTTACAGGACTAGAAGCAAACTTTTCAGCATTTTTGACAAGTTCAAGGTCATTTTTTACTGGTCGCGATGGTCTCACTTTGGTGTGTTTGTTTCCTCATGGTATAGAGCATACATCTTTACGCTTGATAGTGTTTTTAATGGCAAGCGGAACGCTTTTATTGGACAGATTGCCGAACTTAAAAGAATTCAATTTACAGGTAAATATATAGATACGTTTGTCATTAAAGGGTGTCTGTGGCCAAGTGTTAAAGTTTCTAACATTGAATCATTGGATCTTCACTGCTGCTAGTTCATAATGCAGGCTTAAGGCCGCCTATTAACAGTTCATGATGTTTTTAGTGTTTCATGTGTGGTAATTTTAATTGTACCACTGAAATATCTCTTAATAATTGAAAAAGAAGGTTCTTGGACGCCCGCCATAGGAATGCTATGAGAAGGCGGCCCTAGCGTGAAAGGGATTTCAAAGGTAAATCTCTTTTACAGTACACATGATAAATTTCGATAATTAAAACACTTGTAAACACACTTCTAACAATATTTTTAGCCTGTTAAATGACCAGGCACCTTGAATCAATACTCGAGTTTTGTGAAATTATTTATTATTTAGAATTCAACTGGTTTATAATGAGTTTCTCGTACTGGCCTTTGTTGTTACAGTTTTTGATCCAGCATCAAACAAGAATATTGCAGAGAGATTGCAGATTCCTCTCAAATTGGCTTATGCTGTTACAATACACAAATCCCAAGACATGACACTACCAAAATAAGTTTTGATTTAGTATTAGTGCAGTAATGTGTTTGTTGATTACAGTCCTACGTAGCTCGACTTAGTTGTCACAATGAGTTTGGTGTATTTGTTAGTGATGCTGCATCCATCTGGATTTGTTTGGCCTTTTACTCCAACATGCATTTACCAATCTTATTGTTATTTGGCATAAATGTTAATTTAAGTGAGAGTGTAACATGCAATTCCCAGGTTCCCATCTCAAAGGTCAAGGTCACAGGGGTCAAATGTCATTTCAGACCTCCGGCCCTTAACTTTTACATGCATTGAGCAATCATTTTTCATATTCAACATGAATGTTTATATCGGTGAGATGGAGTGTCATGCACAGGGTTCCAAACTGAAAGGTGAAGGTAACAGTCGGGGATCAAAAGGGGCTAATGTCAACAAGCATCTAGTTATACAAAGATTCTGCCATAAAATCTAAAAAAATTTTGTATAATTTTGCGATTTATGAATATGTCTCTTGATCAAACTTTTAAAATATAACTATTCATACCTGCATTTTTATCCCCCGCCGCATATCGGCTGGGGATATAGGAATGGTCATCGTCCGTACGTCTGTCCGTCCGACCAGAGGTTTTTGAAGATTTGAACCATGCATTTCATGTTCAGTTCATATCTTCTGAATCCACGGAAAGAATATCGTAAACTTAAGTGAAATGTTCAGTTCATGAACATGATGTGCAGAACCCATGTTCCAACCTGGCTGGCTCAAGGTCAAGGCAGCCTGTGGTGTTTGAGCAGACCAATTCTCTGAAACTTATCTGAACACGACATACCCTTGCACTTGAATTGGCTTCCACCTGCCTGCCCGTTGCCCAGAGCTATTGTTTAATTTGCTCTTAACCATCCATAACCTTTCCCACATTCACATCTGCGGCGGGGGGTAATGCTGTCGTTCCGACTGCCTTGTTAATTTCAGGGTTGTAGTTGATTGCACACACATTTTTGCTCCAGGTCAGTTAGCTGTTGTCCTAGGTAAGGTGCAAACAGAAGATGGCTTGCGAATAATTAACTTCAGTAAGCTGCAGTAATAAGGCAACCGGCTGTTATCATGGAATTTGTTGCAAAGGAATCCAATCCTATAGCGCCTGATAGGTCATGTTGTTTCAATAATTTGGAAAGGTATTGTTCAATTTTCTATACATAACATTTTGTTGGTCATGTTTCACAGATGCCTGGGTATTTATTCATGAATTTATCTTCGTTTCATACCGAATATTTTAAAAACTTTCACAACACAGAATACTAATTCACTAATACATTCTTATTAACTTTACAGATGAGCTGATACTAGACTGTGAATCAATTTTCCGCTTTTAACTCTGTTCCAAAGTCTTCTTGGCATCAAAGATATAACTATGACAATGGCTGTATGTTCTTCCAGCATTACTTTTAACACTTACAGCACTCTGTCCTAACATTACGCTATTTATATATCTGTGATACTGCAAAGCAGTGGGATTGGCGTTGGCTCTATAAAATTTACCAATGTGTTGACAGAATTGGGTTTCAATTGCATCGGAATTTATCATAGCTGGAATTATAGACCAGCCGGGATGTTCAATGAAAATGGTAAGACATAGTTGATCAAATCCAATTATACATGATTGGAGATCTTCTAGACACTCGCAAGACAATAGGACATTTTTCTGATTTTGTTAATTTTCAATTAAATTCAGCATTTCTGTGTTAAGCACATCTTCTGCTAATTTGTTACGCATTTCGCTAGCATTGGTTGGGAAAAAATGCTCATCGGTTAGACCTCTGAGTATTTGAATTGGATTCTGTTTGTTCAACTGATATGCATCAATAAACAGTTTCCGGTGGATTTCTCCTGTACTGATTCGCAGACATTTTGTACATCCAGATTGACTGCCACTCTTCAGAAAACCTTTTTTTGTTTTTTTTTTGAATGAATGGGAAGGGTCTATCACGAAAATTACTTCTTTTTCTGGATTTACCGGAGACATTACTTTCATTTTCATCTCAGCTAAATTTTTATCAGGACAAATATAGACAAATGACCTGTTGCTGCATGCACCATCAATAGAGATTCACTTAATATGAAAGTCATGCCATCTAAGTTTGTCTTTTGCACTCCATACTAAAATGTGAAGTTCAGAGGCATTAACGCGTCGACTGACAAAATGTGCAAACGGGAATCTAAACCCAGTTATTCCTTGAAACATTGTTTGTAAGAAGTGGATCTTGACGTTTTTCTCCATCCTTGATATTTTTAACTAAATGACATTCTTCACCCACATAAGTGAAACCAACAAGTTCAAGATAACCTCCTGATTTAACCATTTCAGTGCTTTCTTGAATGGACATTTCATCTAGTAGAAGGCCACCAACTCTGCCCTTCGAAAGTATTTGAAGCCTGTTTGCTTCTAAATTCATCCAGTTAAAAACTTGGGCAGCAAATCCGGGTTTATGGTTGAAACTGATTTTGTAGAGGATAAGAAGTCTGGGACAAACAGCATTCCAGAAAGCCGTAAAGCTCTGTATCTTGCCGGACTTCTGGTATACAATTTAAAACACCCGGAAATTATGCGTTTATCCCAGCGGTTTTGTTTGCTGTTTGATGTATTCTTTATTTGTGACAGGAGATCTTATCTTGCATTTGGCATTAACTGTCTTAAAGGCCCAACAAACTTGTCAAAATGTGTTTTTTTTTCATTGTTATAATTATTTAACCACATTGACCATTTTCAAATGGAAGTATAGATGACAAAATATTTATGTTCTCAAACAATCCCCAATCATTAAGACCCGGTCCGAATTAAAACGTCACATTTTTTGTAGCCCACAAAATTACTAACCAATGTTTACAATCACCCGGCGAAAAGTTATCGGTTTTTTCCGAACGTGGGCCGTAAGAACGCAGAACGCGGTGACGTCATTAACATATAAGTTGTAAACACAAAATCAGTCAGATGGAATGTTCAATCAAAACGGAAAAATATAGATTTTTTTAAGTTTTAACTTCAAGGTAAACAAAGAAAGATGTAAATATTATACGACCCATTCCGGTAACGGCTTTTATTGGGGTGGGGAATACGTCAGCAATTTATGCACTTCTGCATAATTAGCGACCGTCGCCTGCCGAGAGTTGCCGAAAATCAGCTCGGAAAGATTCACTGTTTGTTTTGTAAACAAGATAAACGATCCGCAAAACATGCTGCAAATCAGTAAGATAATACCCTTTTCTTATTGTAAGGTAAATTTTTTGTGTTATTATGCATACAGGTGAAATCTAAAATGTTTAGGTTTGAAAAAATGTGCTGTTTGACAAGTTTAATTGGCATTACATGTTGCTTCTGATATGAACCGGGAAGATCATTGTCATCTGTTTTTGTTTCAGTGTTGGTTTCGTAATGTATGATCATAGTTTGGCATGTTTTACAATTAGGGTTCATTTCTCCTTACCACTGTTGAAACCATCTTACATTTTCGTGACCTTAATATGCGTATTGGTGGCTCATCATTTACAATTAATTCTTCCTCAAGAATGTGATTTTTCCTTGTGTAGTTTGAGCCATCAAAGATATTCCCTTGGCAAAGCTGCATTGTATCAACTATTTTGAACAATTGGAAGTAACATATGTGTTGGTAATGCAAATAGAGCTGACGTTAATATATGTACCTTTGACAGAGACTGTTAATGTTAGATCACTTCTAAACGTCAATATTTTGGCAATAGTCGTATTATTTAGAAGTTCTGTGCGTTACACAGTATAGCTCAGAACGTATGTCTTAACACTGTATAGCACAAACTATTTGTGCAAGTTAGTGATGCATGGTGTACAAAGGTCACGTGGTCACGTGGGAAGTGGCGGTATTTTAGCACGGGCGATGCGTTTGTTCGTCAGTTCCACGCAGCACTTCGATCGTTACACATCTTCTTTTATGTTTTCAAATTCGAATTTTGAAGAGTTAAAATAAAGTTGTAAATTGTTTATTAGTCATGTATAGGTTGTTTGTTTTCTTACGTTAACATGACATGACTCTCCTTAACGTTTTAATAACGTTCAAAAATGAATTTATGCTGTATAAACTTTGTTATCACAAACAGATAAAATGATATGGGCGGAATTAAGGTATTCTGGAACAGTTTTCCAGAGCAATTTTACATTCAATTGAAGTTTTATCTCTGGTTTTTAACCTGGCCCAGAATATCATAATTACATTGGATATATAATGTACTATGTTAAGATAGACTAGTATGTACCTTCACGTCGGCAATGTTGTCATACATATATCCATTTGTATAGTTATGCATATACACTTAAACAATGTATGTAAAGTATTGTTTATTCCTGCTCGAATAAAACGATCGCAAGTCTTGCCCAATGCAAATCGGGGTTTGTGTTTTTTGTGCGGTGTAGTGTTAAGACTACATACGTGTCCACTATCTGTAGTAAGTTTCACACTTATTTTAAAACGACGAAAAAACAGTGTTATTACACGGACAACTTGACACTATCGGTTCAAATTCTAGAATCATTTTCATCTATTTCTTTTCTCCTCTTTATTAAACTGAAAGACAGTGGTCTTTTTACAAAGGACTTTTTTCCTCTAGTCTGATCCTGGAAAAACTTCATGTAAGATTTTTGCAAATCGTAGGTAATAACTGGGCATATTTTCATCATTTCGTAGAGCAAATGTTATTTAATATGTGTCAAAAATGTCCTCCCCTTTAATGAACACCGATTCATCTCTCTCCAACCTGAATTGAAAAAAATATACTATGAAAATCGCTACAAATTTATGTATTTGTAAGGGTTAATAAATATGTCTTAAGCTTAATTCTTTCCTCCTTAGATACACATTTGTTGCACGGGCGAACAGTTTAGATCCAGATCAGGTGGCATATCTAATCAGGATCTAAACTGTGATTCACTTTTTGATTAATTAGGTTATTTCTTACCAAATTGCAACCAGTGCAGTTCCTGATCAGACGGCACAGGTTTTTCGGCTGATCTTGATCTACACTGGTGGCACATGCATAAAAATGCATGTATTTGGAGGAAAGGGTTAACGCTTTCCTCCATATATAAGCCTTTATGGTATGGGCGAAGATTGCAGCCTGCACATCCGTGCCATGTGATTAAAATGTATACTGTTCGTTTTTTTTACTTATTATGTTATTTCAAATCAATAAAAACCGAAAGTGCTGATCCTGATCAGACGGCACAAGTGTGGCGGCTGATCTGGATCTATCGTGGTCTTACATGAATAAATATGGGTATATATGGAATAAAGGGTTATCCCAAGATTTTGCTGATAATTACCCTTTACTCCATAAAGACAGGTTTTATTGCATATGCGAACAGTGCAGATCTAGATCAGGGCCCAAGATCATAAAACTAAGTTTTGAGACTGACCTCAAAACTAAGTTTTATGATCTTGGGCCCTGCTCTCATAATTTTTTGATCTTGATTAAGATCGAAACTTTTCGCTATTTAGTGCGATAACAGATAAACAGTATAGGGCTTTCATGTCTATCTAGATTTAATCCTTTTCTAGATGGATATGGCTATCTGAGCAGTGTAGATCCTTATCAGCTGGCCCACCTATGTTTTCTTATCAGGAACTGTTCTTTTTTTAAGTTATTAGGTTATTTTCAACCAATAAGCCAACAGTGTAGGCTTGGTAAGAAATAACATAACGAATCAAAAGGACAACAGTGCAGATCCTGAACAAGAGGGTCCTTAATTACTCACACGAGTACCTTTGGCATCCAAAGTTCATCGTAGAACTGAGTGCAATTTGGACAGTGTAGACAATATCTTTAATTAAGATGAATGGTGTCATTGACCTTGCCATAACATTCAGGTGAGTGATACCGGGTCATATTTGTCCTCTACATACTCTTGTTATTTGTCAGAATTATACAATTGTTGGAAATTTGAATTTGTTTACAATGAAATTTGTGCGGGTTCGCTCCCAGCTAGAGACACTCATTATAATTTAAGAGACGAAGATGTGCATGATACTGTATCGAAATCTGAAGGTATTGATGATGTCGACATTGATGGAGAAGAAATCACAAGCATTGATAACACAATAAATAACACCGAACTGGATCAAGTGTGACAGGAACTGTTGAGTGATTGTGAAGCTTTGAAATGTCAAAGTCGAACTAAATATTTATAATACGTAACATATGATAGTGCCTCTAGCTGGCAGGTCTCCAAGTTTTCTGAACCAGGAATGCCACAAAATCCGGCTGTCGCCTTATAGATGTCTATGATTCTAGACGTTTTAGACAAGTCGGCGGGGGGGGGGGGGGGGCTGCCCCGCCCGTCTTCGAACGTTCTTCTAAAAAAGTTCTATATTCCTTTTTTGCCTCTTTCTTCTCAGCCCTCCACTGTTCCTTTATTTCATGCACAGTTCGTACTTTCGATCCTGCAGCATTAACCTTCTGCGTGTTCATCCCATACTTGCTGCTTTTTAGCTTGTCGGAAAGTTTACCCTCTAACAACAATCTATTTTTCAAAACTTCTTCTACTCTTCCTTTTTCTGACGCCGTGTAATTTGGCCCCCGCTTCTTAATCTTCTTTTGAATACCGTCGAGTGTCGGCTGCAAGTCGGACATTTTAGATAGGAATCGGGGGACTGGGATAAACTTTATCCGAGGTAAACCTTTTATCCAATGTGGGATAATTATCCCAATGGATATTTTCGGAATTGTATTTAACTTATGTGGTTAACTAATCAAGTAAGAATAAATCTTACCCAAGGGTTAGTACTAACCTAGGATTATATTTATCTAATGTTTGATGAACCGGGTCCAGGTAGGATAATCCATGCATTCTGTGTCGGACCACTGAAAAACCTTTATGTAGCTATTAAAATTTCTTCTGAATGACAGCCAGTTTGTAAAGCAAAACTAACCGCCTTTTTTGTGTGACAAAAATCCATTTTTGTTTAAAAAGTATCTTTTATTGTAGTTGCAATTATATTTCAGAGGAAGTACAAGTTCTGCCAGAGAACAAACCAGAAACTGAGGTTCATGATACTAGCAGATGTTTGGGAAGTTCATTGGCCCATTTCTTCAAACTTTCAACCAAACTTTTTGACATACATACATGATGAAATTATTAATTTAATGTTCTCCTGCTATTTTTAGATGATCATTTAACTAGGTTGGCACTAAGGAAAAAAAGGATGAGCCAAAATTTTAAGCGGCGTGATAGCGCGACCTTTGTTAAAAATATTCATAAAACAACTCGTTATCCAAAACAAAGTAAGTTTCAATCCATTTTTTAAAACATACAACTCTTATAGAAGGCTAAGTGATTTTTGCAATAGGAATTTACTGCACTGTATAATTTAATGATACTGTTAAAATGTTTATTTCTGTAATTACTGTGATTTCTGATATTTACACTTAAAGAATTGATTGATTCTCCTTTCTTTCTTATGCTTCCAAAGACTGAATGCCTTGCTGAAATTAAATACAACAATCATGAATAGTATGCTTGAGCAAGACTTATAACATAAATGACCTAGTATTTAGAAGTACAAAGTTCTTAGAATTGTAAGCTTATTGGATAATGACTTTAGAAAATATTTATCCTTACAAATACGCTGCAATTCGATACTCCAGACCGATTTTTCACAGTATAGACAAAAAGCTTAAGTTGTTTTTAAATCCACTGATTGATTATAATAACGTTTTGATTTGTCTCCTACTGTTCCGAGTTGAAGTTGTTTGGGGTAGTTAAATTATTGACTAACGTCAATCATCATATTTATCGATCTTGTTACTCCACCCTTGCATCGTCAGCTTAACTCGATTTGTCGACGACTGTGACATTTTTAATTGTTTTAGACAAATCCCGTTACGTAAACAAACATGTCCGAACCGAGCAAAGAATGAATAATAAAACAGCTTATCAGGGGTCCTAATTAACAAGATTATGACATGAATGCGGTAGAAAGTGTACCAAATAGTTTATCCACGACAGGGGGTACTTAATGATTGTTAAAACAGTGTATGGTCGGTGACACGTGGCGGGAAATTGATCAATATTCGACTGCTGTGCAAACATTTTACGCCCGCATTTTTTATCTCCAGATTCATTGATTTGTAAGAAAATTATCACCAGCTGGTATTTTTTTTATCGCCAATCGGCGATTTTGGCGAGCGATAACGCTAACATAGATTTAAACAAGAGGACCATTTGGCCCTATCACTCACTAGATTCTTGGATTCATTAAATAAAAGGTAGAAAAAAATTCAAGAAAATAACAAATAACAAAAACACAGCTGACTGCAACAATTTAAATAACGGGCCTTATAGCACCACACAAAGATATGTTTTCACATTTCATTAGATGACAATTCCACTTCATTTGCTGGTGGTATTATAGCATTTCATACTGTCACACAAGCACCTAGTTTCAACCCATTACATAAATGCACAAAATTTGTTTTCTTTCCAGACAGTAATTTGTTGAAATTAATAGAACATGCCTTTTCCTGCAAAATACTTAACCCTTTCCTCCATATATATACCTTTACTGCGTGGACAAACAGTGTAGATCCAAATCAGCCAGCATATCCCTACCATCTGAACACAATCTAATCTTTTTTTCTTCTTTATTTGTTCTGTTACTTCTAGCTAAAATGCGACCAATCCAGATCCTGAACAGACGACACAAATGAGCCGGCTGATCATTATCTACACTCTTGGCATTGCATAAAAATGTGTTTATATGGAGGAAAGGGTAAAAGACTGGTTTGGTCAAGATCAGGGCCAAAGACAATAAAACTGAGACTAGAGACCATACTCAATTCTCAAGCATCTGTCTTAGAAAAATATCAAATGCTTGAATTCTGAGACCTCCAATTAACTTGCAAGTTTGTGTACATACACTGTATACAGCTGAGACCTCTCTTTAATATAATCTTAACATTTTGAGAATTTGCTACATTTTTTGCTGTTGTTGTTTTACTTACAGTGAATAAAATATTCAGAAAAGCCCAATATTCAGAGTGCTTGTAATAATGTTTATTTGGTCAGTACCATAGAAAATGACAACATTTACCCTTTAAAACTTCCAGAGTAAAGTTCTTAATATTGCGTAACACAGATCTAAGCAGCAATGTTCAATAGGACCTCTATTGCGTTAACAAAATTTTTACTTTAATTTGATCTAGTTTTACCCAAGATGACCCAGTTTCGAAAGGGATCGCCACACCACCAAGAGAAACATTCAGGTTTGATGACAATCGGTTAAAAAATTGTGGCCTCTATCGCGTTTACAAAAACATTGACGGACGACGGACATCAGGGGTCCTCTTCTGATCACAATATCTCACTCAGAGCCTTTTTCTCGGTGAGCTAAGTGTATTTTATTTAAAGATACATTTCAGAGGAAGTGCAAGAAATTCTGACAGAACGCAAACCAGGAACTGATGTTTATGATACCAGCAAATTTTTGTGGACTATTTAATGTCCCAGTTCTTCAAAATGTAGCCAGACGGTAAGCCTGACAATGGCTATCTTTTAAATGTAAATAGCAAATGTTCTCGTGTAAGAGAGAAATGAGGCTAAGAACTCTGTAGCAAAGTTTTTTTTAAAATAAATTTGCAGAAGTTGTCTGTCAAAATGAAAACTAGAATGTGTCCTCGGACACTTATGCCCCCACTGCAACAACATTTGTATCAAAGGGCCATAACTCTGGTGAAATAGTCGCAGGAAAAAGTTATACATCGTGCTTGATCATCTGTGCAAATTTGAAAGAAATCCGCCTGACCGTTAATAAGGAGTTCATAGTTAATGAGATGATGCCACAAGATTTGGGGGATGGACGGACAAGTGCAATTCTATACGCCTCCCACTTCGTAGGGGCATACAAAATATCAGCAGCAGATGGATTTACCAAAGTCTAATAGATTAACAATAGTTGAAGTTTTGTTAACTGTTTGAACAACTGTGGCCATATTCCTTACTAAACAAATATCCTTGAAGAAGACAAGTGTTGATGACTGTATAAATACAATGTGAAAAAAAAATTGTGTTACTTGGGACAAATGGGTATTTTTATTTTGATTCTGTTCATTGAATACTCGGTACTCAATAATACTGTGTTTATTGACATTCGTAAATTGTTTGAATCGTCTATTTTGAAACTGACTACTGTATAGCATGCTATTCCTAATATGCTTATTTCACTTTTCTTACAAATTGTTTAATATAAAGCTAGTTTCTCTACTCGTACACGGGTTATGTAAAAGTATATAAGCAAATGGTGCATATACTATTTTTAACATCACTTTATTTACATCTCAAGAAAACTCAATAGGTATCATTACAGTCTTACGCCGAGAATAGCTGATGATTCCTACTGTGACTAGAATGTTGTTGAAAATCAAGCACTGATAGACTTAACAACTAAATTTGATATATTTTTCAAGAGAATATGTTTAAAAGTTAGTGCAGTCCATGGCTTAAAAAGAAGACCGACTCAGCTAAAACGCAGAAAGGCACTGAAGAGATCAGGCTATCAGGAGATCAGATGTGGGTGTTATTAGATTGGGGTATGTCGTTGGGCGGGCGGATGGGCGGGCGGGCGGGCGTCAACATTTTGTGAAGTTTTTTTTGTTAAAGTTGTGTTTTTCTCAGTAACCGTTCAAGGTACAACTTTGAAACTTAACATAGTTGTCTGACGTATCAATACCAATTATCAGGACAAGTTTCGTAATCCCTGACTGTATTTTGACAAAGTTATGCCCCTTTTTCACTTAGAAATTTTGTGAGTTTTTTTGTGAAAGTTGTGTTTTTCTCAGTAACCGTTCAAGGTACAACTTTGAAACTTAACAAAGTTGTCTGACATATCAATACCAATTATCAGGACAAGTTTCATAAACCCTGACTATATTTCGTCAAAGTTATGCCCCTTTTTAACTTAAATTTTGTTAAGTTTTTTTTGTGAAATTTGTGTTTTTCTCAGTAACCGTTTAAGGTACAACTTTGAAACCTAACATAGTTATCTGACATCTGAAAACCAATTATCAGGACAAGTTTCACAATCCCTGACTGTATTTTAACAAAGTTATGCCCCTTTTTCACTTAGAAATTTTTTAAGTTTTTTGTGAAAGTTGTGTTTTTCTCAATAATGTTTAAGGTACAACTTTGAAACTTAACAAAGTTATCTGACATCTCAATACCAATTATGAGGATAAGTTTCATAAACCCAGACTTATTTTGAAAAAGTTATGCCCCTTTTTCACTTAGAAATTTTTAGAGATGGCAACGAATTGCAAAATTGGCATTCGAATATTCGGTTGTGCAAGTATTCGAATATTCGATAGTTATTGTGTTTATTTGCGATCTCTTTGCTCAATGTATGCTGGAATTGGCTGTACGAGTCAGTAAACAGGCACTTCCGGCTGTATAACAGCATTCCAATTATAAATAACGCTCAACGTTGTCATCGGGTCGAGCTTAAAAAGACAAAATCTCAATTTCTAACATTTAATGTTCATGTGATGTCCGCATGCAGATTAATAACATGAAGTTACTATAAAAGAGGTCAGTCTACTTTCGTTTTCTTTGTATGTGAATTTCCGGGACAGATTATTTTTATGGTAATATCGTTGTCGTCACGGTCTTAACGCCGATTGTCTTAATATAACACACATTGTTTATCATTTTAATTTCATTTGAATTAATTCATTATTTAATTACTAGTGCTATAGAAATGCAACAATGGTTGATCGCTTAGCGACAACAACATTCATGGGGCTATGTGCTCAAGTTTTAGTATTAGTGTGACTGCAATATTTAGCAATCGGGATTGGACGCGCGTGATACCGATTATGAAAATTATCTTCATTATGACAATCATACGATGCGGCTTATTTTTGCTTCATCCATTGATTATTGTATTCAATTTTAATTAAAATATGCACACGCATTATTAATTTTGCACCTCTTGTGCAGAATTCTTTATGAAAATCGGTATTGTTCTCCAGAATCGCCGATAATTGACGTTGACGGGTCACTCAAACTGCCAATTGCTGTTTATTGGGGGCCAATATATTGACTATGACACGTCTTGTAATAACACCAGATGTTTCTGTAAATTGCACATCGAATTTAGAATGTTTAGGGGGAAAACAAAAAGTTCTTACAGGAAATATTTAAAATTTATTTGATTTTCTTTATATTTCATTCGACAAAATTTAATATTCGAATATTAAAAAAGTATTCGAATGTCCAGTCGGCATTCGAATATTCGAATATTCGTTGCCATCCCTAGAAATTTTGTGAAGTTTTTTGTGAAAGTTGTGTTTTTCTCAGTTACCATTCAAGGTATAGCTTTGAAACTTTACATAATTGTTTGACATCAAAGTACCAATTATCAGGTCAAGTTTCATAACCCCCGACTGTGTTTTGCAAAAGTTATGCCCCGTTTTGACAGATTTTTTGCCAAGTATTTTTTGAATGTTATCTGTTGACTTGAGTTTGCTTTTACCTCTGGATGCCAAACTAAGTATATGAGTAGCTGATATCATAAGACAGCTTGGGATTGCCACAGATATCTGTGATCAAGGTCAAAAAAAGGTGAAATATGCATATCAGGAATTGCCACATTCAGAAAACAACAGCCTCCCCACACAGTCAAGAAGAAGAGAGGGGGAGAGAGCATGGTTAATAAAATAATCAGTTTCAAAAAGGACGCCACTAACAAAAAACAAAAATGAGAACCCGAGGAAGTCACTGTTGCTAAAAATGGAAATTCTGTTTTCCCTCAATAACTTGAGTTTGCTTTGGTATATTTATGCCGAACTTAGTGTTGGTATCTAATATCAAGATGCAGCTTGAGATTGCTACCCAGGCGCCTGTGATAAAGCTCAAGGTCAATGTAGCTAAAAATAGAAATTCAGTTTCTGCTCAATAGCTTGAGTTTTCTTTGGCCTATTGACACCAAACTTGGTTTGTGGGTAGCTTACTAAGGATTGATACCCAGGTGTCTGTGATAAAGGTCTATATCATTATTACTAAAAACAGAAATTTAGGTTTCTCCTTATTACTTGGGTTAGCTGTGCTCTATTGACACCAAACTTTCTTTGGGTAGCTGATACCAAGATGCAACTTGGGATTTCTACTCAGAAGTCTGTGATCAAGATTAAGGTCACTGTTGCTAAAAATAGAAGTTCAGTTTCTTCATATCAGATATTTTCTTTACAAAAGTATAAGTATTAAATGAAAACCTGGTTTTCGGCGCGTGGCGACGATTTTTTCTTGTTATAACCTTGGGCACAGTATTCCCTATCATACATATCTTACAGTACTATAGCTTCATTGGAATGCTATTGTGTTACTTACTGCTAGGGTGTCACGATATACCGGTATATCGCAGTATGCGGCCGAACGATATTGTACCGCGATAGAAAATGGACGTTCCGGTTTTTTAAAGCGTTACTTTCCCTCTTTTGTAACTCATCCAAAATTTAACCCGTAAAACTTCTGGTGAATTGATGGTTCGTTTGATTAAACTATTGTGTTTCAAAACTTAATTGAGTGCGCATCATTCCTAGACTCTGTCACTGCGTCCGGGGTTAGGCGGTGTTGGCAGTAGTATGCATTTCCATTACTGCCCATGAACAGGCTCAATCAAACCAAGCCTGCAATATTTTCATTTTTGTCGCGCCCGATGGCTTTTAAAGTTCTTTTTTAATATATTTTAACGTTATTAAATTTTACTGATAACAACTGTGTAGGAGTCTACAATATTCCGGGTAATGCAGACACGTATCCACTCGTTCATCAACATGGAGCAAAAAGTAAACAACGGCTTCCAGCGACGAAGCCTCTGAAACTGTCACAAATAAAAAGGCAAAGAGCGACCTCGGGAACTATTTGGTTTTAAATTAGACACATAGTCGAATAAGATCGTTGAAGGCGTTGCAGTTTGTAAGCTTTGCAATATTTATAGTGAAAAACAGCGGCGGAATAACTACTGTTGAGTGTTGAGGGCCAGGAGTTGAAATGTCATAATATTGGAAGTCATATTCGAAAATGACGGATGTTTTACACATTGCTAATTGTCAAGGCAAAAAGTATTTAAAACAATTACTTCATTGAGAGATATTGTCTAGGCCTACATTTTCAAGTTAATGTAACATAATTTCTTAGGTTTAATGTATAGATTCTGGAGATGAAGACACAATGAAAAGGACAAAAATAAAGCAGGGGACCTTTTTGAGAGAAGACACTGCAGCCTAAATGTTATTAATATTTTGAAAGTAAAATTATTTAAAATAAATGTTGTGTTTGCAAAGGGTACTATGTGGGTGTTCTTTTGATCAGTTTCTTTCAAACTGTACTTGCAGCAAAGTACATGTACTTCTGAAGTTTTAACCTGTTCCAACCAAACTTGGTGTTCATTTGTGGCATCAGTACATGTACGAGGGTTGTCCCAAATATTCGTATTTCGATCAATTTGCGCGCAATTGGTAAATCAATTACATAAACGTAAACTACAGGATATTTTCTTTATTTTAACTTAGATTTTATGATGTCTTAAACGTTTGTTTTTATTTGCCGATAATTTTTATAACCATGGTAACGCGATATTGCCCCACGTCAAAAAACGATTCTCACTTTCCTATTTGTTCAGCTATATTTAACGCATTTTTCAGCTGAACTTAATGAAACTACGGGAACATATAAGGCATCCATTTGGTGACGTCATTACAAAATTTGACGTCAATCGGGCGTTGCGTTTTGAAAACAACAGCGTTTCCGCTAGTCACGGTGTCTTAGATCAAACGTGAAAATGACATCACATGAACGCATGGAGATTAGAGCAAAACATCAAATTTTGCGCCGATTTAGGAAAAACACCGACATAAACATATAAATTGTTGCAGCAGACAAAGCGGGAATCCTCTGTAAGTAGGGCGCTGGTGTTCAAATGGCACAAGAGATTTTGAGATGGCCGCACAGACATCAAAGACGATGAGCGACCGGGTCGTAATGCTGTAATTCGTACGACGTCGTCAACGTCAATCAAGAAAGTGCTTGGAGGAGACCGCCGTCTGACAGAGATTTTGCGAAAATCGCCGATGTTAGCCACGGTACCGTGCATCGGATACTGACGGAAGACCTAAACATGAAAAAGGTATTTTAATTAATTTTACCTGGTATATAGAAAATAGCTATTCATATTTGTTCATGCAATTCTCATATTCACAAATTATTTAAAAAAAAAACACGACAACGATTCATTGAATTGATTACGAAAGGAAAGTAAAAAGATGATCTAGATAAAGTATTATATTGATAACATTAAAATAAAACATAAATATCTTTATTTAATTTATTATCTTTCCAATTTAAGTTCACACTTTTTTAAATGGATCGAACTGTTGAACATAAAATACACTGATTAATTTCAGGTACACGCAAGATGGGTCCTAAAACTCCTCAATGCTGATGAGCGTGAACGGCGTGTGTTCGAATCCGAGAAGTTCTTACGGCGGTGTCGGGTGCAGGGCGATGCCTTCCTTGACAACATTGTGACGATGGATGAAACCTGGTTGTACTTACATGACCCGGAAACACGTGAACAGTCTGCGGTGTGGTGCGAGAGCGGCGCGCCGCCACCGGAAAAGGCACGAGTGGCGCGTTCTGCTGGAAAACAAATGTATGCGATGTTCGCTGATTGTAGGGGGATGATCCTTTGTCATCCGGTTCCAGTTAGTCAAACCATCAACGGGGCCTACTACGCGAAGGTACTTTCATATTTACACATTTTTAATAAAGTCGCATTTTTTAAATTGGCGATTTCGTTACTTAACATTTAGGTTGGTTAAATTATTGATAACGCGCAATTTCACATATTATATTATATATTTTTTATTGATAGTCGAGATGCAAAGTACACGCAGTTAAATTCCGAACATGTCCACATATTTTACGTCGTGTTCATAAATTTAAAAGTAATTATAATATTATATAAAATATTTCAAATCGTGGCAATATTTCATTTCTAGGTTTTGTCGCGCGATCTCCAATGGGCGCTGCGGAAGAAACGACCTGATCTGGCTGTTGAGAATATAATTTTACATCAAGATAATGCCTACCCACACACTGCCGCAGTCACACAACTAGAAATAGATGTACTTGGTTTCCGACTTCTTAGCCACCCTCCCTATTCCCCAGACCTGGCTCCTTTTGACTTCGCACTATTTCCGGAAATTAAAGCTAAACTGAAGGGACATCGGTTTGAATCTCTAAAACAGTTACATAGTTTTACGCTCAGTGTAATTCGTTCATTCGGGAAGGATTGGTACCAAAATATTATAAAAAGACAGTGGATAAAACGCCACGAACGATGCCTATTTCACGCCGGTGCATACTTTGAAAAAAAGTGAACGTCAGATAACGTCCGCAAGTGAACGTCGCTTAATTTGATTGACAGCGTGGGGCGATATTGTTAACCGTGTCTTAAAGTTTTTAGCATAACTTTTGTACGTTGCTTGTTTTATTGTAATTTTTTGCAAAGGTATGTACATTGAATTCTATGTATATGCAATTTGTTTTCTTATAAAATAATTATCCAAGAAGTTATGAGCACAGTCTACGAATATCTGGGACAGCCCTCGTATGTGCCAGACATAGTTTTTGTTAGCTTTGATTATTCTTTTTAGCAATGTTTGCGTATTTTTGAAGAGTAAGGTTCAGTGACTCTTTAGTACAAAAGGTAACACTGTTAATATAACCCATACCTTTGACATACTATATAGTTATTTGGTTTCTTGACAGGGAATGTGAGGATATATTGCCGGTCTGGGTGTCATATTACCCGAGCCGCAGGCGAGGGATAATATGATACCCAGACCGGCAATATATCCTCACATACCCTTTCAAGTAACCAAATAATTGTTGTATTATACTGCAAAGACTTTTTCTGACAAAATTAATAAGAAAATATCGATTTTTCGATTATTTCGCTTATTTAATGCCAAACGGCTTAAAGGAGTATATGACAATAAGTTCTAACGGACAGAATTTTTTAAAACTTTGCACAATTAAAGAGAATTCCTTCACAAACAAAATGATATTAAGAAAAATATAGCTTTCCAGGCTTGTTTTTGAGTAATCGCTCATTATTAGACCCCTCTATGCGGCCATTTTGAAGGGATTTTGAGAAAACGCACATATATCTTTTAAATGATTGTTACATCTGGAATTCCTAATCAACACCTGATATCTATGCATTTTTTTGTTTGGAATTATGTGTATGTATGGTTTTGGGTGGAATTATGTGATATTTTTTTATATATTTTAAGAAAAAACTTTGAAAATGACCAAAATATCCAACAAAAAAGGGAGACAATTCAGTCCCTGACTGGAAAAAAATCTATATATGTTTTTTTGTAACGGACAGATTTTTTTTAAACTCCATAAAATGACACAGTATATATTTCTAAACAAAACAAAAACTAAAAAAAAAGGGGCGTCCAGGCTTAATTTTTTACTATATTCCTTCAAAGTTGGTCATATAAGTAAAAAATATCTCTAATTTTAATTCAATTCTACAAATATCCATCATAACATGTATAAATAGTTTTATAACATGCTCATCAAAACTAATTTCATATTTTGAAAGAAATAACTATTTCTTTATCAAGAATTACATTACAGTTACCACATTTCTTTCATAAAATTCCCACAAATGCAGCCCTGAGTGTTGCCAAAGTTTCCATACATATCGAAAAACAACAAACACTGATAATGAATGAAAATCATATAACAATCCCTAAATCTTATGATCCATTAAGTAATTTTACAATTTCTGAACAACAGATTTAAGAGATGTTACTCTAGGTTTGCCTGTGTCAAGTTTCTTACCAAACAGCTGAGACAATCCATCTAACCCACCACGAGAGACAGCAAGTTTTATATGACTCAAATTCAAACCGGATGCTGCAATTTTCTTTGCCATTTGACATGAAAGTTTTTTCTGTTTGGTTAAAAATTCAAGAGTATCAAAATTAACATCAGTCATTTTCACATGAAAGTAACATTATCTACTTCGGACGTCAAATTATCCGAAACACTTTAATCATTGTCAGGGCAAATTATCGAACCAAATAATTTACGTTTCTTTACAGCTTGGTGATTTCCATCACTAACGAACCTGCCCTTCTTGTTTTTCTCGCGTGAGGCCATTCTCACGGACGACTACTTTGTGAGAAATAATTTGAAATATTAAATCGATTGATTTTACGCAACAGTCGAAGTACTAACATTACTCAACTAACACCTTTCACTGAGAAAAATACATTTCGTTAAACTAGCGCTTGCGCAGAAATATGCGCGTAAACTATTGTAATATACTCCTTTAATTCCCCTCTGAGAACCTCAATAATTACATGTCTGACGTCATTAATTTACCTGCATGACCTCACTTCTATAGAAATTGAATGGACTTTCCATTTGATTTTTATTTACAAAATTTGAGAATAATCTGATCGTTTTTAACGTTAAAAACATAACAGAAATATTTTCTGTAACAATTTTAGTAATCCCTAAGCATACCGCTTGATAATTTACAAGATCGGCTTCAAATTATGCATTTTTACGGAAATTCAAAACAAAATGGCGGACGACAACAAAAGGTGGGAGGCCAGACGGGGAAATTAAGGCACGTGCAGTTCATATCTACGGCCGATCCGTAAATACGGATATACATCAGCGGCAAATTATCCAATCAAATTCAAGGACATTTATTTGCAGTATAATAAAAAACATTTTTCCTGATCTGTATGTCTACAAAAAAGCAATATTGAGGGGGTATCACATTCAAGGCTAATGTTAACTTCTTTCAACATTCAGTTGCTATTGCTCCGATTCTCTTCTAAATTCAGGATACCGTAATTCCGGGGCAAAAAGATATTAAATGTCAAATGATTTTATGGAAGCATAATTTCAGAATTAACAACTCGGCTTAGCAATTACTTCATACTTTTTAGTTTGAAACAGGAGCCAGATTTAGAAACGTAACGCATCCATTGAGCGGGATTGTTATAAGTTCTAATAACTTGTTTTTCAGTCAATTTCTTCCAGTAAATGTATAATGAATCATTGGCATGCAATATAAAATGGGTAATTATGGTACTTTTGTTCAGTACTACAATAATGTTGTTGTTTCAATAATTTATCGATTACTTTGGCAAGAACGCATCAAATAAAAAGAAAACTAGAATTTGGTGTTCCGCGGAACACAAGTGTCACCTGCTTGCAAAAAGTTGAAACGTGGGCCTACGTTTAATCATATATGCTAAAAAGAATTAATTCAAGTTAATTGCAATACTAAACCATGGAACACATGTGTCACCTTAATTGCATTTGAAATGGGCTTAACTAAAAATGGTGAAACCTGAGTTATCATTCTTCACCAATATCTATTTGCATGCAGATGATATATTCCAAGTATTACGTGAATTGGACAAGTACTTTCAATGTAACAGCCAGCATTTTCATATCAAAGTTGCATTTGAAAGGGGCATAACTCATAAAATAGTCAATCCAGAGTTTTCATTCTTTTTGTCACCAATGGCGTTGTTCATGTAGATGATATATTCTAATTATTAAGTAAATCAAATAGTTTTACAGTTATATTCAACATAAGGTTTCATGTTAAAGTTGCATTTGAAAGGGGTATAACTCATAAAATATTGAAACAAGAGTTATCTTTCTTGTCACAGATGACGTTGTTCATGTTGATGGTATATTCCGAGTATTAAGAAAATAGGATAAGTAATTTCAAAGTTAAAGTAAACATTAAGTTTCATGTTAAAGTTGCATTTGAAAAGAGCATAACTCAAAAAATATTGAAGCTGGAGTTATATTTTTTGTTGTCGTCGATGCCACTTTTAATGTTGATGATACAATTCAAGTACTAAATGGATAGGACAAGTACTTTCAAATTATACGCAACATTAAGTTTCATGTAAAATTTGCATTTGAAAGGGGCATTACTCAAAAATAGTCAAACAGGAGTTATGATTCTTGTTGTTACCGATGTTGTTGCTGTTCATGAAGATGATATATTCGAAGAGTGAATAGGACAAGTACTTTAAAAGTTAAAGGCAACATTAAGTTTCAGGTTAAAGTTGCATATTAAAGGGACAAAACTAATAAAATAGTCAACAGGAGTTATCATTCTTGTTCTTCGTAATGACGTTGTTCATGAAGATGATTAATTTTGAATATTAAGTGAATACTGTAGAGTTACTCGGCGCTGGGCGTTATGACGGCTAGGGTTTTAAAGTTGGTTGGGGAAAACACCAGAATAAATAAGAAATGTAACGTTTAAATGACGTTTCAATAAATGAAACTAGAATATATGCGAGATTACCTATATGATTTAATTAGAGTTCAAATATTGTTAGTTGAAGAAACGTTTGTGTGTAAGCAATGTCCCTTTAGTCCACGTTGTTCATAGAACTATATATATATATATATATATATATATATATATATATATATATATATATATATATATATATATATATATATATATATATATATATATATATATATATATATATAAAGTACTGTGGGTCCAATGTTATCTATAGTTCACAGTTTGTAACGTTACACCGTTTGACGGATTTAGCGGAATTATTTTCCCGGAATTGGGATAATTAACAGATTTAACGGATTTGACGGAGTATGTTTATGTTCGGTATTGTTGCTTGATAGCTTGATAGTTAATAATAACAGTGTGTTGTTGGTTAGTTATACTGTTTAAGCGGATTTAGCGGAATTCTACCTTTGGCAGATTTGATATGCAACGGGTTGACCTGTGACCGCTTGACGGATGGGAAGCTGCAGACTGACGGTTCGCTCCAAATATATAGTCTCTGACGTCTTGATACAAACTGATTTCTGCTTCCCGGAAGTATTCAAATCTCAATTTATCCAATCATATCGATTAGCGGAATTCGACAGCCAATCAAAAAGCTCCGCTAACCCGAGTGGGCACTGTCTCTCTAAGGTACTGGAATATGTAGATCCGCTAAAATTCCGTCAAAGTGACAATTCTCAGCTAAATATTGAGACAAAAGTGTGATACATCGATGATCAGCAGACGACAGGCTAACTAAATGTTCTTACGGTGAATATTTGAGCATTACATTTACATTTGTGTCGTCTGTTAAATTCAGCACTAGTTTCTGCTAAAAATCATTTGATGGAAAAAAGAGAAAGCTCGATCTTCAAGTTAAATGCAATTCGAACTGTTCGATGTAAAATGGCAAAAACAGCTTGGAATCAGGTTAGTACAATGCTGTAGCATGTACTGAAAAGTACTCAGTTTATTGATTAAAATATTGAAATGTCTCGTATATTCGCGATCAAACAATGTCCGTAAATCTGTCATATGAATTCCTAAGTTGCTTATAACTGCAGATTTACTATTACTATTACGTAGAGTTGTTTCAGTATATCATGGTTTTCATTGAAAATATTTGGGGCATCACCTTACACTTTCCCCTTCTTTGCTTTAGATATTCTCCTGAATTAAGTATGTGTTTATTGGAGACCTCAATTTTATATATTAACAATGTTAATTTAACATATAACACAAACAATAAAATTCTTTAAACAATTTACCAACAAGGTTTAATTTCAAGTCAAACCATAATTATCATGTCATAGGTTATATGACCTCTTAATGGTTTAATTATACTTAAAAAGACAGCAAAACAAACAACATTAACAAAACTGAGCAAAAATTAGTGATGTTATATATTATGAAACACATCTTGCTTGTGCAACCACATCACTGTTTAAAACAGTTTTTAATATCGTTGCACTTTAAGCATAACACATTTATACATTTTATCACATTCAATTAAAATTTCTATTAACTTTGGATTTCCTACTTTTAAACATCGCTGTGCATCTTGGATCACATCATTTATATAAAAAATTCAACTCACCAACTACTTTAAAATACATCACTGATCTTCAACATGTTTACACCAGTATTAAAACTTATTAATATATATTCAATATATGCTTTTGAATTAACACAATACTGGAAGATATTTCTTTAACTTCCTAGTAATAAATTTAATCACGTGAAACACCACTTTATTATTTCTTTTAATAAGACACTAAATATATTCACTTTAAATTCAAGATTTCAATCTTTTATCGTTTCAACCAATTTATAGCCTCAATGGCACCTGAATTGACCGAAGTTGTTTTTCAAGGTCCCCTCCTTCCTGATTGTTTCCAAACAGGCAATCTGTTGAACCTCGCAATCAGATGCTGGCTTGCCTTGCGATAGCCCTCGACATTTGTTACAAATGGCATTGCTGGCCCCTCTTTCGGTTTTCTCCCTCTTGGCAGCACCAGATCTAGGTAGTGCTAGAAAGTTGTATTTGTCCAGGATAAAGATTTTTGGACCCCTATTGAACCTTCCCTTGTACACTCAATACCAAACGCCACACGCTTCCATGCCATCATCCTCCTGTCCCTGGACATGCTGTTCCAGTTTTCTGGGGGCCACATGAAATTATAACCGAAGAGATTGAGATGGAATGAGTGTCCTTCTTTCCAGTCCCTTCGGCCAGGCGGGAGCATTGGCATAGCGCCGGTAAGCAAAAGGTCGGTTGTCCTTCCATGACAACTGGCCTGTTTGTTGTCATAATCATTTGGTGCTGTAATGTCCGATGAAGTGACAGGAAGGGGCATGTTATCTTCTATCTTGTTTGATACATGTTTTTTTAGAGACCTGAGTGTCTGGAATTGTTTCTCTAATCATCTCTCTGCTCCACCTTCGTGTTGCATGCGAATATTTCAAGATATTTTAGTAACATATGTTGCCGCTTTCTTATCTTCTTGACAACTGTCAAGCTCCCGAGTTTTTTCATTTTCACCTCGAACTTCTTCTTCCAATGATGTTGTATCTTTTCATCTAATTCAGTTACATTTTCTTTGATCGACTCATCACTACTGCTACTTTCACTCAGCCTTCTAACTTTAACAATCGCGTTTCTCTTAATCAATGGTTCATCATCCGATTTCAATCAAACCGAGCCTGCAGTATTTTCATATTTGTCGTGTTCGGTGACTTTCAAAGTTCCCTTTTCATCTATGTTTATGATGTTGACTATAACTACTTTATTGTTACCAGTCACCTCTCTTAAGATAGTTCCCCGACTCTTTTCGGCCTTGTCCTTTACCATATTTTTATCCTCACCCATGTCATCTGTTACTTCATTTTTCGGTCGCTTAGTCATTATCTCCTCCAAAACATCTCAGCACTCTTTCCTCTTTTTCATTTAACGTGTTTTTCTCTCTTTTTCAGTTACTTTTTCATTGTGTTCACTTACTTCTTTTATTTCTTGTTTACCCATTGAAAGATCGAGAGGTGTTTCATTGTTCTTAGTGACACTTATGGTTTCTTTCTGTTTATCTTGTTCTTGTTCATCTTCGCTACTCTTTTTGGTCTCAACATTTGTTAAATTCTCCAGAGGACTCTTGATTTCATTGTTGATTTTGAAAGTTTTCTCACTATTTCTTCCAGCTTTTACCTTTGGTTTTTCATCAACCTTCTCAATCTTTTCTCTTCTTTCGTTAGTTTTCTTTATCCTCCCATACAATTTTCACCTCTTTTCAACTCCCACCTTACCCCTGCTTTCGCTGATCTTCATACCATCCCTCCAACCAGTCCCCCACATTTCTAAACGTGCCTCCGCATTGGCCGCGACCCCTAAACGCTTTATAATTAATCTTCTTGCCTCGATAGCCAAATGCGAGGAGAACGGTTCTGGGGTTACAATTCGGGCATAGTCTCTGGGGTACACGGCCATGTAGAAGCAAATCTTTACCCCAAGGAATGACTGAGGAAGGGAGTTCATTTCTATATAGTGCCTCTTCTGGCAGTGAACCCCTAAGTCACTCACCCGGATGAAAGTCTTCTCCTCCAAACACCAAGGGCAGATGACCGATTGCCGACGATGATCCTTAGAAGTAAGGTGTGCATGGAGCTCTGTTTTCGACTGGAATTGCCGGGGACAAAGCCAGCAGTTTTCCATTGTCTCAAAATAACGGAAGAATATAAGTATCTTGTATAAGTGTGGGGTGAAGATGGAAAAATCTGTTACCGAGGGGGGAACTGTTTTGCGGGTACGAGGCTCTGCCGGTTCTATCTTTACCGAATGTCTCGTGCAAGATACTTTTTCTTGCATACCTTTAACTGTTCATAACATTTGTGTACATTTATACAAACTAAATGTGTTTCCTTACGCTGAAATATTGACGTTAACGCAAACCTTATTTTCTAAATGACGTCACTAACTTGAATATATTACGTCAGATACTTGAAGACGTGACGTCACTTTTGTAGCACGCGAACGTTATCTTTTCCCTAGGAAAAAGATAAGATTTTCTTTCCCCGGTAAATCACGCGGAGAAACTTATCCGGTATGCAAGAATAAACTGCAATAATTTGACAATACTTATTTCTTTCTTTTTTTTTTATTATTATAATTTTCATTGTCACTTTTTCTTCATTTAAATGTTTAAAGGCTTGTTTTTGTTTGTTCCATTTAATTGTAATATTTCTACAAAGAAGGAATCTTTTAATTTAAATTTAAGTTTTACAGTAGAAATAACTGTACTGACTGTATGTTCCACACTGTTATTAAGACTATCAAGTATATTTCAGTACCATCATAGAATCAATTCGCAATCACGCGCGAATAATACATAAACGTTTTAAATTTGCGACAGAACTTTTTAATTGATTTCACCACTCTTAAGTTTAGCAACTCCCCTCTTTATCCAACTGGGCACTTTAAGGCCAGAATAGGGCCATAATCGGTCGATATGATACGCTTTGGGTTTAAGATTTGGTGAACGTTTAACAAGGCAGACAAGGTCATCTATAGCTTTTATTATAAGGAATGGACCTTTCCATTTATTTTTTAGCTTTGAGCAGATACCCCTTTTTCGTGTTGGGTCATGAAACCAAACTAATTGCCCTTGCTTGTAACGCTTTTGCATGAGTTGGTATCAGAATGCCTTGTTTAGTATGCGGCGACTTTCCCTATGTTTTCCCTGGCAAGATCATGAACCTTAGTAATTTCTTTACGGAGACCTGATATCTAATCCTCTTCAGAATCATACTTGTTGTTCTGCAGAGGGCGACCGACAACTGCGCTCATAGGTAGGACAATATCCCTTCCAAACACCATCTTGTTTGGTGAAAATTTCGTGCTACTTTGTGTAGAACTTCGCCATCATTACCAATGGCAGTAAAATGTACCAGTTATGCTGATTTTCTTGGCAATATTTTGAAAGCATTGCTGTAAGAGTCCTATTAAATCTTTCAACCAAACCGTTTGCTTGCGGTCTCATGCTGGTCTCATGAATGAGTCTTTTCAATGTTGAGATAATTACACAGCTCGGAAAATAAGGTTGATTCGAAATTACTGCCTTGGTCCGTGTAAATTTGTAACCGAACTCCAAATCTAACAAGAAAGTTGTTAACAACGGCTGCTGCAATAGTTTTTGCCTCTTGGTCGGGAATTGAGATACCCTCTGTCCACTTAGTAAACCAATCAGTAGTAACAAATAAATACTTGTTACCAACTTTTGTAACAGGAAGCGGACCCATTATGTCCATTGCAACACGTTCCATTGGTTCCCCAACCAAATATTTTCCAAGTGGAGCTTTATTATGGTCTTTTGAAAGATTCCTAGCAGTACAAGCATCACACCGTTTGCAATACTGTTTGAAATGATCCGACATGCCTGGCCAGTAAAAGGATTGTCTGATTTTATCATGAGTTTTCTCATACCCAAGATGACCTGCATAAGGAATGCCATGATGGTACTGCAAAACTTTTTCTCGCATAGTTTTAGGTATAATTAGTTGCCATGTGGTTTTGCCTGAGAAGCCAGTGAACTCTATAACGCATGCCAGCTTTTGTTTTAAGCCTTTCCCACTGCCTCTTCAGGGTCTTCATTTCTGCGCTACCTCTGGATACTGCAGCCAAGTCAGGACGTTGAGATTCAGCATTTTCGCGGCAACAATAAGTCCAATACCGGGGTCAAGAGTTTGCTCTTGCATGATGTCTGAAGCGTCCCATCCATCCAGAAGGCTTTGATTTTGTGTAAGTTTGCTCTGAACTTCCTTGCTTGTGTCTTGTCTTGTTGTTGCACTCAATGTTACTGAAAACGAATTACTTTGATCTAATTTACCCTTTTCAAAACCATCATTTATTTCCTGCTGTCTAGCACAAGATTTACAAGGGACTGGATAATGCGTCGGCATTGCTATGGCTTTTGCCTGCTCTTTGGGTTATAATACGATTATAGGATCTGAGTTCTTGAAGCCATATTGCGACTCGTCCTGTAGGTGTTTTTTGACTTCTCATCCAACTAACGGCCGAATTGTCCGTTCTTAAAAGCTACTCATGACCATAAAGATAACGGTGAAAGCTTTTTAAAGCAACAAAACAGCTAGGAGCTCTTTCCGTGTGACACAGTATGCTTGTTCAGGGCTTTAGTCAAATAAGCAACTTCATGTTCTTTGCCATCCTGCATTTGAGAGAGAACAGCACCAACAGCCTTGTCACTGGCATCTGTATCTAAGATCAACTGATAATCCATCCGCGGATATGCTAAAATGGGACCAGAGACTAAAGCGCTTTCAAGAGAATCAAATGCATGTTGACACTCTGTATCCCACACAAACTTAAGAGTTTTTCTCACAGAGCTTATGCAAAGGGCAAGTGATGTCAGCAAAGCTTCTAAAAAAGGCTGTAATAGGATGCGAAACCAAGAAAGCTTCTTACTTGCTTTGCATTTATAGGTACCGGCCAAGTTTTAACAGCTTCCATTTTACTTTTATAAGAACGAATGCCTTCTTCAGAAACAGTGTGTCCTAGAAATGTTGTAGACCTTTGAAGCAACACTTTGAAGATTCTAGCTTGAGATTAGCCGAATGAAGTCTCTTAAAAACATTCTCTAGCCTGATCAGACATTCATCAACTGAACGACCTGGTGTGATACTGTCGTTCATATACAGCAATGACTCAATCCATTGAATGCCTCGAAGCACATCTTTCATCAGATGCTGGAACGTGGAGGGCGCGTTTACCAAACCAAAGGGTATAACCTGGAAGTGGTGCAATCCATTGGATGTTGAAAAGGCAGTCTTCACCTTACCTTCTGGGTCCATCGCTATCTGCCAGAACCCAGAGCAAAGGTCCATACAGTTAAACCATTTAACCCCTGCTAGTGCATCAAGACAGTCATCTACCCTAGGAATTGGGTATGCATCCTTTATGGTAACCTCATTCAGTTTTCTATAGTCCACACAAAACCTAGAAGATCCATCTTTCTTAGTGACGAGTACTATTGGCGAAGACCAAGGGCTATTTGAGGGTTCAATATTATTCTTTGCTAGCATCTTTCTACTTCCTCTTTTTCACTTTGCCTTTTCATATATGGTTGGCGTCTAGGCGGTTGTCTTATTGGTTGGGCGTTTCCTGTATTTATCTTGTGTTTCACCAAATTTGTGCAGCCTTAATCGTCAGTTGAACTAACAAATATATTTTCATTCTTTTTCAGGAGTTCGGCAAAGCGTTGTTTTTTTACATGATTTAAATGGGATGAGCGTTTGTCCAGCAACTCTTCAAGATGCTTAGGTAGCAAGGCCTCGTTGCTAATTTTAAGGCAATACTTCTGTCTGAGCACAGAGATGAGACTCACCTTCACATTCCTCGTATGATGATTTACATCTCGCAATGTTCTCCCCTAGGTGTAGTA
This sequence comes from Corbicula japonica, assembly GCA_038501625.1. Classification (NCBI taxonomy): domain Eukaryota; kingdom Metazoa; phylum Mollusca; class Bivalvia; order Venerida; family Cyrenidae; genus Corbicula; species Corbicula japonica. The sequence goes on from JAZAYU010000211.1 coordinate 334,700, forward strand.
CTACTAATTGGTCACCTTTATTTTGGACACTTACTCGAACCTCGCCATCTCTAGGATCTACAATACCCTCAATGATATTGACATCATCCCTTATCAGAGATTCTTCTGTGTTATTCTCCACATAACCAGACTCTGTATGTTCACCTCAAGGAATAACGACCCTAACAAATCAGTATGATTGCGGCGGTACCTCTACCTTTTCACTTACAGTCACCCTGCAAATCCGTTCAACTTCGCCACTTGTGAAGCACTGAACAGACTCTCCTGTATGTAACTTCAACTTGAGAGTGTCCAGATTCCAGCATCTGACGTGCTGTAGAATAAAATCCTGACCGATTATCCCATCAACCTCTATGTCACATACGATTACCGGATGTTCAATACAAGTTGACATAGCGTTATTGTGAACATATCACGGCCATAGACCTGAATACTTGACCCATTTACACCCTGCAACTTCAAGTTATTGTTAGATAAAGACCTGTTTGCAAGTTTAGAAAATAGTCCTGGAGATATCAAGGTTGCTGCGCTGCCACTGCCTAACAGAAAATTTACCTACAGACCTTCAACTTCACCTTTAAGATAAAGTCAATTGTCATATTTTGTTCCCTTGTTTCCCACCTGACCAATCCTTGAATGTTCTTTTGTCTCTTTCATAATCATATTTGTCATTTTTGTTAACACTAAATTCCCCAGACTTTAATTGATTAAAAGGTCTTTCATGTTCTCGTTCGCCCCCTCCCGACCTACAGAGTGGACGTTTGCGCGTATTCTGAATCTTTCGCCTAGAATTTATTATTTGCAACTTTCTTTGTCTGCTTATGAGGGCAATTTCTATAAAAATGATCGGGCGACCGACAAATAATGCAAGCTCTCTTCCCTTTTTGTTGGTTCTGTTCTTGGCCTTGTTCAAGCTTGTCAAGCCTTGACTGAATAGAATTCAGTAATTTCTGGATGTCTTCTCGGTAGGCGTCGTTTTCACTGCCAACTTTACGTAACATATCCCTACGCTTAGTGGTATGAGGAGCGTCTCCTAGCAGCTCTTCGTATCTTTCTACAGCCTCACAGATGGTTTTACAGTCTCTCTCCATTATCCTATATCGCATTTCTACTGATAGAGCTTGTAGAACTGTTGAAGAGCTATAATTTCTTGGGCCTCGGGCTCTAAATTACCATAAGTCTTTTTTGCAAGAAGACGAAGGTCATCGCTAAACGTGGCAATGGATTCACCATACAGTTTATTTCTAGCCTGAAATTTGGACAGCAAGCGAGCCTGCTGGCGTGTTCTTCCAAATCTTTGCTCTAATGCGGCATTAAGTCTCTCCCATAGCTGCTTTTCTCAGTCCCAGGCAGACTAGTATTCCCATGGTGCTTTTAACTGCAGATTTACTATTACTATTATGTATTATGTATTGAGTAGTTTCAGTATATGATGGTTTTCATTGAAAATATTTGGGGCATCACCTTACAATACTACTATTTATTTCAAAATTAAAGTGAAGTTTCATGTAATAGTTGCATTTGAAAGGTGCATAACTGAAAATATAATCAAACAGGAATTATGATTCTTGATGTTACCAATGTTGTCGTTTATGGCGATGATATATTCCAAGTAAGAATGGAATAGGACAAGTATTTTAAAAATAATAGGCAAAATTTAGTTTCATGTTAAAGTTGCATTTGCAAGGGGCATAACTCAAAAAATAATGAAACTGGAGTTATCATTCTGTCGTCACAGATGGCATTGTTCATGCTGATGAAATATTCCAAGTATGAAGTAAATAGGACAAGTACTTTTAAAGTAATAGGCAACATTAAGTTTCATGTTAAAGTTGGGGGATTACCGGACGACGAAGTCGCCGGACAATAGGACCCCTGTGTCTACCTGCTATCGCAGGCGACAAAAAAATGTTTGTTTCAGTGATGTATTGATTGTATTTCACTCGGGGAGTACCAGAAACAGGTATTTTCACTTTTGGCTACGTCCACAAACATCCTTTATATGGTCTATGCAGCGACGCAGCCATTATAGATATATAGGTAAAACGCAGCTTTAAACATACGGGAATCGTTAGAAACAATAAGAATATACAAAATGTAGTGTTTTTTTTCTGTCATTTATGTTTTTTAAATCAATGTACATTGGATTGTGAGTAAGGTCCATAGTTAGATATATATTTTAAAAGTTTGTTTATTTAAGCTCGGTAATTAGTAACCGTTGTCAAGTGTCATACAGAGTTTTTCTCTTAAGTATTTTTATGAACGTATACGCTACAAACAAATACATGGTTTGTTGAATAATTCCATCGCTTGGCGTAATATGCATTCAAATTACTGCCCATGAACAGGCTCAATCAAACCGAGCCTGCACTATTTTCATATTTTTCGTGTTCGGTGGCTTTTTAAGTTCCCTTTTCATCTATTACAAATATTATTTAATTATTGTTACTCCTTTATGTCGGTATTTGAAAGATATGCCTTTTAAAAAGCGCATCAATTGAAATTGATTTTTTTTTAAATTATTACAGAAATTAGTTTTTGTCAAGTTCTATTGTAATTGAAAAAAAAATGTCATTACGCAATTATTCAAAAATTGACTTTGTTGCAGAATATATTTTCAATGTTATGCTTTAGTCATTCTGCTTGCTAACTTGCTTACAGTCTTCAGGCTATTTTCCATAATATTTGTTTTATTGTTTATTTGTTCTATGTTCGCAAATTTTCGTTTCAAACGGATATATCTAGATTTATTATATAAACCGTTGAGATATTGTATTAATTAGTGTTCAATTTTCATATAAATATTTATATTTTATTGTGTGTTTGTGTTGTAAATAAGAATGACTTTAGTTTTGGGACATAGCCAAGTGAAGAACTTGCACGAGAACATTGACTCTGAAAATGTTGTCACTTGGTGCTATCCAGGATACAAAGTCAAAGACTTCATGGATCCGGACATTGTGTTCGACATGGTACCATCAGAGTCGGTAAGTGTGTTTTATTTAGGTTGCTGTTATTGATTTATATCAATATAGTGTTTATCATGTAATGATATCTACATATCACTGTCCTTTTTTAATAAGGTGAAATATTGGCGATGACACTAACAGTTTATTCGATTAATAAATTTCATCTTACGATTATATAATATGAAAAAGGATAGTGTTGGATTTTTATGAAGATATAAAGTGCACATAATATAAAAAAATATACGTTCAAGTTAACAAAATACAATTATGATGTCTGTCAGTCTGTCTGTAATATTACATGAAATATTTATATTGTTGAAATTTGAATATTGGTGAGTAGAATTACACGAAAACTAGATTAATTTATAAATGTTGTTTATAACTTTTAAGGATAACCGCAAAAAAGAAACGATATAAAAAGTTACTATTCAATGTTTATGAACATAAGTACAAAGTGTGCACATTATAATAACATTATTATTATTTATAATTTAAACAAAACCACAACAACTGGTTCATGATATGAAAATTACGAAATATAGTCGGTGATATGAATGTTCATTTTTGTCTTGTTCATAAATTTTTAAAAGCAAGACGATATCTTTTTTGTTGCATGTCACACTGTTAATGCGCGTGTCTGGTGACAGCTAAATTAATTGACCGTGCTCTCATCATCCAATCAATGATACGAAATCAATAACGCCACGAACTTGTTTATTGGCACAATGACACCAACTTTAATGGAATAAGCTCGCTTATATAATCAGATTTTAAACAATTCGTTCGAATGATTTCTTTGTTAAAACAAGCTTTAAACTTATAAAATAAGAGGTTTCTTATACATATTTGTGAATTTATTTAATATGCAATTAATTCTTTTCTAAAACAAGCTTTAAACTTTAACTCGCATTTTAAATAACTAAGAGGTGTCACACACATGTTTGTAAATTGATTTAACACGTACAAAAAATTTAACACAAAAGAGTATGTCAGACTACAGTTATCTGAAAAAGCACATATTCTGTTGTTGTAAATTTGAACTTTAATATCATGTTGCTGCTGATAACTATAACTGTGAATGAATAGAAATGATGATGATGATGATGATGACGATGACGATTGTTCCAATAATCATGTTTATCCGTTTTCATCTTCAAAATTATATTCATCAAACAATTTTATATCTTTATTTTGTCAATTTAAAAATGATTATAAATGTATGTTTTCATTATTCTTTTGAAACTCAGTGTTTTAAACTGTTTTGACAATAATGGAATGAATGTGCGTCAAATGAAATAGATAAAGTCAAATGTAACAATGAGATCCATGATAAAGTTTATGACACGTTGTAATTGTACAATGGTGCCGGAGGCAGCTTGTAGCTGACCACGTCCTCTTGCAATAAACAAGAAATGTGCTACTGTGCATATTATATAAAAAGAATATCTTCATTATTTAGATACCCACCCACACGTTTTTTTTTACAGGAGATGATATAAATTTTTCAGACAATTAGATGAATGTTTTATTTGCTAGCAATGTAGACCAGGCGATTATTCCTCTCTATTAATATAGATAATTTTGTAGCGCATTATAAAAAGAAACGTTAAAAGCCTATTAAATACACTTAACCAATGTTCTTACTACACCGATTGTATTTTCTTAATTTCTCAGCGTGGATTTGAAGTATGCATCTTGAAACATATTTAGATACACCATTTCCACTTCTTTTTATGAATAAATTATCAAATGAATTCGACTTAAACGGCGTAATATAATATTTCCAAAGAACACATTTTGACGGGACCTTAAAATTAATTCGAGATTACAGATGTTTCGACTAAAGCGAGTTTGACACAACGAGTGTTGACTATATAGTAAAATTATTAAACATATAAATATTTTGAATGTTCATGGATTTCAAAGAAAATATACTTTTCAGGTAATAACAGTAAGATGCTTAGCCGCGACGGGCTACATTTCAGTTTCATGGGAACAGAGACCGTTGCGACATGAATCCAGCACACTGAACATTGCTTTGAAAAAGAAGCTGTCTCCTCTAATAAGAATCAGATCGATGATCGGGTCTTCGCTGTACAATGAAGCATTGCGCAGTTCTACAACAAAGACCACCAGCCCAGAAACGAAGCTAGCACCAGCACCCGTGGCTCCCGTACAATCACCCTCAAGACCAGCAAGGGCGAGGCCCGTTACTCCCGTACAGTCACCCTCCAGCCCAGCAAGGGCGAGGCCAGCACCGGCACCCGTGACTCCCGTACAATCACCCTCCAGCCCAGCAAGGGCGAGGCCAGCACCGGCACCCGTGACTCCCGTACAATCACCCTCCAGCCCAGCAAGGGCGAGGCCAGCACCGGCAGCCGTGACTTCCGTACAATCACCCTCCAGCCCAGCAACAACGAGGCCAGCACCGGCACCCGTGACTCCCGTACAATCGACCTCCAGCCCAGCAAGGGCGGGGCGAGCACCAGCACCCGTGACTCCCGTACAATCACCGTCGAGCCCAGCAACAACGAGGCTAGCACCAGCACCCGTGACTCCCGTACAATCACCCTCCAGCCCAGCAACAACGAGGCCAGCACCGGCACCCGTGACTCCCGTACAATCACCCTCCAGCCCCGCAACAACGAGGCCAGCACCGGCACCCGTGACTCCCGTACAATCACCCTCCAGCCCAGCAACAACGAGGCCAGCACCGGCACCCGTGACTCCCGTACAATCACCCTCCAGCCCAGCAAGGGCGAGGACAGCACCGGCAGCCGTGACTCCCGTACAATTACATCCCAGCCCAGCAACAACGAGGCTAGCACCAGCAACCGTGACTCCCGTACAATCACCCTCCAGCCCAGCAACAACGAGGCCAGCACCAGCACCCGTGACTCCCGTACAATCACCCTCCAGCCCAGCAACAACGAGGCCAGCACCGGCACCCGTGACTCCCGTACAATCACCCTCCAGCCCAGCAAGGGCGAGTCCAGCACCAGCACCCGTGGCTCCCGTACAATCACCCTCCAGCCCAGCAAGGGCGAGGCCAGCACCAGCACCCGTGACTCCCGTACAATCACCCTCCAGCCCAGCAACAACGAGGCCAGCACCAGCACCCGTGACTCCCGTACAATCACCCTCCAGCCCAGCAACAACGAGGCCAGCACCGGCACCCGTGACTCCCGTACAATCACCCTCCAGCCCAGCAAGGGCGAGGCCAGCACCAGCACCCGTGGCTCCCGTACAATCACCCTCCAGCCCAGCAAGGGCGAGGCCAGCACCAGCACCCGTGACTTCCGTACAATCACCCTCCAGCCCAGCAAGGGCGAGGCCAGCACCAGCACCCGTGACTCCCGTACAATCACCCTCCATCCCAGCAAGGGCGAGGCCAGCACAAGCACCCGTGACTCCCGTACAATCACCCTCCAGCCCAGCAAGGGCGAGGCCAGCACCAGCACCCGTGACTCCCGTACAATCACCCTCAAGCCCAGCAAGGGCGAGGCCAGCACCGGCACCCGTGAGTCCCGTACAATCACCATCAAGCCCAGCAACAACGAGACCAGCACCGGCACCCGTGACTCCCGTACAATCACCCTCAAGACCAGCAAGGGCGAGGCCCGTGATTCCCGTACAATCGCCCTCCAGCCCAGCAAGGGCGAGGCCAGCACTAGCACCCGTGACTCCCGTACAATCACCCTTAAGCCCAGCAAGGGCGAGGCAAGCTCCGGCACCCGTGACTCCCGTACAATGTGCAATTTCATAAAGGTGTTGTTGTTCGTGTATGAACATTCTCAGATATTAAGGTTATTTCTATAAAGTTTTGTTTTTCATGTTTAAAAATTCTAAGTTATTAAGATTAACAATGTGCTATTTTGTTTATCCCCCTCCAGTGAAATTGACATTTTAAAGCGGCATTACTTCAATTTAACCCGCTCTTGAATGAAATGTATTTGGATTACATGTATTTGGAACTATAGGCACACATTTGCATCGTTAGTTCGGGCTAATAAATTTTAATGTACTAAAATAAATTTGGTCCGCGCGACTAAAAGCGAAAGTAGGATTTCCGAAACGTTACAGAAATCGAGATCGCGCATGAAGTGGTCGCTTCGTTAAAAATAGGTGCTAAATATAGCTCTATTATATACAGCTTATTAAAAATTCGATCGGACTTTTTGTGTTCTGTTAGAGAGTTTTTATATTGCAGTCTTAATGGACAAATATGATTTTCCAAAGTGTAGTAGCAGGTGATGATCAATTGTGGACCAACAACAACATGGAATCGATGAATAATCGATTGAAAGTTTTACTAGGATGGGAGCCGAGAAAAACCGACGAGCTAATTGAAAAAAATACGAATTAATAAAAACCCAAATGGTAGATATACGAAGAGCTCTGTACGGAAGTGGGAATTTCACATTGAACGGGCGTTACGCAAATTTAAGCTCTATACGGAACTGGGAATTTCGCATTGAACGGGCGCTACGCAAATTTAAGAATTACGAAACTCGCAAGGACATCCAAACAGAAGAAAAGCCTGTTAAACAAAGTTTTGAAGGCCGGATCATTTGCGAAAAAAATCTGTCACTTCAAGTGACGGCAATTATACTGTCTAAAAAGAACCGAAACAAGCAAATAACCAAATCAGCGCACACGATGCCGAGCAACTAGGACCAAGAGAAAGTAAAACAAGTGTGTCACACTATATGCTTAATGCATTATACTACCCTTAGGGTACGCACTTTGTTTTACTTCCTGTGTCTACAACTTGAGAAATCTGTGTAAATGTAGATAGTCTATACCTATTAGTATGTTACGGCTATGAGAAATTAGACTAGAATGTGTCACGCGATATGCTTCATGCTTATTACTACCCCGTAGGGTACGCACTTTGTTTTCCTTCCTGGGTCTACATTATGAGAAATCTGTGTCAATGAAGATAGTCTGTACATAGTAGTTATATGTTATGTTAGAACTATGAGAAATTAGACTAGTGTGTCACACGATATGCTTCATGCATATTATTACCCCGTAGGGTACGCACTCTTGTTCGAAATCCGAGTCCTACTATGAACAACAACGTGTAGATATTAAGTTATTGGCGATGTGAACCATTATGTAGTTTTTGTAATAACTGTAGTTATGTGAGGTGTAGTTTAATTAGCGCAGTGTACATGTACACAAGTTGTTGTTAAGTGCAATGCAGTGTTGTAATTGTTAAAGTGTAGTGTTTACTGTAGAGTTGTGTGTTGTAGTGTAGCATTTACCTCAAGGTGTAAGAAGTTAATACTGACTGTCATACTGTATACTGACTTTGTCATACTATATAAAGACATCATTTGACTTTGTATCAAAATATATTTCTAATAATTCCTCAAAAACTTCAATTTTATAATTTTTTAAACATAAATTACTATTATGCACATATTATAATAATATTTTATCTGCCTTTGTATTACTTAATACTGACTTTGTCATAATGTAAACTTACTTTGTCAAACAAACTTCATTAGGTTTTGTACTGTAAATTAGTATCACAAAGTCATAAAAAGTAGTTTTTATTAAATAATTCATACCAATTCATATTTTTATTCATATTTTATTTTATTTGCTGTGATTACATTACACCTACAATTGCAGATATAATAAACAATAGCATTAGCAAAGGAGAATATCCTGACCAACTTAAAGAAGCTTATGTTCTCCCATTTTTAAGAAGGGTCTAACAGATGATCCAAATAACTACCGTCCTATATCCATATTAAATACTATATCCAAAATTTTTGAAAGACATGTTGCTAACCAAATGCATGACTATTTCAGAAAAACGAACATTTTACATAAAACCCAATCTGGCATTCGGAAATCCTACTCCTGTCAAACTGCTCTTACATATTTAATAGATAACTGGTTATCAGCTATTGACAAAGGGAATTTAGTAGGTAGTGTTTTTCTTGATTTAAGCAAAGCGTTTGACATGGTCGATCATAATATCCTTTTACATAAATTAAAACTTTACCATTTTGACAGAAAATCAATAGATAGGTTCTCTTCTTATTTGCAAAATAGAAAACAATTTATTAAAGTTAACAACATACAGTCCGATAAACTTTGCATCAAGACTGGTGTCCCTCAAGGCTCTATCCTTGGGCCCCTTCTTTTCTTAATCTACATCAATGATCTTCCAATGACACTAGCATCATGTAACGTTGATATGTATGCTGACGATTCTACTTTGCACACATCCTCTTCTAACATAAATGAAATACAATCACGACTTCAAAATGACATTGATAATATAGACAAGTGGTGTAAAAATAACAATATGTCACTAAACCCATTAAAGTCAACTTGCATGCTACTGGGAACGAAAAACAGGTTAAAGAGCTCAGACTCTCTAGTAATTACTTTAAATCAAACTCAGCTTGAGAATGTACATTATCAAAATATTTTAGGCATTAATGTTGATGATTCAATAAAATGGCAAGTGCAGATAGATAAAATTTGCAGTAAATTAAATTCAAAGCTATATCTGTTTAATAGAATATCAAAGTACCTCACATTTGAAACAAAGAAAATTTACTATAATGCGTGTGTACTACCGATTCTTGATTATGGAGTTATCTCGTGGGGACAATGTTCAAAAACCAACAAAGATCGGATTAATAACTTCCAAAGACGTTTTGCCAAATTAGTGCTCGGTAAATCAGATTCATCAACTAATACAGAACATTTTAGTGAAATGAAGTGGTTATCATTTAATGACCGTATCAAATATCACACAGCCTCTCTTGTTTATAAAACCCTCCACGACTTAGCCCCACAATATTTACACGATCTGATAGAAATTACACAAAATACGTCTTACAATCTTCGATCTAACTCAATGCAATGTCTTGTCCATCCAAAGCTAAACACAGAATTTATGAAAAAGACATTTAGTTACTCTGGTATGATTATCTGGAATGAAATTCCTTTTTCCATTAAAAATTCATTCTCCCTAAATTTATTCAAAAATCATACAAACATCATTTATTGACAATAAATTCTTAAAATGTATCTAGATACACACAAAAACTGGAAACTGCTCAATGACTTGTCGTTGCTTTTTTTCTACTTTTGAGTATGTGCATTATAATGTTTTACATTATAATGTTTTGCCTTCTCAAAATATTGCCAAATTAACATATGTGATTTTGTATTGTTCATCTTTTTTATTTCATTTTAATTTTTTTGTGTGTAGTTATAATATTTCATGATGGCGTCTTGAAATTAAGATTTGTATTATTGTTGTTTTACTTTGTTCAAAACTTAAGAGTTACCATCTATAAATAAAGAATTTATTATTATTATTATTATTATTAAGATATTACATGCCTTTGTCATACTTTATACTGACTGTCATATTTTAACCGACTTTGTATGGCTTTGTATGACTTTGTCAGACTTTTCAGTGATTAGTAGGACCCGTTTATACAGGCTGCGTAAAACGTAGACTAGCCACTAGTCTGATAATTAGTTTGTTTTGTCTTTTTATTTATTTTTTATACATCATAACAGACTTTTATTGTAGCCAGTCTATTTTCTATCATACTGTATTGAGAGAGATGTCTGAATTATCAGACTAGTATAAAGCGTTTGGGGTCTCCTGGAAATGATTGACATGTTAGTGCTATAAAATTGCCCGTGCCTAATCAGCCTGCTGTGCTAATGACCACTATCAGCAATTATTTATTTACCTTAGGGATTCTGATACTCTTAACTGTTCATGTAGTATTTGAAGGTTTTGAAAGAGCTGAATAATCAGACCAACTTGACTGAAAGAAGCAGCAAGTATGAGTAAAATAAGATATAGTTACTGGTATAAATTCACGTAACTTTGAATATGGCATCCGGAAGTAGTGAAACACCTTAAAATCATACATTTCTGTAGAATAACATAAAACAACTCAAACGTATAATTTGTGGCCGAAAAGAAGAAAACAGTAGCTACAGTTCAAAACTTTTCAAAAATAAAAAGAAAGCAGGAGTTAGTATTTTGATAGAAAAGTACTTTGAGGTAGAAGTAAACACATTCAAATAAATATGTTGACAGTGTTTGCATGAACTACCACAGAAGAGTGTTAAATATACAATTCAAACTTCATTCGCTTCCACATACGTACGAAAATACCGTATCTAATTTGAAAAAAGTCTTCTGAGCATGTAAGCAGAAGGAGATTGCCTTTCAGCGAAGTACAGAATACTTTATTTACACACATTGTTTTTAAATGGTAATAAATTCTCTTTATCATTTAAAATAGTTACTAGCTTTAATAGTTATCGAACAGTTTCTGCTAACCAAGACAGCTTGGACTCTAGTATGTAATTGAGAAGGCTCAATCAAGCTTAATTTAAAATATTTCCATTGTGTCATAGTGATTTCTTCTTAAATTCCATTTGTTATATATTTTACAAATATCCGGCTATATTTAATCATCAAGTTTTTAAATGTTACATATTACTATTATCACACTTAGTTTTTGACAGATTTTTAAGAAAAATGTCTTTGTCTATACATTTATGCTTCTATTTTGTGCTTAGATAAATTTAATATGCGATAATTGTCATCTCCTAATGTTTACTCTTTGGGCATTCAATATATTCTATTTATGACAGCAGGATTATTATGTTCTCCAAAATCTATAGACAGGCGCGTTGTTGCCTATATGATGTTAAATCCACATGATTCAATCCAGAATATTCAGAATGCCTCAGACTGCACAATTGTTAAAAAAATATTCTGGGTGTGGGGGCGTGTACACGATACTCCACCACCCACCCTAGCACAATTATGAATCCTTGTGAATAGGGTTCAACAGTTTTCTTTGTTTTCTTAGTAATGGTTGAGGAAAGGTGTCATTTGAAAAACCAATCTCTTGCCGCTGCCAGTTGGTGAGCAGAAAAGAACATCTCTTCAACATTTATATTGTTCAATAAGAGCTTTTTTGGTCTGGTTTTAGAGCACTAATACCATTTTTTGCAATGCATAATATATTGCACATAAAGCCTATCCATCCTGAAACAAGAATGTGAAACAAATTATATGATGTTTGACCTGGTCAGGAAAAACTGATAAATAATGATCTAAATGCACCACATGGTAGCAATGGGCTTATAAACATCAAGCAATAAACCACTTAGCACCTAGTGGTCAATTCTTGACAGTGATTGATAACCAACCTAAAATCAGGTTGGTACTCCAACGCTTTAGTCCAGGCGATGAAGTTCAGATAGAGATGTAGACTGGCTCAAGATTATAAGTTGGAGAATTAATAAGAACAAAATACTTCATCGCCTGGAATCCAGGCTACGTAAAACGCTGCGTTTTATACAGGCCCTTACTGATGCTCAGATTTCTAAAATGTTAAAGTTGTTATTTCATTCTGTGATAAGATTACTTGTACGTTGTGTCAACTTTTGAAATATTATGAAATATTTTTTTAATAGTCAAGTAATTGAACTTTATTTGTTTGTATTTTTTTTAAATACTTATGTTCAACATAAAAACATCTTGACCGTTTCGCTGAACATAAAACATATTGACCGTTTCGCAGAACATAAAACATCTTGACCGTTTCGCTGAACATAAAACATCTTGACCGTTTCGCTGAACATAAAACATCTCGACCGTTTCGCAGCTTCTGATACCTGCATACCTGTGACCCTATTATAGCGACAATATTCTCATTATAAAACTACAATATAAATACTCCCTTTTATGCTAGAGCTATAGCTCATCTTTGCAATTTTAACACAACAAGGGCCATGTGACACATGGTTAATCCCCCCGCAGGAAATAAGTTACCTGAAGCTTGTACTTTCGTATAATTTACGAAGAAAACCTCTAAAAATAGGCAAGGTAGAGTTATTGTTCCTACACACTGCATTACCTACCAATGTGCTTTGTCAGTGTATGAAGTTTGAATTAAATCCCTCTAGTAGTTTTGGAGTTATGCTCTGGAAAAAAATATCAATGACTATTTAAGCGTTTATGCGCTAAAGCAAATTGTCTTTCTAGTTTGGTCGACTGCAAATAGTCATTAAGAAAAATGTAGAAAAGCTTTCGATTGTCCTTACATGCGAGTTTTTATTTTCCGGAAACAGCCCTATAAAACAAGGGAAAGCACATTTATCAACAGAACGGCAGCAGTTTTTGGCGTCAGCACGAGAAGTGTGTTTTGATACAGGAAAGAACCAAAATTTAAAGGGAGTACTGACGTCACTGAAAGATGCTCGACCAGCTCTTGTAGGAAAGATATCATTAAGGTAGTTTATATATTATGTGAAATTCGTTATAATTCGAAATACAGTATTTTAGTCGCATGTTGTTTCATTATACGTTTTATTGTTATAAAAGAATTTATGTATAAATTATAGTGTTGAATAAAATAAATAAAGTAGACACTATACATGCAAATGAAAAGTAATATACAAACCTCTTTTGTTGTTTAGCATAGCTCTATATAAAAACATGTATTTGTACATTTACGCGTGGAACAAGTTTTCAAACGTATTTCTGAAATGAACTTATACTTCTAAATATATACTTTTACCCTATATAAATTTTTCTGTTTCTACCAATGTATCCATACCGTTCTGAACAGTTCAGTGTGAAATAGGAATTTTGCGTAGTAACGTTGTAGACTCCACAAAGAATAATTGTGAAAATGTCATGTAAATTGAGTGTTTATGTTATTTACTTTGATGGGTGTAGTTAGAAGTCTATGATAGATAGGTATGAAAAAAATAGTAATAGCAAATTTCCTGATATGCACATCCCACCTTTTTTAGGTAAATGGACAATATAGTACCAAATCTAATCTCTTTCAGCAAGGTAAGGTGCAGTCCGTAATGACCGAGGTCGAGGTCAGCGAGACCCCCACGGGGTCATTGAGAAATTGACTGCAGAAAATTCAAGATTAAGAGAAAGAATTACAGCGTTGGAGTATGAGTGAAGTCGGGTGTGTAAAACTTTCTTGCACAGTACAATTTTAAATCATTTCATTTTAAGATAAAAAAACTACCAACAAACATGTTAGATAACTGTCTTGTTGTTCAGGATCTCAGACTCGGGATGTTCCAGATAATATGGATCTCCACCGTTTGCCCATGCAATGAAAGTGTGTCTATAAACTTTTTAAGTAGAGTTAACCAGAAAAACAACGCCATTCCTTATGGTGCATCACATATCTCAGGATTACGATGGAGCAGCTCATTAATTATCAATGCATATCATGCTGTTATAGAACATTTGATTTATTAACAGGCTGGAGTAAGAAGATTACTTAGACATGATGATGACGATGATGACAACCCAAGACTAGTAATTAAACTCTTAGACCCAAAGACAGAGAGGAAAATACTGTTTTTATATTAATCTTGCTGTATGGAAATTTAAAGTCCATATCCCAAGATTAAATTTTTGTTCTGCAACCAACTCATTGCTGTCATTAGAAGGACTAGTTTTGTTATTCTGGAGAGTAGATGCAATCTATTCTTTATCTCGGGTTTCCATATTATAGAACCAAATAATATTAAGTTCTATAATATTATATTTGGTTCTGGTAATGTGTTTTAATGAAGTGAACTTGAAAAATTGTTGAATGCCTCGAAAAATTACAAGTTATAACATAATCTCAATACCTGGGTCTAAGATCATAATCCCAAGACTGGTCCGAAGGTTATAAAACTGAGAACGAAACAAATCTCAAATCTCGCGCATATGAATGGCTGAAATGGCGACCGGTCAGCCAATAAGATGCTTGCGATTTGAGACTGGTCTTCAACTCAGGTTTATAATCTTGGGCGCAGGTGATACCTCATATAATCATTTGTATTTACTAAATGTTTACAACATAACATATCCAGCTTTCTTGAACGTTTCTATTTAGTATTCAGGTGTATTTAATAACTATTTTGACAAATAATCAGTCAGGCACAGACCAGCATGGCGGCAAATTAATTTTCATACAAGACTGTAGATAAGTAAAAATGTATAAAAAGGTCAAAATAAGTTTTGTTACTAACAAGACAATCACATCCTAAATTACTGTTATCAATCACATCCTAACTTACTGTTATGACTATACACAGAATAAACTTTTATTATAAGGCTTGTATAAATTTTTTCTTTCGTTCTGTTGGTGTAAAAATAAAGAATTCCTAGGAACAAATGTGTAGCCCAAAATTGCATTTGAAAGGAGCGTAACTAAAAAATAGTGAACGGGAGTTATGAAATGTCAAAAGAGCTTGCATCTGGTAACTGATCACAGGATTGTTCATTTTGTGTAAATGTTTTAGTAATTATTTCAAGCAATTTACTTGGTTAAATCTGATCTTAAATCTGATTAACAGACAGATGCTGATGGAGACCACTGTCGGTGAGCAGGCGGTGGATGTTATTGAGAGAGTGGCAGGAGCAGTTGAAGCGATGGAGGATCGGGAGGTAGTTAGAGGTAGGAGAGAACGTGGTAAAGAGGGAGGGTAGAGTTCAGGTGGATGGTCAGGAGGTAGTGCTTGAGGAATCGGAGGTGGGCTGTTGGGAGGGAGGGGTGGAGGTTCAGGAGGGGGATTCAGGAGAGAGGGATGGAGGTTCAGGATGTAGAGGTGGAGGTTCAGGTGTTGGATCAGGAGGGAGGGGTGGAAGTTCAGGTGTGGGATCAGGAGAAATGGTGGAGGTTCAAGTGTGGGATCAGGAGGGAGGGGTTTAGGAATTGGAGGTCGGTTGTCAGGAGGGAGGGATGGAGGTTCAGTTGGGGATGGTCATGAGGGAGGATGGAGGTTCAGGTTGGGGCTCAGGAGGGAGCGATGGACATTCAGGTGGGGGTTAATGATCTTGGTATTTCACAAACGTCTGTCTGGCTCATGCATAAAGCAAGAAAAATTCAGGAAAAATAAAGACTTAAAACACATTACATGATACAATAAATTTCATGCAAACTGAAAAAATATATACTTGCATATACTACAGCTGTCTGTAATGTTTGTGAAGAGGTAATAGAACATATAATGGAGCCTACATTAAATGAAACTTGACGAGTGATTGAAAACATTCGCAATAACAAATAGTCCACATATGAACTAAAACTATAATTTAGTAGTTAGCACAGGCTACCGGCGTGTGTCCAAGCCCCCCCCCCCCCCCTGGACCCACTCTACTACCCAGACCCACCCCCTTACCCACTCTACAACCCTCACATATTTCAACCTAAATCATATCTAAAAGTCATTTTCTAACAAAATACCATGTTTCTAAAAAAAAAAAAAAAATTGATATAATAAAACATGAAAAGGTATATAACTCGGAGGTCCAAATCTAACGGAAAACTGACATGGCCCTACTCAAAGCTTCACTGTCATCACATTTCCCGGTCGATTTTTGGAAAACAATGCTTAAACAAAGCGGAAGAAATAGGCCATCATGTCGCCGTACCGATTTCGTACCTAACATGAACTACAAAAAGTCAGCGAGTCACCAAACTGCTTGGAAACCTGTCTAGGACACGATGTGACCGAAACCTTGAGTTTTACGTTCAATGGACGATACAATTGCACAAGTCACACCCCTTCCTTATTTGAGGCAAATATCGATGCCCGTCAATAAATAATATGATTATTTAATACTCACGGGTAACGATTTTCTGCAAAAGAGGCTACTTGCGATGCATTCCCTCAACATCCGAACGCTGTGTTGTTTTCTTCCAGACAGTTTCCATCTTGAATTGCTGACCCGGAAGCAGTTCTCATAATAGTAGTTTCTCATTGGTCTGTTTGCGGAGGTGTGTCACCGCAATCGCTGGTTCCCAACGCTCGCTTTGGTGCACGAAATAAAACCGGTACACAGTATTGTAAACATAGGCGCACTTTTACAAAAATAAAAAGATTTTTGTGCGACGCTTTGAGTTTTTACAAACTCTGACTGAAGTTAAGCGTGAAAATGTCCATTTTATCATGGTAATTATATTGCTCACGTTTTTTTGCCACTGTCATTGAACAAAATGCACATGACAAGCTATTTTGATTAATGCTATGAACTTTTTGCATCATTCTGACCATTAAATTAAAATGATTAAAAAATCCTTATGATGGGAAGCCATTGATATACTCCAAATGTATGGTTTTAAAGTTCTTTACACTAGTTTAGATGGTGCACAGAGCAACAGAAACTTCATGAAATGCAACTTAGGTAACAATAATACAACACTTCAAACATCAATCCCTTATTACTTCAGACATTTATTATTTTTTAAAGATTTTACAACTGAAGCATTTGTGCATGAACCTATTTGGACATATATGAGCAAAATTCTGGTGTCATTCACAGTCTTTACACAGAAATTTTGAGCCTTTTTTCTGATATTTTTTCCACTTCAAGTGGTGTTTAAGTCCTGCACAATTTCTATGCAACCAGCTATCACAACTGTCACATTGTATCCACTCTGTTCCCTTATCAATTGTATCACAAACCTTGCATTTAACATCTGATTCACTTTCTGATTGCTGTTCACATATCATTGATGGATCAGTATCTGCTGTGGATACTGATGGCCCAGGTTCTAGCACGAATCCTGATTGATTTAAATTAGACTGAACAGGTTCAGGAGGCAAGTAGGGGTTTACTACAGTAGGGGTAAAATGTTCTTCAGGCTTTTTTTGTGCACACTTCTTGGATTTTCCTTTACTTGTACTAGTAGAAGCCACTTGTTTAACTGCTTTTGCTGCAATATCTTTTTTACCAGTTGATGCAACCCTAACCTGTTTCCGGTGAGCCATTTTTTTCTCTATTTGGAAACTGTCTAAAATATCTTTCCTAAATTGATTCAGCATTACAATTAAGTGATATTTTATGATATGCCTGTAGATCTTTTCAATCTGAACAATTTGCAAAGTCATATACTGAAGAAGCTCATCAATATATCCCTCAGATCCAATGAACTGTTCATAACTGTCTTTCTCTTTAAAACAAATTTTGACAAATTCTTCATACAGTGGAGTGCATGATAGTATTTCATTTTGGCACACTGTGAACAGCTCACTTCCAATTTTATTCAAGTTTATATCTGTCAGCATGTTTAAACATTTGTCTGTTAACTTAATGAAGAAATGAAATAAGCTATCAGGAATATTTGTAAGCCCTCTGTTCATATTTTGCCTTCTTGAAATATCCAAAAGAGAATCCGGTTCCTCTGTACATGCTAAAATATTTTGTTCTTCTTCTTTTAGATTGTTAAGAATTTTTAAGGCACACTTGGCCTCTTCATATAATTCTTTATCACTTGTCTTATTTGAGTACCTATGAGAAGCCTTTTTAGTTACATATTTGTGCCTGACTTTGGCTATGCAATAACCTCCAACATACCTTATTCTAGCTCTAGAGGCATGTGTTACTGTCCGTTTGGAAATTTGCCGACTGGTAGTTTCTACCTTTCTGGATTTTTCAGAAACAATATACTTCCTAAGTGCCATAGAAATATTGAAACAAATTCGTTGGTGAATAACACCATAATGGGTTTCATTTTCAAACAATTTCATACAATTCATTTTAAACTCTAAACTGTTTGCATGCTGATGCACCTTTGTGTAGAAGTCACCAAGATCTTTGGAGCTTATTTGTCCTGTTGTTGAACAGGGGCATTCTTCAATTAGAGACAAAAGCTTCCTGTATTCACATTTTGCAAATTGCTCCAGCTTTGTAAAATTCATTCTTGACAAAATCTCATTATTTTCAAGCTGCATTGGGGTCACAACTGATTCAGCTCTTATTTTGTCAATAATGATACTTAGATCAATATCATCAGGTAGTTTAATTTCTTCACACTCACCAATGTCTAAATTAGCTATTACGCCATTGAAATCATCATCAAGATCATCCATATCTGGTTCCATATCCTCATCGTCATTCAGCAGACTGTCTATTTCGGTCACTTCATCTGTAGTAAAAATGCCTTGTATACTTGGCAGGTTCCTGAAACAAAATTAAAGTACAATTACAAGTCTGTCCAGTAAATTTTCTTAAGATTTTAAAGTTTTTAATTGATCAAAACCAGAAGCTTTTTTTTAAAATTACCGTATTCCTTCGAATATAAGCCGCACGGGTGTATAAGCCGCACCCCACAATCAAACAAAGTTTGTTCCTTATACATAGTATGTAAACTTTACACAAGCAAAAATGGCAGACGATTAGGGTAAATGTCTGTGGCTAATGCATGGTATTAAGCATTTTTCTACCATTTTGGGTCTGATTTTGGGGGTGCGGTTTATACATCAGTGCGGCATATCTTTGAAAGAATACGGTAATGAAAAAAAAACAGGTTCTGGTTTTGATCAATAAAAATACAGTCAAACATGTGTAGAAAGACCACCCTATGGTAAACCAAAAAGTAGTCTTTGAAACAGGTGCTCTTGCCCCGGGGTCATAACAGTTTCTGCCTCAGGTGAGCGCCTTAGGGCCAAAGGCCCTCTTGTTTAACAAAAGCATCATCTAGTTAAAACCAGGTGGTCTTTATCACAAGTTTGACTGTATGAGTATGTGTCACTTCTGATAAAGAAAATGTTATCCCAAATAATTACTATTTCAGGCTACTCATGCGAGTAGAAGAAGAGAGCAGTTCTGAAATTGAAATTAAAAAACTCTTAGAGATATTTGAATTTGAGACAAAAGAAGAAGGCTTATCTCTCAATAATCAGAAACGATTGTTTTATGAGCATATACCGAAGGTTTATCCTAATGTGATTAAGGAAAGAAGAAAAACAGCCCATGAGACAAAGACATTTTACAGAGGTATCAGAATTAGGCTACCCCACATAGATCAGCATACAAAATTTTCTGAACTTTCTGAGCTGAAGCAGTATTTATATAAAGAATTCATAGTAATTGAAGAAAAAAATCAGTCAGTAACATGTAAAACCCTTACTGGAACAACAGTAAATGATACACCAGTGTGTAAAACTGTACAGTTCCTACAAGATGGAACTTGGGTGCTGAGTGTGAGTGGAAAGGTCATTGACCTTAATAGTCTTTATGTGTCCAATAAATTTCTGTATACCAAGGAAAGCATTCAACTGGTTTGTGAAATTATCTCAAAATTGAAACTGTGTGTGGGTGTTAAGGCTAGAAAGGCCATAATCACAAGATTTCATTCTGTTGAGCGTGTTACAGATGACAGTAGGTCACAGCAGAGGATTGTAAGGTCCATCCTTTGTGACAGACTTGTTAACATGAACACTGTTAATCAAGTATGCAGAAAGTGTCAAAAAATGACTTTACAAGAAATAGACTCAAATAAGGAAAATAATAGCCCTGGACCAGAAAACACTGAAGTCAGTAATAAACCACAAGAAATCAAGACCAATAAAAAAATTTTGATGGAAGACCTTAAAAAACTGATTCCCGACATACCTGATGATATGGCAGAGCTATTTCTCAGTCAGGCAGAAAATGTAAATAGAGACCCTAGAGGAAGACGATGGACCCAGAAAATGATCTCAGTGTGTTTACAGTGGTACTGCAGAAGCCCACAGTCTTATGAAGCATTTCGTGCAACCAAAATGTTAGTTCTACCATGTCCATCTACCTTAGTTCTTTATAAAAATAAAATAAAGCATGAAGTAGGTTTTGATGACAATGTTTTGAAGTGGATGCATTGTGAGGCTGTTAGAAAAGAAATTCACCATGATGGTTGGATTGGTGGAATAGTCATTGATGAAATGTCAATACAATCAGACCTGCAGTTATCTAAAAATGGAGATGTAGTTGAATTATGTGGACTTTCTGATGTGGGAGAGGAGGGAAATGCATCTACTGTGCTTCGTACTGGTAAAAATGAAAAAAGTATTGGAACACATGTTTTACAATTTGTGTTTTTGGGTATTACAGGATTTAGGTTTCCCTTTGCCCACTTTATCACCAATGGCATACAAGGCACAGAACTGTATAGTCTTTTCTGGGAAGCCGTTGATAAACTCCAAATGTATGGTTTCAAAGTTCTTTACACTAGTTTAGATGGTGCACAGAGCAACAGAAACTTCATGAAATACAACTTAGGTAACAATAATACAACATTTCAAACATCAATCCCTTGTAACTTCAGTGATTTAGTTTTCATTATGGATATATCTCATGTAATTAAAAAAATAAGAAATAACATTTTATCAAGTGGCATAGAAGGAAACAGTGTTAAATATACTAGACTCCTGACATTACCATCATCATACACTGTTCAATGGAAAATGTTTTGTGACTGTTTCAACTGGGATAAACAAAACTGTCTACAACTACACAGAAAGCTAACCAATGAACATATACATTTAACAACACAATCAAAAATGAGAAACCATCTGGCTGAAGATGTTTTAAATTCAGAAATGTTGAACACAATGATACAGTTTCAGGCTTCACTTGGACCCAAAGGTGACATTCTTAATGGTACAATAGAAATTCTAAAACAAACTTCCAAACTAATAGACATTTTCAGGGATATGAGACCTATTACCCACATGGAGGACCCACGGATCACCGAACTGCTTGAAATAAGCTCATGGTTCCAGACATGGAAAATATTTATTGAAACAAGCAAAATGTCTTCTAAAGAAAAACAACACCAATTTCTATCATATCAGTGCTATGACGATATTCTATCATGCATTTTTGGATTCATTGGGCTATGCAGAATGGTGATAAAGACATGTAAAGAGATATATGTTACACCTGCATTAATTAATTCCGATGTCGTTGAAAATATTTTCAACCAACAGCGATCTACATATCACGGGGCTAATTCAAATCCCAATGTCTTGCAGTACAAGCGTACCCTTAACAGTGTAATCCTAGGGCAGAACATTGTATCTAGAAAAGCCAATGCTGGGAAAGGAAGAGATGCGGCAATGCCTTTTGACTTCTCGATTAAGAATTATCCTTCTAAAAGGCAAAAGTTATCAGGTAAAATTATATTCCCAAAGTTTGTATTGACCTAAACTATTGTATGACAGTTGCTCCATAGGCTAAAATGTAAACATAAATATGTTTGTGACTATACAGCCTTACCTGACATGAGAATTACAACAGCTTCTATCATCTTTTGTATTTAACATATCCTCTGAATTCACTATCCTCAATATTTTTTCTGGCTGTCTGATACATGCTTTAGTAGTGAAGTTCACTACTCTCAAGCCATTTAATGTACTTGCCCGTCCAATGGCCACACCAAGTTGCCCAGGTTTAAATATATCCTGGCAGTCAACTTCCACACTGAAAGCAACAAATATTTGTCAATAGTATGATCGTTTCACCAAAATATGAAAGGATATAATTTAAAGTTTATGGATCTATCTGTAACTGCCAGTTCATTAAGCATTCATTAATATATTTATAAAATTAATTAATTCCATGACTGTATGATTTTTTAAACAGGGAAATTATCATCTCCCCCACCTTATCCACCCTCTTTTCCTTTTTTTTACATAAAACATATACATAGTTTATTAAATAGGTGATTTTTTTCATTTCCTGCATGTTTGCCAAGAAACAGACTTTCAGTAGTGTAGTATCATTAATGTCGTGCATTCATTGTCCTGCATTCCCCTAAATGACCATAATTAATACCGTATGCTGTGTCTTTTTATATAAATGAAATCATTAGCCACGTTTTCTTTATGATGAAAACGGTTCATCGGTTAATTTGACATATGCTGATTACATTTCCTGGTTTGAAATTATTGATATTTTTATTCTTGTTTATATCTGGATAAAGGAAAAAATTTACTAACCTTTCCAGTGTCATCCCTTGGCTTTTATGAATTGTAAGAGCATATGCTGGTTTCAGTGGATATTGTTCTCTCACAGCAACCACAGCATTTTTCCTAGGATCAAATACTGCAAAAGAAAAGATGACATATTTATGTCAATTCTTCTTACAGCAAGAAATCAAGTACTGTATATGAACTGTATGCATGTTAATGAGGATAGAGTATGTACAGAAATACAGTTTATTTAATTGTAGTTCTAAAAATATATACTGAATAACATGTAATATTGCATGCAATCAATACACAATTTAAACCACATGCATGTTTCAGCAAAATTTTTTCCTTTTTTTCGGGGGTGAGGGGGACATTACAATTACTCCATGTGAAAAAGATAACAATAATAGTATTATTATTATATTAAGAATGAGTAAGGTTTTGTGGAAAATCATCACTTTCTTTAAACTGAGATTAGCACTTATGCTGTGGTAACGGTACATCTTTTAATAATCAAGTAATGTGGAGCAAAGTGAATATTTACCTTCAAATCTAACTCTATCAATATATGTTGTCTCTTTCATATTTGGAAATTCTACCAGTATTCTTCCATCTTCATATATGTCATATACTGTTCCTCTAAGCCCATTCACCAACTGGTCAGACAAATTTTTTATAAGTATTACAGGTATTCCAATTTTAAGCCAAAGATTTCGGCAAGCAAGAAGTTCTTTCAAGTGTTTTTTCTCACCATTGTCTGAAGAAATGTATTCATGTAGTGGTCCAGGATGATTAAGTATCATATCACGATTAAAGTCATCTACTAAATCATTTGTCGAAAAAAGTTTCATGCTGTTTTCATTTATTGGTCTTGACAGTTCTTTCATCATTTCAATAGTTCCATCTGAAACATCACCTATAGAAATCTCTCTTATTGCTTTTATCATGTCCTTGTTATTCTGTCGCACAATCTCAGTAAGATGTATAACATGAGGAAAAGCTTCATCATAAAGTTTGCTTTCAAAACAATATGCTCCATCTTCATTGTATCTTGCACATGGTACAGGGGGCAACTGTAAAAAGTCACCAACTAAAATAACCTGTATTCCACCAAAATATAGCGTCTGATTTTTTATTGAACAAACCTCATTTACAGATTCAATGATCTTCTTGCTCATCATTGAGCACTCATCAATTATAAGTACATCAGTGTTTGTCACTCTATCCAGAACGTCTTTGTACTTAACATTGTTCAAAACAATACGTTTGATTTCAGCGGGCCCGTAGCGTCCATCGCCGATGCCACACCAACGATGAATGGTCATGGGATTCAGAGCACCAGAATACAGGCTGCAAGCGATGCCAGTGGTTGCTGTTACTGCCCACTTCTTTCCATGTTGTTGGCACATTTCAACGATTTTACTTACTGTAAATGTTTTACCAGTGCCCGCTGAGCCGAGTAACACCAAATTATGTCCATCGGCTACAAATTTCAGAGCCAGATTCTGTTTTTCGTTCAGCGACATGTCTAAATTGCGTTTTGAAGCTGCGAGAATACGGGAAATTGGTTTCCTACTTACATATAAGATATAGAAAAAACGTTGGGAACCAGCGATTGCGGTGACACACCTCCGCAAACAGACCAATGAGAAACTACTATTATGAGAACTGCTTCCGGGTCAGCAATTCAAGATGGAAACTGTCTGGAAGAAAACAACACAGCGTTCGGATGTTGAGGGAATGCATCGCAAGTAGCCTCTTTTGCAGAAAATCGTTACCCGTGAGTATTAAATAATCATATTATTTATTGACGGGCATCGATATTTGCCTCAAATAAGGAAGGGGTGTGACTTGTGCAATTGTATCGTCCATTGAACGTAAAACTCAAGGTTTCGGTCACATCGTGTCCTAGACAGGTTTCCAAGCAGTTTGGTGACTCGCTGACTTTTTGTAGTTCATGTTAGGTACGAAATCGGTACGGCGACATGATGGCCTATTTCTTCCGCTTTGTTTAAGCATTGTTTTCCAAAAATCGACCGGGAAATGTGATGACAGTGAAGCTTTGAGTAGGGCCATGTCAGTTTTCCGTTAGATTTGGACCTCCGAGTTATATACCTTTTCATGTTTTATTATATCAATTTTTTTTTTTTTTTTAGAAACATGGTATTTTGTTAGAAAATGACTTTTAGATATGATTTAGGTTGAAATATGTGAGGGTTGTAGAGTGGGTAAGGGGGTGGGTCTGGGTAGTAGAGTGGGTCCAGGGGGGGGGGGGGGGGGGCTTGGACACACGCCGGTAGCCTGTGGTAGTTAGTAAGCGAAATATTCACCTGCCGGACCTGGACAAAGAGCGAGTATATCCAATAACTATAGTAAGAAATGACGAAGACACAATGACATTTTCGACAAAAATCAAATTATTGCAAGAAATTGGAGGGTAACTTACAACCACAAAACTTCGGTTAGTGTTATTAGTAATTTCATAAACATGAAAAAACCGAATGCTACAAAATAGATCTATCAGTTTCTCGAAAACCTGTGCCCTAAATTATGGCTCCATAGCGTGAAACCAGATATTCCAAACGTAGAGAGTTCAAGTCACGTGACTTTATCGAGTAATCAATGGCCGACAACGTCAAAAATATCACTTTTTCTAGACTCTGTTTTTCTGTAAAGTGACCTTATCTCTAAAAATAAATATGATAGAATTACTAATCAATCCCTTATCTATCATTCCATATGTTATTTATTGCATAAAAGATACGAAAAATACTTATTTTTTGTTCGTAAACACCACTACCGTTTACCGCATTTTCGCACTGCGCGGAGTCGCGTCCGCTAAATATCACGACAAAAGCACGGCATGGTCTGTATTTTAATCAATTCCGCAGGGCACTTGGCTGACGTAGTAAGTTTTTGACCAATCAAAATAAAGAGGAATGATTTCTGCGTCCTATGACCTTTGATGCATCGAAATCGGCTGACGATTGACAAAGTTAGGAGGATTATTAGAGAAAATTGACTTTTTTCACCGGTAAAATGAAAATTTTCTACACTCCATCATACATAATTATAAACTGCAATGTGTCCTTGTTTGATTCGTACCAAAATTAGTTCATTTGGCCGTAATGAAATCTGCGGAATCCAGGTTTTCTAAACCCATCAAAATGCAGTTTTCCGGATGTTGTTACGGATGACAAGTAGAGTTGTATTCGGATAATCGATACGCATTTCGGATACATGAACGCCGGTTTATAAACGAGTGTTTTGTTAGATACTTTGTTAATGATCTTAAAGAAAAGATTAAAATCAGATACAACTTCCAAAATACGAACGAATTAAGCTGCAGCTTTCTTAAATATTTGCCCATTCCAGATATCAGGATCATTTAAGCGGTGTCATGACACATCAGACATCATTCTACACTTTGTCAGTTGTTTGTGATGGATAAAAAATGAAAACTGATTAGTTATTTTAAAAAAATGTTTGTTAT
The DNA here is from genome assembly GCA_038501625.1 of Corbicula japonica. Classification (NCBI taxonomy): domain Eukaryota; kingdom Metazoa; phylum Mollusca; class Bivalvia; order Venerida; family Cyrenidae; genus Corbicula; species Corbicula japonica. Next base: position 360,944 of record JAZAYU010000211.1, read on the forward strand.
ATTTTAATTCTTGAAATTTATTATTGAAATCGGTTGACAGTTTTCAGAAATGTCAAAAGTCAAAGCCAAGTGCCCCAAACTTTGATGGAAACCCAGTCCCAGAAACCCAGTCCCAGATCCGACGTGTATTTTCCTCCTGTTTTGTGAAATTGTGGAGTCCAGTGTGTTTCCAGCGTATTAAAAGTAGCTAATCATTAGGTAAGCAAGTTTATCAGATCCACCACTCTCTAAATAAATAAATAATTGCTAAAAGATTTATATATCCATGTATCCAATATGGTAATCAGTTGAATTTTTTTTTTTAAGTTTCCCCACTGATAGTTGATAGATTTAATTTATGTAACTTTCCCGTGTGAAAATAAGTTGATACTTTACATCATAATTATTTTGCCAAAGTCTGTGCTACAAATTAATTGCAAGCTCGGAGTCAGAGCCTCCCAATGTCTGTTGCAAATGTAAACTGTCCACGGAATTCCAGTTAACATAAATATTATTTTAAAATTTTTTTGAAGTTGTGTGTACATTGGAAAATAAATATGTGTTGTTGCAAGATGCTTTGTGGTCCCTTCCTTTATTTTTCAGGGATGTATGGCTGCTGGTCGGCTTTGTTAAATTTGCCATATTAACTATGATGTCGGAGCTATGCGAAACCACTGATGAAAGGAGCTGTCTAATACGAAATCAGGATATAATGTTATCTTTGTTCTCTTTTTTTTTCAAAAATGCTGGGTCTGCAATGCAGGTCATTGTATGGCTTAAGCAATATTTGTTGTTTTTTTTTGTATGATAGACATAACATAACTTCATTTGTAATTTTTAAGGTGTCCTCTAAAGACTGAATATGGCTGCAGGTATTAAGAGTTGAATTCAATGTTCTGTTAATGTATTTCAGTGTTTGCATTTATTTGGGGATCAATAAGTTAAGAATTTTTTGTCATAAGTTCCATGGAATTGGTTAAACAGAGCATATAACTGCCTGTATTGAGTCTACATCCAATATAAACCATCTTCTGTTCTTCCATTATTGCATGGTGGAAGGGGGAGGGACACATTCAATTAAATGCAAACATCACAAGAAAAATTTCAGTTATGGAGACCTAATGAGAATGTAGTAGACAGACTTTGCCTTTGGCCTTGCTCTGCCTTTCCCATTTTCTGTAGGTCCACAAAATTGAAAGTAAAAAAATTCTTATATCTGTTTAAAAAAAGTTAATAATTTTTAAAATTATTTTCAGCACTTTTTTATTATCTGCACAAATTAGATTTAATTTTGTAATTATGTCTTCAGTTGTAAAATTTTGCAAATAAATTAGTATTTTTATTGGCATGTAACAGTAATGACTTGCAGAAATTGTACTAAAATAATTAAAGTTTATTAAATACCGTAAGTAATTTACATGATTCATGTTTCTATGAGCACATGTTCTTTTATTCATTAATTATTAAATATGCTGTTCTCAACATATATATTTCAGAGTTCAAGCAGAGTTACAAAGATTTCACAAACAGAGATGTAATACAGATGTTTGTTGACAGCAGAAGAAGTTTTGCAGAGTGTTTGATAATATTTAAAGAAACCTATCCTGAAGACAACCGCTTTAGTGATGTTGACAGCAAAGCTTTGCAAACAAAAATTCAGCGCTTGAATCAAAAATTGTTAAAACTGAAGAAAAACAAAAAAGCCAATGAAGCCCGTACCTTAGAAAACCAATTTTTTGAATTTCCCCAATGCAAACATAATCCAGAAAAGTTTGGTATTGAAAATGATGTTGATAAAACAAAGCTTTTCATTCTTACTTCTGAAACAAAGAAAGTAGTATCTGAATTAAGGTCAGTTAAAAGATACGTTGAAGTTGTTGAAGATGAAAATGAAATATTATCAACACAAATTTCTGAGTATGAAAGAAAAGTAAGTCTGTTGTTGTCACTTTTACATGTTACAACTACAAAACACAAAGAAATACTTCAAACAGTTAAAGATAAAAAACAGATACAGCAAAAATGTGAACAGTGGGAAGCCAAGTACAATCAGCTTTCTAACCAGCTAGACAACACCCTGGAAGAACTGCAAATAAAGGAAGACAGGTTAAAACTGCTATGTACAAGAAACACAAACAAAAAGATCAAGAGAAGAGATGAGAAAATTGAGCAGCAAAAACAACAGCTTAATGAAAAGGATGAAATGCTGGAAGCAAAAGAAGTTGTCATCAATGAAATAAAAAATACCTGTGAAAAAAAAGATTTGGAAATCGACAGTTTGAAGAGAGATAAAAGGAACCTTTTAGTGAAAGTCTGTCGCTTGGCTAAGAAAGCAAAATCTGAACAGGTCGAAGAAATAAATGAAAAAATTACGCTTTTGAAAGAAGAAATTAATTCTAAAGAAGCCAAGATCATTGAATTAGAAAATCTTGTAGAGTCACTGGAAAATCCAATTATTGAAACATTTCAAGAAGGAAAGTATGTGAATGAAGTAAGAGAGACCATTATGAGCCTTGTCACGGAGTTTGGTGTTAGCCAGCGAAAGGTAAATGGTGTAATGGAGGTAGTCTTAAAAAATCTGACAGGCAGATCATTAAGTCGCCTTCCAAGTGCAGGTGTTAGATCTAGATTGATGGTTGAGGCTAAGAGAGTAGCCCAAATGCAGGTAGCACAAGCAATGTTAGAAGGTGAAGGAGGTGACATGACCTCGTATAAAGGGAACTGCTTACATCAAGATGGAACGTCAAAATTTCATCGACACTTCCAGTCTTTTCAAATAACAACACCAAATCAAGTCACATATAGTCTAGGACTATCTGAAGTAGGAAGTGGTGAAGCTTCAAGTATAATGGAGTCTTTTAAGCAACATTTGAAAGAGATTGGTATGGCTGTATCTGAGAAAGATTCAAGTAAGGTTTCAGAATTAGTATGCAGTATAGTTTCAACCATGTCTGATCAAGGTGCAACAAATCCTGTTTTTAATGAACAACTGCAAAGTTTGAAACAAACACTTATGCCGGAGATAATAGAAAATTGGGATGACATAGCAGATAATATAAGATACGAGATGACAAAAATTTCATCATTCTTTTGCAAGATGCATGTATTTGTAAACATGGCTGGGGAAGTTGACAAATGTCTATCCCTTTTTGAGGAAAGTGTATGTGATGGAAAAAACCCATTTTCATTTAGCTGGAAAGAAAGTGGAGGTGCCAGACTTGTTCGTACAGCAAGTAAGGCCCTAACAATGCTTGGATGTGAAAAGTCTGGAGTAGGTCATCATTTTTCCACATACTTGGAAAACAAAGGGAAAAAAAACCAGCTTGTATCTTTTCGAGGCCACAGATTCAATCATTTATTTACAGCTGCTGGAAGAACTTATCACCACCGTCATGACATCAAAGATTTCTTACAGTCATTGTCAGATCCAAATGAGCTTTTAAAGAGTGTGGCATTCGACATCACAGAACCTTCCTATATAAGCAGTATCAGAGCACTGGGCATTATTGATAAGTTAATCACAGGTCCCTTTTGGCGTATCATAGAAAGTAAACAAAATATTCTTGAACTTAACACTTACCTTGGTGTTTTGAAGGATAAGTTAGAGATGTATGCACATGATGCTTCCCCACTGATGGCAGGAGAGCCTGTATTCAATGACACAACAATCTCCAAAGACGATGTTTTTGATTCCTTGTTTGAAGATGTTAATGAGCCTGTCCTTAATACTTACACACAAATGGCACTTGAGCTTGCAGCAGGAGGTATGCTGCTTATACTGGAAAGGCAGGCAAAAGACCAGTTGGAAGGTGGTAAATTCCATCACCCAGATGTAAATGACCAGCAAAGGGCTATTTCCACCCCAACGACTAACACCTGCTCTGAAAGAGACTTTGCTCAACTAGACATTTTGATGAGATTGAAGCCTGCTGCTTCCACAGAATGCCTTGAGTCAATTATAATGTGGACCAATAACAAAACTTCAAGCTGGCTAACCAATAAATCTGACACTGAAAGGGAAATCATCATTGACAAGGCCAGGAAAGATTTTCCAACTATGATTGATCAAATGAAAGAAAAGCGGAACAGACTATTTAAACAAAAACTGGAAAAACTGCAACAAAAACAGGAAAAGAAGAAAAAATCAGAAGAAAAACAATACAATCAAAATGTCTTGTTGACTACAAAACTAGGGCTTATAGGAGGATTGTGGACCACAAATGAACAAATAGATAAATATCAACAGTCACTCAATAAAGATCAACTTAAAGAAGCAATTGTAACTCAAATCCAGTTTAGGAAGTTTGTTTTAAAGAGTGATGGGCCCAAACAACTGTTCCAACAGTCTTACAAGGGAAAACAGTTTAATACTGAGGAGATGATAGAAAATCTCAAAAGTATCATCATGATCAATAAAGATAAGGAGGACACATCATCGGTTGAATCACTCTTGAAATACAAAGATTTAGATGAAGTGTCAGAAAATATTAAAGATGCCAAACAAAAGTTAGCAAAAAAAATTCAAGATGGTCGACAAAAAATTGTTATCAAACAACAACAAACCTTATTAAAACACTTCGTTGAAAACCCTCAAGAAATGGTTGGGAAGAGAATTAAGCATAAATTTAGATTACCACAAACTAATGAAACTGAATGGTTTATAGGGACTGTTTTGAAAGTGGACATTTTTAATGGTAGAAAGTCAAAATATGAAGTGCTTTATGATGAGGAAGATGAAAGTTCCCACTATCCTTTGTTAATGGATTTTGAAAAAGGAGATCTTTTTATTGTTGAATGATGGCAACAATGTTCGAAGATCTTAATATGCTATTCTGTGACAATTTTATAACAAATCATCAATCAATTTCATTTATTTGTCTTTAAATCAAAATTTTAACTATCTAAATTCACAGCTTCAAAGAAAAGTGTCTGATTTTTTATCTGACACATATTTTTAAGTTTGAAATAATATAATTTGTTATTTGGGAAACTTGTACCAAAATTCTCGGTTATTTTTAATGTTTGGCGGCCATCTTTGTCGGCCATATTGGCTGCTTGGCAGCCATTTTAAGCTTTCTGAGCATAAATATACAGTTTTTATAAATAAATTGACTTTATGTTACTTAAAATACAATTTTCATAAAAAATTTCCATCGCAATTAATAATGTATTAGAAAAATCTTAAATTTTAACTTTCTGGCGGCCATCTTTGTCGGCCATCTTTGTCGGCCATGTTGATTTTTCCTAAATGTCAAATATACGATTAGAACCCATTCATCACAAGCTTTCAGAATATGTATAGTTTACTTGTACTATCTCTTTGATTTCATTTGGTATTCCATGATTTTCATTATTTTCAGGGCTTCTTAAGCAAATACTGGTGCCATGTACTTGTCTATATTATTACATAAATATGTATTACAGAATAACCGTCTTTTTGAATCAATAAAATGCCATAACTTCCATTGTAATAGGAATATTTCCATGAAGTAAAGTTTTTTTTGCAGCTTTTCACATGCTCTATGTGATAAACATACTTTTAATCATGCAAAACATATCTAAAAAATTGACTGAAACCCCTACCAAACGTCGCAAAGATCATAAAGATCGACAAAAACCAGCGACTCTTACTTTTAAAACGTAAGAAACCAATACATACAGAATAGATCGCAATTCGTTATGAACAGCATGACTGGGTACGACCACTTGTAAATCGACACAGTTGATGAAAAACCTTCCAAGCAAATAATCGCATCTATTTTTTATTTGCAAACGGGTTTCACCTATTTACAATATTTATTTTCTATAAAAAGACACAACCCTACCTGATTGGCTTATTTTTTGCATGTAGACAAAAATAGAAATATAATATCTTTCTTCAACAACGTTATCCTAATTAGCTATTTGAACTGAATATAAAATATTCGAAAGGCTGGTAGATATGGAATATTATAACAGTATGCATTCTCACATCCTCATCTTATTATTAAGATGAACTAACTATGCGATTTTAATTAAAAATATCTTCTTTTCCTATTATCATTTTTTTTAAATTGTTTTATTTCTATACCAGTATAATATCGTTCGCCAACTTATGTGACAGCTCATATTTGAAATGCAGTAAAGAAAAATTGAAGTGTTGAATGAAATCTCATTCCAATGGGTTGCTCTTGTTTCAGATGAACGAGGCCAGTCATAGGCTGCCAGATTGTAAGCCTGACTGCTCGTGCTCACCAAGGCCTGCATTATGTGAACAGATCCAAAGCCATGACTGACTGTACAAATGTTTATTCAATTTGTATTCTGTGACTTATTCCATGTCATTTTTGCCGCTATAATCTTGGATATTATTGAATCATGATTAACGTTTTTTTCTTTTCATGTCTTTCTAGTTTCCAATTTTATAGGTTGTTTTTTTTAATGTTGTGAAAGCAGTTACCAATGAGTGCACCGGATGTCTGCATATTTTGTTAATAGAAACAAAACATAAATGTGTTTGTTTTGATGGGTTTAACGTTTGTTTTAACATTATTTAAGTCATGTACAGGCGGGCAGTTTACCTCACCATTATTCCTGGGTCGTTCCAGTTATAAACCCCGTAAGCAAATGCCTACTTTCTCGCAAGTTTTACAACCTCAGCGGGACTCGAACTCACAGCGGTAAGAACTTAAATATCATAATCTACTCAATACATAATTTTACCTCAATAAATATTTCAAAAAGGTTGCCTAAAGGGAAAACGAAACTGCTTTTATAAAAATGAAAATATTCACAATCTTAGCTATGCAGTTGATCATGGCTGTTGCAAGATGTTGTAACATCTGCACAATTTTCGTTTTCATTGAGAAATGTAGTCATTTTATGAAGACTGTTCGATGGCATTAGCCTCCTGCCGCCTATCACAAGTGGGAATGTTTCTTGCAGCTTTAGCCCGACGATCACAAGTCATGGAACTCAATATCCGAAAGTTTATACACAATCATTTTAGCTCAACTTTAACAAAAGCCTGGAGCTTATTCAGAATATAGAGTCCGTTTACTGCCGCTAATATGTTATAGATTCATGACACAGATTCAAACTTGGCATAGATATCACCAAGGGTAACATTCTGACCAAAATTTATAAAGATTTGCCGAAGACTGCCTGTTTTATGCTACATGACAGCACCGTACATTAACTCGTCACAAAATTTCACCTTGAGCATATTATGCTCTGGTGTGTTAGAGGAAAGTATATACACAGTTTTATAATCAAACTCATTAAAGTGACAGCCTATTGCTGTTCACACTGAATGTATTAACGCAAAAAGCAATCGCATCCAAAGACTAACAGAGATAAACATTATAAACACCTCGTTAAAAGGCCGTGGATTTGCAGAACTGCGATTTACATAAAAACAAAGAACCGCCTTAAAAGTGCAAAACGTATTAAAAAAAGATCACATTGAAAGTGTCATACATATTAACAATGAATCACATTAAAGAGGTACTAAGGACCACTAAGGACCCTCACAAAACTACTATAGACCCTAAATAGTCAAAAAGGATTGAAGAAGGGGCATGGGGTATCACCACGGAGCGCCCAGAGCTTTTATATACCAGTATCGTTGCATTACATTTACCTAGTAGAAAGGTTCTGGCAGTTCCAATAACTCCAGTACTTGGATTTAAAAAATGACTTTATGTCTTCGAGTTGTTCTTCAAAAGATTAGAAGATATGGCTGATGGGTGTTCCGAGAATTATTTCTTTGACAAAGGGATGAAAGGGATGTAGATGAAATTTTCCGACCACATTTAGTATTTCATCTGCTTGCCATGTTTCCATTAGTTCCTTATTGTTTAGATTAGAAATTTTGGCATTGCCTTACATTCCTTGGATGCAAATGAAAATCGTCTAATTCAGTTAGTTTGATAAATACATACATCTGATGGTTTGTCATGCTTGAATGCCTGTTTTACCATTTCCAAAACTTACGGATGACTTCTTTTGTATGGCTGGTCATTAACCTTCGAATTGCTATGCAGACGTTCACTTGTACTTTCGCATTAATAATCTAGAATTGTTACATATTTTCGTTCTGACATTGATTTTGGTAAATTCTCAACCAGCTAACACGTTTCTTGTTATTTTCATTTATCTTTAAAACAGTGTAATAATCTGTGAAGATTAACAACATTGTCCATTAATGGTTGAAGATCCATTGATTTTTTCATCACTTTGCCTTTCCCAACCTACTGTAAACTACATAAGTCATAATTATATATTATATTTTACGCGATCAAAGCGAGCGATTGTCAGTTGGACCATTTGATTTTGTTCCAAAAGAAACTTGTTTTGCATGTGCGGGATTTCTGACCATTCCAAGCACCGCAGTCATCATAGTAATCTGATTGTTTCCCAGCTAAATTGCGCTCAGTGTTCTCCTTCCCTTACCGTCGATTAATAAAACACATCTTTATTTCCAAATGATATCACAGTTGGTATATCTCCATGTACTACATTTAAGTCTTCAACTGAAAGAAATGTATTGTCTGGCACCTGTTTAACAGATGGATTTCATGAAATACTGTTTTGTTTCTTTTCAGTGTTCATTTCATTAGGCTTATCAGAGCTATTCTCCTGAGAATGCAGAGCTTTATCATTATCCACAGACTTACTACAACCTTAAGGACCTGGGTCTTATTGCATTTCAGAATAACTGCTTTCTTTATTGATCAGTCATCATATGGTTATTGAAACTGACATCTGCCCCTTTTACTTCATCTTTTTTAATTTAATTTGTTTTAGTTGAACTGTCGTGAACAAGGGATTTATCTGGTAATTTGTTACTTCAATCCGCAATAATGTTACTCTGTTCAGAATGTTATTAAATTTTAGATCATTATTCCACTGCGTACATTGTGCTGATTTGGTGGATTTAATTCAGTTTGCTTCACTAGTTGATAGAAGTGCACAAAATGATTAGGTAGCCATAGTCTTTGTGTATAAGGCCCATCTTTGTCTACATGATGGACAATACATCATAACTTTTTGTCCGGATTATTGAACTCTGGTTAGCATTGATAAAGTGTGGATTTATTTCCTGTTCATTTTAGGATAGAAAATGAACATATAACCTACACAAGGCATCTGCTGCTGCCTGTATTGTCCATGCACTTGAATAACCTCCTGGAGAAGCACAGTTGAAAAAATTTATTCCAAAGGTTGCGAGTACAGTAGAAAGTTATCGGCAAAAACTTGAGAAAAATAGTATTCTTGGTTGGTAGGGATTTCAACGCAAGTACGTACACGGATTTCAACACTTAGGTTTTCTGTTCCACTAATAGCTATTGGGAGGAGATTAAATAGACAATTTCCATTTCCTTTCTTTAAAATAGGCTTATGATCAAGAAAAATGTGCCTTCACATGAACATAGGTAGACCAAAGTTAAATAACCTAAAGAATTTGAGACAAGTCAAACTTCCCCGCATTTGTATAGAACAAGCACCAGTGCTTTCTCACGTTAGGCAACTACTCTCGGATGATTGAGACAGATTTAGGCTGCCATAAGAGTCATACATATAAACAAAATCGCCTTACCAAGACTAAAAAGTTGTCAACAAATTTATTTTCATCTAAACCTCTTTCTTTTAGTGCAACTGATAACCTGAGCAATAAATATCCGTATTTTAGAATACCGCTAAATAACGAATTCATAACCGAAACAATAATAATTTATTAATATAGCGTCCTTTGAAGATATATATATATATATATATATATATATATATATATATTATATATGGGTGAGATAAGTAACCAACGAACAAACCTTCAGACATAAAGAAACAGATCTAAGCACCAGACACGGCGACATCGCCTAGCCAAGAGTGCTGTACATGGTTATAGACACGCCATCCAAATTCTCATAGAGAAATTTTCCGGCAACGCCTATAAACCATAACTATCCACAAATGACCCTCTGACTACCTAGACATTTACATACACTTATTTTTTTACACATACAGACATACGAGACAATTTTATATACACATCTATTAGCATCGTGCTTCCTCCTTTTTTATTTTTGGAGTTTTAATGCACACTAGTGCTATAGACAGAGACACACACAATGAAAGTCAGCTGGATCTTTCGATACACTGAATTGAAGATACATTAACTTAAAGGGAGATAATTCAATTCAAACAACTAACTTCCGAATTAAGGGATCCCCGAAAGGATTCATGTTCGTGGAAGGAAGATACATATGGGTGAGATAAGTATATATATATATATATATATATATATATATATATATATATATATATATATATATATATATATATATATATATATTCCTTTGAAAGTTTCAATATTACTGCCCACGCTACATTGTATAAAGAAAACATATATAACAACAGTGAAGCATAATTCAATGAGTACAACTCGAGATTTTTAAGAAGTAACTTCATAAAGTGTGTTAGGTTTTTTAACCTTGATAATAGTAACCTGATAAAATACCATATTTTATAGTTTTATCTGTATAAAGAGCGGTTGCTATTGTCTTTTTGTGTCGCCCTTTCGAAGAAACGGCGATACATAGGGACCGCTTTGTCCGTCCGTCCGTCGGTCCGTCCGTCCGTCACGAAAACTTAACGTTGCTTATAACTTTGCCATTTGTTAATATTTCTTCATGAAACTTTCAAATTATATTGCTTATGACAACACGCTCGACATGATGCCAAATTCTCAAGGTCAAGGTCACATTTGATGGAGATATGCCCCTTTTCGACCTAGATTTATACATGAAAACTTAACGTTGCTTATAACTTTGCCATTTTTTAATATTTCTTCATGAAACTTTCAAATTATATTGCTTATGACAACACGCTCGACATGATGCCATATTCTAAAGGTCAAGGTCACATTTGGTGGAGTTATGCCCCTTTTTGTACGTAGATTTATACACGAAAACTTAACGTTGCTTATGACTTTGCCATTTGTTAATATTTCTTCATGAAACTTTAAAATTATATTGCTTATGACAACACGCTCAACATGATGCCATATTCTAAAGGTCAAGGTCACATTTGGTGGAGTTATGCCCCTTATTTTACTTGGATTTTTACATGAAAACTTAACGTTGGTTATAATTTTGTCATTTCTTAATACTTCTTTATCAATCTTGCAAATTATATTGCTTATGACAACACGCTCGAGATGATGCCTAATTCTCAAGGTCAAGGTCACATTTGATGGAGTTATTCCCCTTTTTGTACTTGGATTTTTACACGAAAACTTAACGTTGGCTATAACTTTGTCATTTCTTAAAATTTTAACATCAAACTTTCAAATTATATTCCTCATGACAAGACACTAGTGATGATACCACATTCTTTAGGTCAAGGTCACATTTGATGGAGTTATTTCCCTTTTTACGAAAACTTAACATTTTCTATAACTTTGCCATTTCTTAATATTTCTTCATCAAACTTTCAAATTATATTCCTTTTCACAACACGCTCCTGATAATACCACACTCTATAGGTCAAAGTCACACTTGATGGAGTTATTCCCCTTTATATGAAAACTTAACGTTTGCTATAACTTTGCCATTTATTAATATTTCTTCATCAAACTTTCACATTATATTCCCTATGACAATATGCTTGTGATACTATCTTCTTAAGGTCAAGGTCACATTTGATGAAGTTATGCCCCTTTTTGTACTTTCATTTTTATTCTGACAGCACCAGAGGGCGACACAAGTGTTCAACTGAACACCCATCTATTATTACATTTACAATTTCTTTCGACGTAGCAGCAACGTTCTGTCAACAATACCATTCACTGTTGAAGCCGAAGGGAGCCTTTATATCAGGTCTAACTCATTTAACTGGGAATTTCAGTTTCATTGTTTATCACATTAAAATTTTTGTGCCGTTTGGCGGCTTTGAAAAGTCTCCCCGTTCATTCAGTAAGTACTGTTATCATTTACTTTAGTTGAAGGCCGTTGAGCTGCATCATAACGTTTGTGTAACAATTGAGAAGCTCTCAGGCCTCGTGGACAAACATTTGCGTTCTAATTTCTTCCCGTAAACAAGCTCAATCAGTGTCTTTTCCATCTGTTTTCGTATCACTCATACTCATTTTACACATAACTGCCTCAATTATATGCTTCTTGAGTTAAAGCGTCTCTAATAGTTCCTTTGATGTGTGCCCTTTACAAAATAACACTAAAGCTTCTTTATTTAATTCATTAATATTAATGTCAACTATATTTGATATCCAGGCTTGACAGTGGTCTTTAAATACTAAATTATGGTTAACTGCAAGGACAAAAAATTCTGTTGCTAGTCCATTGTAAAATAAGCTTAACTTACAAAATAAAATGTTTGATTTATTTAATAATGGCTCTTATGATACATTATGCAATTCTAGAAAGGAATCCCTCTTTCTTTACCGAGGATAGATACCATTAAAACAAATATTCCCAGTTAGAAATGCCGGAACTTGTTTTTTTGATCATTCAGATTATGAGCCCACAGTCTGCACATGTATTTTACTATTACTTAAAATGATAATCAGAAATAAATAGTTTAGAGACTTTCTCCTGTGTGGTTAATTTAATTTTTCACTATTTGTTCAAAATAACGACTTTTAGGAGAGACACCGTGCTGCATACTGCCATTCTACAATAAGGGAGCAAACTTAATGTGGATTTCACTGAATTGCAACTTTACTTCCATTGTTAAGGAGGTCATAGTTATACTCTTAGCCATTATAACCAGGGTTCTGCTTTTAAGAACTCGTATATTGAAGTTCTGTAGTTTACTTATATCAGTACATATCCTGATACAAGTTACAATATCACAATATTCATAATGAATACAGCACTAATTCAAAAGAATTTCAATGTAAATACAAATGTCATTTCAAATATAATTTCAAATTACAAATATTTTATCATTTTTATGTAAAAATAAACAAACTCACCAGAACTGCTGAACAAATAAATGCTTACTATCTATGCGAAGAGTTATAGCAAGGCAAGAAAACTAAAACATTCATTTGTGCAAACATCACAGACGAACCAGTTTTACAGGTTAATTGACACATAAAAGATATAACACATAATAGACAGCACAATATCAAGAACAGACAGTAACAAATTATGACTGATGAAATAATATAAAAAAAAAATAAAACTGAAAGAAATATTAAAATACACACTTCTGACATTTTCAATCATTCAATTTTATGCGTTCAAATTAACAAAAAATGCTTATAAAATTAAAATGAGTTAAAAACAACACGTTATAAAGCAATAAAATTGAGTTGTATCAAATTTTCAAAAGACGATAATTTTTTTTTAAACGGCCCAGATACCATATGTGTAGTTTTCTGTCAGGGTCTATGTTCTGTCGGAAAAGCTTTAGGTACACTGCTTGGAAAAGAGGATCCAGAAAAACCGGAAATGGAAGTCACTGAAATTAAAGACAGATGGAGTATGAAATGATGACATATTGTAAGCAAAGTTACCTAAGGGCTTAAAATCATGGGACTAACAACCCGAAAATTGTTATTTTTGTTCTTCAAGTACACTTCGACTTTTATTTCGGAACACAAGCAAAATTGGGATATGAAGGAATTGACTGAAACAGGCTGCCATTTCTGGGGTATCACATAAATCTCGGATTCATATTTGGTGTCGGACTCTGGTTTTGTAATCCTGTTGCTGTTGTGTGGTTCTCATCTCGCTATAAGAACCAGCAACAGGATTTTGCTCCTAAGTTGGAACCGAGTAAAAGGGCACAAGCAGGTTTCTTGAGAGGGTCCTTACTGGACCTTATAGACCAATGTTTCACTAGAAAGAATTTCCAGCACCACATATGAGTCTGCCTTCCACTTGTTTGCAAGTTTCTGCTTCCCTTGCAGGTTCACCTTGCGTACAAGAATAGTGCCACTAACTTCGATTTTGTTTTCGACCAAGCGGCGGTTGTAATTGTGGCGATTTATGTCATCACGTTTTTGGGCTGTCTCCCCTGCTACCTTGTAAGCATAGTGCATACGCTCAATCAATCTGGCAGTATTATGATGTTGGAGAGGTTACCTTTCCACCTTCAGGTCCAGTACCAAGAAAAGCAACAATAGACAGGCGGGGTGCCGCCCAAACATAAGAAAATTGGGTGAAAAACCTTATCTTAGCATTTCTGTTAAAGTGCTGGTTGAATTCCTTTGGGTGGGTATCACATGTTAAATAATGCTCCCTTCCAAAAAATAATGGACTTGATCCACAAAAAAATATGTCACTTACATGCGCACTTCATGCAGAATTCATTATTTCAGTTTCAAGTCGAAATGTTAAAAACTGTAGAAGTTGCAGAACACAATTTTGTTTAATCGTGTCCCCTGCAAAAAATAATGGACTTATCTACACAAAAATATTTCATGCACATCTAAACTTCATGCCAAAAATATGTTTAAAATTTCAAGTCAATATCTTGAAAACTGTAGAAGTAGTTGGCGTCACAAATTGTTGAATTGTGCTACAGTACTAGTAACTTCCCTTCTAAGAAATAATGGACTAATCCACATGAAAAAATGTCATGCAAATCTACTCACAAACATATGTTAAAAGTTTGAAAACTGTAGTAGTAGTTTGCGTTGTAAGTTTTTGTTAAATAATGCTCCCATCCCAAAAAATAATGGACTCATCCATTAAAAATATGTCGCTTACATGTGCACTTCATGCAGAACATATGATTTCACATTCAAGTCAATATCTTGAAAACTGTAGAAGTTTGCATAACACGGTTTTAATTAATAATGTCCCTTGCAAAAAATAATGGACCTGATCCACACAAAAATATGTCACGCACATCTACACTTAATGCCAACAATATGCTTAAAGTTTCAAGTCAATATCTTAAAAACTGTGTAAGTAGTTGGGGTCACCAGATTTTGTTGAATCATACTCCCATTCTAAGAAATAATGGACTAATCCACATGAAAAAATATGTCATGCAAATCTAATCATGAACGTATGTTTAAGGTTTGAAAACTGGAGAAGTAGTTTGCGTCATAAGGTTTTGTTAAAAATGAATGAAACAGATGTGCCGGCTGATCTGGATCTACACTGTTCGCCCACACAAAAAAGTTGTGTCTTAGTGGACAAAAGGGTATAATATACTCTGAACATTTTGAGAATGTGCTACAAATTTGTTGTTTTTGTTGTTTAACTAACAAATTTGAATAAAATACTCAGAAAAGCCTGATACTCTGTGCTATAAGGTAAGAATGTTTATTTGGTCAGTATCCATAGAAGATGTCAAAATTTACCCTATAAAAACTTCCAGAGCCAAGTTCTTAAAATTGCATAACACAGATCTAAGCAGGAAAGTTCAGTTGGTCATTCATTGACCAGCAACTGGAGCAATGAACTCAATAACTATAGCTGAAGACAGGTAGAACTATTGAAATTTTGACACTTGAAATTTTCATTCTGCTTCTAAAATTTTTGTTTCAAATTTTATTACTGACAGTGAATGAATTGTTCAGGAAAGATTAAATTTTAAGATGGTATAAAGTTTGTGCCAAAATCTGGTTGATAACTGTAGAAAATCAGAGGTTAAAAACAGAGTTTAAAAGAAAAAAAAACCAGGGCGGGGCCCCTGGGCAATTCAAGTACATGATTTTAATAATTTGAGTGAAGATCATCAATATCAATATTCATAACAATTTTAATGACAATCGGATAAAAAATGTTACCTCTATTGCATTAACAAAATTTTTGCTTTAATCTGACCTAGTGTCTAGTGACCTAGTTTTTTACCCAAGATGACTCAGTTTCGAAAGGGATCGCCACACCACCAAGAGAAACATTCTGTCCAAATTGATGAAAATCGGTTGAAAACTGTGGCCGCTATCGCGTTAACAAACAAAATGTTGACGGACGAAGGACATCTGGTCCCCCTCTAATCACAATAGCTCAATCAGAGCCATTGGCTCTGGTGAGCTAAAAAATCAACAATAATGATAATAATAAGTAATAATAATGTCTTGAAACCTTAGATTCAACGGTTCAAGAGCTTAGATTCAACGGTTAATAAAAACAATAGAAATAATAATGTCTTGAAACCTTAGATTCAACGGTTCAAGACCTTAGATTCAACGGTTAAGACCGAGTGTTGAACCTGTTCGATTTTACTCTGTGGAGCCTGTGATTAAGTGTGATTTTTGCTACTGATTTAATCTCTAATTTGAGATCACTGCGGCGTTGGCTTTTCAATATGATCATACAGACTTGATCGTAATGAATGAATGAATGAATGGGATTTTACGGCCCGTCGACATCTGAGGTCATTTTGGGCGCAGTAAAAATAAAATGCAAAATATACGTTAAATAACAGTAAAATAACAGTAAGATACACGCTTAGTTGAATGTAAAATTACAAGTAAAATATGATAAAATTATGGTGTGATACATGTGATTCAAATGTTCGTTGACTAACTGCACGAGTATTCAGACAGGACAGTCAGTCAACCAACACCTGCAGTCGATACACATATACATATATACATACACATACACATATATATATATATGAAAAAATGTAGATAAAATAAAAAGATTATATTTTCTTAAAAAGATTTATTTCCTTTAAGAAGTTAAAAATTGAATCGGGGTAACTGTATTAAAAAGGTCAGACATGGTTTGAACATTAAAATATTTATTTCGAATGTGTGCAAGGTCCACACAGTGAATAAAAATATGACTAAGGGTAAGATCAGTAAAACAAGGTATACATTGTGGGGCTTCTTCCCCCTTTAAAAGATATGAGTGTGTAAGACAAGAATGTCCAATACGAATGCGACAAAGAACAATTTCTTCTCTTCGTGATGATCTAGAAGATAATGGACATTCTCCTAAAACAGGTTTTATAGAGAATAACTTGTTGTTATGATTCAAAGGATCTTCCCATGATGTTTGCCAGACAGTTTTTACAAAACTGTTAACAAGGGGTTTAAAATCACAATATGGGACTTTGAATGGTAAAATCTCATTATTAAGTGCTGTTTAGCAAACAGACATACAATAGTTACTATACGAACAATTTTCAAACTCAATACTACACTAGTCAGAAACACGTTGAACGTTCTTCACGATCTGAAGAAACATCGTTCAATCATCATAAATCCAGCAAATTCAATATTTGCTCATCGGCTGGAAGATACCCCTACCCATCATCATCGTCTCAATATTAACGGTGATTTTGTTTGACAGAAAAACTGATCCAAATTTTTGTATCGTAGGTTTGGTTAAAAACCGTTTACTCATTTTTTTAAAAACTGTGATTGTACAAATGTGTTCAAATTCTAAGAAAACTAACGGTGATATTTTTCTTTTTCATGACATGTGATTGTTTAGGTTGTAGTGTTTTTTTGTTGTGCAAAATTTTTAAATGTTGTATTTAGTTATAATAGAAACAGTTTGTAGTTTTTGTTAGTTTTTTGAAAATTAGAAAAAACGTTATGTTTAATTTTGTATGAAAACGTATACATTTTTTGTAGTATATGACAAAATAGTCCCATTTGTGTGTGTGTTATTGTACATAGATGCGGAATGTTAGTTTAACCATGATGTGTTTATGATAACTGCTTTTATTTGTAAATTGTTTTGATGTATGATTATATATATATATATATATATATATATATATATATATATATATATATATATATATATATATATATTGGTGATTTTTACAAGAATTCCAAAGTCGGCAGAAAAATGGCAATAAATTATTACGGGTATTACATATTTTTTTAGTAGTATTTACAATGAATTGTAATTTTACAATTTTCATGTAGAATGAAATAAAAAAAAACTACATGAAGTTTTATGCGTTACTCTTTATTTGCATGAGAAATTATAGTATATTGTACATATTTCAATATTTGAGGATTGTTACTTAGCTGAACATATTGATGTAACTTATCCTTTATAAAAGAACACATAGTTGTTCTCGAACATTGCATTTTTATATCGACATCGAAAAGTTTGAAAAAAGTGTGATTAACAAACTCATAATTTTTAAAATCATCAGTCGACTTAAACAGAGTTTTGATGGGTATGAATTTCTGTCTAGCAAATAAACTCTCCGTATAGTGTTTATAAAATTGATGGACAACCGTTTTTGTGATCTCTTTGTTCTTCTGAACATCCGTTAAATCTATATTCTTCCCATAGGACAGAGAAACAAACTCTTCGATTTTCTCCTTGTACTTACTTAAGTTGATATCAATGATAGTGTTGTATGTAGAACCTTTAAAAAAATTGCCCTTTTTCTGTTCATTAAACACAGACATTAATTCGTAGTAACCGAAATGAGTTTGAAAGAAACATATATCGCATGTCGAAAATACCGATAGAGGGATAATATTCTTCAACGGTTCTTCTTCTTCATCTTCATTGGAAACATTGCTATCTGTGTCTATTCCTTCAATAACTTCCCCATCATCGTTTTGTTCCGTATCAGAATTAGTTTGATCATCGTTAAGATCGTCATCTAAATTTGCACTATTCGAGGAATCATTTAAAGGAGAACTAGTGAATGTTGAGGAATAATCTGTGTTTTTTACTAAACTGACGGGTATTGGTATTTGCACTTTTCGGTTTATGTTGAGATTGTCGGTTTTTCTTTTTTTGCAGGTATTTCATCCTCTTCTAAAGACGAATTGATTGTCAATATATTTTTTCAATTCAAAACAATGCAATCTAAGAATGTTTAACCGTTCATCATGTTTGAACGTATTTCGCCCTTGGTCCGTTTGTTGTACTTAATTACCTTCTTTGGATAGGAAGCCATCACAATCTTCATAATTGCCAACATTTTTTTTCGAATCCGATAGTAATTTTTTCATACTTTCTTTAGTTTTGTTACAATTACAACCGTGTTTAGAATTTTTCTCCGTAACAAGAATCCTACCAGCCATAATATCTTCAAACAGTAAACCGTATGGATTGATTTCATATAGAAAACTGTTCTGCATTTGTTTGAGAAGTTGTGGTTCGTATCTATCACCTTCAATAACGCAATTATTTTGAAAGAAATGAAACGCAACATCTCTAGGAGAAACGACTTCCACCGTTAATCCTTCAATACTAAGTAAACATATCACAGCAACATCAATGATGGAATATATGGTGCATGGAATTGTATTGCAATAAAGATTTATTAATAAAGACCTTTGTTTATTAGGGTTCATTCCGAAATGTTTACAAATGGAGCAAACGGCATCAAATTTATACTCTTAAACTTTTACTGAACTCCAATATTGTAAGTAACCTATAACAGCCAGTTCATAAACCGTTTTATATTTATCGTCGAACAACAAACTGAATTGACGTTCATGTTCTGTAGAATCTTTAATGTTGGATATTATGTTCAATTTAGTATCAGCTGGAGAGGAAACTATATTCAACGTTTCTCTATCTAATCTAACAACATGAGTTATTTCTCTTCTACATAAATGGCATTTATTACTAGTCAAACGCCCGTAACAATTTACGCATGAAATGTGTCCGCACGAAAATAACGCATACATATTAGAGTCATCATTTTCGGTATCATTATAGCTTTGTCTGCGTTCACCATTACAATATAATTCATTTTCTACCGTAGTAGTTTTTGGTGAATGGGGAATAACTAAATCAACATCCTCTTCATCTTCACTTAATGAAGATGAAGAATCATAACCATTGGGGTTACAAATAACACAATTCATTTTGTTATGAATACTCTCAAAAACTTTTATTCTACAATTTTCAAACAAAACACACACACCACATTAAAATATTATCATAAATGCGAAAAAATACTAACGAGCATACATACATAAATATTTTTCAGTATCAAAAAAAAAACGTTCATTAAGTTCATTTCTCGTTTGTGTTATCACGGGCATAAACAAAATATAGTTTCATAAAACACTCCAAAAACCCACTAAGGTTTATATTGGACTGTGTTCACAGGTCTGTATTCATTTCTCAAACATTTATACAAGACAACAACTAACGCGATAATTAGAAATGCTCCAATAATACCAGATATTATCATCAGACTAATTTCAATATGCGAAAATTTAGGTTTCTTGCTAGGATTCGTTGGAAGTTTTGGAGTATCATACATATGAGTAACGATTTTAACGTGTTTCTTGTAGTAGTCATCATCGTAAATGTTTGATTCTTTTGTCGATTTATTTTCAACAAACTGAGTTACTACTGTAACAGTGTCCATCACTGGTGTATTAGAAGCGTCTTCTTGTTGTAAAAAACTGACATCATTTATCGCCCTGTTAGTCAAGGTTGATCGAAATTTATCATAGAGTGAATAGAATAACGCTTTCTCCATGTCTGTTTGCGAATACGTATATGTCGGTAAAGTTGTTACGATAGTTGGAGTCGTTGTTAATTTCGTTTCTTTCAACATAGTTGCGATTTAATGCACTATCGCGAAAAAACTGCCAACAAATCGGCAATTTTACGTTTAGAGCAAAAAATACCGAACGCGTTTATTGAGTCCTTTCAAACCGGGAAAACTAGTGGTAGAAATACATACATTATTGATAAATACTATTACAGGGAGAATGAACAGTTGAATCTCGATGTAAAAATTTTACACTTAGTTTTAGCAATCATGTTAAAGTGAATAAAATAATAATATATTTAAACTATTCGTTGTTGTTTTTTTACAAAAAAGCTTTTGTTGAAAACTGAAAAACTGCGAAATTAACATCACATTTAACTTATTTTCCATTTAAAACGTCATGAATGTTATACAAAATATTGAATTGTTAATATATATATTTGATAGAAATGAAAGTGCAACTGCAAATATTAAACGAACTCTAGACAAGATAGTGGAGTTTTTCAAATCTCAAATACGAATTGAAGTTTCATATTTTAATGTTTGGGATGACAATTACTCTTTATTGTCTTACGTTTGTACACATTTGAAACCTTCGTTAAAGGATTGCTGTTACGATCGTCCTTTATATTTGTACAACTATAATGAACGACTCAATAGTATACCTATACATTTGAACGGATTATTTGATTCTAAAACGCCAATTCCGCATTACCTACATAAACTATACCAAGCTGTTACTTACGCTAAGAATAAAATAGGAACCGACTGCACTTTCATCTATCACGAAAAATATAAAGGAGTGTGGCAAATCATTTCAAAACTTTTAACTAAACCGCATAATATTATAGGAGAAATAAAATTTGTTTCTCCTTTAGTATTAACTACGGATAATACAAAGTTTGTTAGACGAATTGATACTTCTATGTACCAATCATTGTTCGAGTTTATAGTGACTGACAAAAATTGAAAATGAATCCTATTATAGTTTGTTGCTTTTATATTTTATCGCTAAATGCGATTTTTGTAAATAGTATTGGATTTGATAATTTTCCCTTTACTCCAACCAATACAATTTATGGTGATTCTGCAAACCAACAAGTTAGAATTAGAGGAACATACAACAATACAATATGGTCCGGTTTAAATGCAACCGAGCAAAATACATTCAAAGGGAAGTCGGGTAATATTGGTGACATGTCTTCTCCTTTACAATTCGCAAATAGATATAAAAGTAAAGTGTTTGTGTGTTTACAAAATACGCCGGCGATTTTAGTTGCATTGGCGCGGTCTGAAGTGGGAAAGAACATTACCCGAAATATAGAAAGTTTTAAAAGCGGCCTTGATGATAGTTATATGATCGATATTATAGATTACACTACCATGGGTTGTACAAATTTGTTCACAAAAACATTATTTTTTTTAACCGATTTGGATTTTAGTATACAGATCATACTTTTATATACCACCATCCCGCAATATTCATAGATCCGTTCGGGTATGGATCTTTTAACTATCTGCTCAAAGAAGTTGAAGATCAAAATGTCGACGAAGCTACACCTCTCCGTTACTGCGAATGACACGAATACAGTGGCAAACTATACGCCTTAGGAAAAAGACCCATTTGCCCCGATGCGATGAATAAAGACAGCGGCAATCATACTAAAGGAAGACTCACCTTGTACAAAGAAAATATCGTTACAATAACCCATCAAATCTATTGGTGCACACAAACAAAAACTCACATTAGTTCCGGTATGCGATTTTTCGGCAGTACATGGGACAATAGACCTTTAATTGGTGTGCATTCTGTTCCTACGGAAGAAGAGTGTTGGAAATGGATAAATACAAAAACGGGAGCTTACGGCAAATTATCTTCTATCGAAGCTGGTAGTACAGACCAAAAATCTTACGCTAGAAATAACGATAAAGGTTTTCGTTATCCTTGGTGTAGTAGTTATACTAACGACATATACGATGCTTATTTAATTGAAGCTCACCTTATGGTCGAAATGCCTTCATTAAAAATTACCACTCCATTCGGAAATATACCGACGGAAAAACTTTATGAAAATACGTATGTTATAGGAAATAGAGGCCGTTTAGTGTGGAAAGCTTTCACTCACGATGACATTTGCACCCACATTCCTTATGCTTCTTCGGATGCTGAATCTGTAAGGTATGAACATCATCAAAACACAAACACAAAATCGCGAACTAGAACTTTAACGTACACCAACTATTTCATTGCGGATAAATTGAATTTGTTCGAATCCGTTGACAGTGATCATGAAGTCAGTGCGGATATCAGTTATAACTGTATAACTAGACCGCATAACAGTGTTATGTTTACCACAAGTGGTGGAATTTTAATTAAATTTGAAGAAATGCCGGTCATTCCTCAACTTATTAAATATCCGCATTCCTCCTTTAGTGCAATTCACGTTTCTTCCGACCAACGGGTACTTTCAGCGAAAATGATAAACGTTCATCCCGATCATGTTAGTAATCATGACTCGGCTCAAGTAACTGTAGGATCTCTTATAGACACTGCTACCTTCGGCTTAGGATCTATGTCCAATCAAACATTTTCCTCTTATAAGACTAAAACTATAGATAGTGGGGATGAAAACGATTTGTTCAGGAATGCCACATTGGGCAGTGCAACACCAACAGAAGTAAGCGATTATAACAATTACAAGAATGAACAAATTCAAAAGAAAAACATAGCTAAAACCGCACACGAATTGTGTGTGAACACACAAAGAGAATATCATGTTATGAGTAGAACAATTACCGTGAATCCCACTAGAGTCATTAGTCAAAAAACGAAGAGGGCTGTTGAAGCTAAATATGCTGGTACAAATTTCTTTTTAGTTCGAGATTGTTCAAAAATCTCAAACATAAGAGTTGTACCGACTCTGTTTACCAATAGTTCAGTTTTAGTTACAGTTAATGGAAAACAGGTTAAGGTGAATGATTTAGTTCGACAAATGCAGGTCACTCCTTCCAATTTAACCTGTTTAGCTGGAGCCTTGATTATCTTTAATGTGGGAGATGATGTTTCAAATAGTGTTGCGAATTCATACGATTTTGTAGGACAAGCGGATGCAGAAGGAATAGTTCATACTAAAAAAGCCATGTTGTTAGAACCTTGCTCAAGAAACTCTATGACTGAAGATGTGAAAATCTTCACATATAGAACGCGACATTATTATTTTTCAAACTACATGTTAGAGTATGAAGTGAGCCACGACTTGTTTATTCAAAAGAAAGACGCGGCTCACCTAAAAGCTCAAGAAACTTTAAAAACCAATGGTACAGTAACGCCCAAATATGCCAAAATAGATGAATTGGTGAACAATATACAATTTTTAGACGTGAAATCTCCCCCGACTTTGCAAAATTTTGAATTTTCGCCTTCAACTCTTCACGGTAAAAATTTATATTCCATAGCTGAAACGCAATCTTTACCTATCAGTTTAAGCCGAGAAATAGCAGAACGCGCATATATTGAAAATTATAACAACATTGTTGATAATATGGTTGTCAGCGACTATGTTGATAATTCTACATCTAGCGTTAATTTTGGTAATATAGTTAGTTCCGTCGCGAATGGTATAGACACTGTTCTTGAAGGGGGATCGCGCGCTATTGGTGGACTAATTCATTCTGGAGTTAACGATGTTAACTCTTTAGCAAAAACTGGCGAAAGTGTATTTAAAGGCGTAGCTAAAACTGTTAGTGGAACTGTACACGATTTGTTTGTTCCTATAATAATTATAGGTGTAGTGGCTCTTGGTGGAAGTGTGCTTGTATTCATTATATACAAAAAATATATGAATGGTGATTTCGGTAAGAAAAAACGAAAAACAAAAAAGAACAAAAAAGACGGTTCATCATCATCAAATGAAAGCGATAGCGATAGTGAATATTCAGAAGAGGAAGAAGAAGAAGAAGAAGAAGATGATGATGATGAAGAGTATGATACTAAACTAGTTGTTAGTAAAAAATAAAAATGGCAAAAATAATTTAGACACGTTTTAAGAAATTTTGCGTGATATATGAATCCGTCTTTAAAAACAATAATTTGAAAAGTGTGCGATTATTGTAAATCATTTCGTTTTATTTTGAGTTTGTTTTAATATATAAAAATAAAACAATTTCATAGTTTTTACATTTTATTCGTTATTTTTAATTTTATTCCTCGCCGATACAGTTTAGAACTGGGCAAGTTCCTTTTCGACAAACATACATTAAGCATTCGAAGTTTACTGTGGGATCGCTTTTCCCGTCAGTAATCGTTCTAAACATGAGAAAATCCGATCTGTAATTACCAGTGGAGATTTTTTGAAAATTGGCAAAAGGCGCTTTAGCACAAGCCACGTCAGGCATTTCTTCTGGGCTGGCATTTGGGTTAAAAGCAGCTAGGGAAACTAGCGAACCTAAAATAGTCTCATTGTTAGCGGTGCACATTAACGGGATGGCATCGAAGTCGTTGACATAAATTGAATCCATTTCAATTTTTAACGAAACTTCTGATTTAACGGGAATTCCTTGATTGGTGATTACAGCGTTCGGATTGTTTCTTTCGTGAAGATACATTATCACCTGCACCTCATGTTCATAGGTGATTTTATCATCGTCTAACACAGTTTTATATTTACTAGTTGTATCTTTATTCGTCAAAGTAAATTGACTTTCCATTCGTTTACAAGTTAAACGAGCGTTTAAATCGTCCGCAAACCCTTCTATTTTGTCCTGTAAGGTAAATCGAAGCAAAAATTCT
The DNA here is from genome assembly GCA_038501625.1 of Corbicula japonica. NCBI lineage: Eukaryota > Metazoa > Mollusca > Bivalvia > Venerida > Cyrenidae > Corbicula > Corbicula japonica. The sequence goes on from JAZAYU010000211.1 coordinate 386,124, forward strand.
TGTTCGTACTGAATACCGCAAGCTTCCATTGGTATATATATGGTTAATGAGCTATCCATGTTTATCTGGAAACTACACGCGTTGTTCATTTCGTATCCCCATACGGCTAAGAATGTTTCATTTCTAGATATTGGAACTTTAATGGTGACTAAATCGTTTAAACAATTAATCATAGTTACATCTTGTATTTCCGCAAAACTAAATTGTAAATCGAAATCGCTCGTTTCGTTCACTCTTATTTTAAATATCGATTCTGCATTCAAAAGATTTATATGAAGCGGAGAGACCGTTAAACGGATGAGAACCTCTTGTTGTGTGAATATCTCCAGTGTTGTAGCCGTATAATCTTCTGTAGTCAAACCCGACATTTCATCTACGAACGTATATCTCGAATACTTAGCCGCTTCTCCAGTAACAGTGAAATAAAAATCGTTAATTTCGTCTACTATTCCAACTATTGACGATTCATCGCTGCCCGGTAAGTTTCTATTTACATCGACAGCTACAGTTATAATAGACTCTTGACAGTTAACGAAATTTGCTATACAAACTAAGTATAGGAGACTAATTTTATGCGAAACCATTATGTCTACTTATTCCGTCCGCAGCGAATTATAAGATTGAGAAAAAATCCTTTAAAATTGTTTCAACTCGTTTTGTTAAAAAGAACATCCACATTGGATCATAAAAAAATTAATGTATTAATATTTTATAACTAACGAAACTAATCAATCTTCATTTTATCGTATAAAATTTCGAACAACTTTTTCTAAATCAACATCTCATTACTTTTTTTACAATATCATTCGTCCAATCCATTTAACGTTTGTTTTGTGTTATTTCCTTCATAAGCATTTATTATATATATCAAAACGAAGAAACGTAGTATACAATCGCTACACACTGTTAATAAAATGTCTACTTGGGGTGCTTGCACTTGTTTGAGAAAGAATGATGAGTTGAATGGATTGTGCAACTTTTGTTTTTGTACAAAATTTTGGGCGACGGGTGAAGCAAAAAGGAGAGAAGTTCTTTCTATACGTCACTCACCTCCATCATTTTACCCGTTTATATTCGAAAGAAATTTGAAGATCGACTTCGATTATCATTATTATGTTTCGCAGAGAATATTACAAAAACAATTTCCCGAAGGTTTAATGGATGATATTAGAGCGCTTTGCATTTTACAGCTCTGGGCAAAAAATATGAGGAAAAGAGAGTTTTTCGATTCTTGGGAGATCACGTATATATCACCGGATGATATATTCCATGTGAATATTTGTTATAAAGATGTTCCAATAGCTTTGATGAAATATAAGTCACATATTGATGATGAGGAATATGTTATTTTCTTCGAAGAAGATATGAAAAATTTAAACTTGATTGAAGTGAGTGAAAATTTCGAGTTTCTTTTTTCGCTGATGCAAGCTGGACTAGTATACATAGGAAATCTAGCGAAATTGAAAGAGATTATTTCTCATAAGAAACTTGTTGGTGAGGAAAAAGTTCTAATGTTCAACCCAGCGAAAGAACAAGAAATTAAACGAGACATTTTAGATACTTTATTAACACGGAGCGACTTACATTCAATTCAAGTAACTGAAGCTTTAAAAGATGCATTGAACAACCCACAGACACTTTTATTCAATACTATAAATGAGATTGTATTTTTTTCTAATAAAATATCAAAAGAACGTTGGTATGAACGTTGGCTATTATAAACTCGATTTAATAAAAATGTTACTATACAAAAAAACTTTCTATTCTTAAACATATCAAATTTAGATTCGATTTTCACTACTACTATGCCGCGGACGTATAAAACAAAAACAGTTTCAAAAAACTATTACATTTGTAAATAGAGTTTAATATGAAAATTATATGTTAAATTGTTGTACACCATTAATGGTTGTATGATTGTTTCTGTTATATATGAAAATAAACTGTAAGAAAAAATTTATAAAATAAAGATTGTTTTTAAAATACGATTAACGTTTTATGTTGTTATTTTGTTATGTACAGTTACAATTGTTATATATATATATATATATATATATATATATATATATATATATATATATATATATATATATATATATATGTAGGAAAACGCTAAATATTTGTTACAATCGGCTTCAATATGTCTGAATGCACTTGTTTCTACATAGTTGATAGAAGAAATGGGTTGTGTAATTTTTGTTTCACTCAAAGATTTTGGAACACTGGTTTCTCTGCATGTAGAGAACACCGTTCCAAACATCTCATTTCACCATATGATTTTCATTACATCGCTTCAAAAGGCATAAGTAAAAAGCGTTTTCCACCTTGTATATTACACGATGTAAAGTCGTTGTATATTTTATATTCTTGGATCAACAATCGTCCTACAAAAGTTTTCTTAAGTTCATGGCGCATAATACCCATATCTACTTCCGATTTGTTCAACGTTCAAATTAAATGTAAAAAAACCATTATTGGCAAGATAAAGTATTATGATAAATATAATGGTGATACCTCTTTGGAGTTTTTTGTGGAAGAAATGAAAAAACTTAAACTTATCGAATTGACCGAACATGATGAAACAATCATTGCTTTGCTTCAAGCTGCAGTATCATTCATAGGACCTTTTGACAAATTGCATAAGGCTATGCTTGATATGAGCAAAGGATTTTTTCGAAATTATAGGAAAGATAAAGAAGACCAACTTTGTTTAGATATCTTACGGGCGGTAATGTTAAACAAAGTTGACAATTCAATCAATATAACCGAAAACTTAAAAAAGTTATTGAAAAATCCGCAAGGACAATTATTCACTTGGGCGGCAAAGATGAGCCATTTTACCGGAGATTTAGTCTATGACAAGATGGTTGTAAAACTTCCTTCCTAAGTAGATTAAAAAATATCAAATGCGATTAACAGTTTATATTGTTATATATATGTATAAGTAATATATATTATTATATGGAAAGCAAAACTCAAAAAGTATAACAATCTTCAACATGTCTCGTTGTACTTGTATTCGATACCCTGACGAAGATAATGGGTTGTGCAATTTTTGTTTTTCCAATACATTTTGGTACACTAAGGAAGTGAAAAATCGAAGCATCGGTTCAAAACATCTCAGTTCATGGTTCGACTATCACGCTTTCGCCGCAAAATGTATAAAGAAAAAACTATTTCCACTCTCTATATTAAATGATGCCAAGTCTTTGTATATTTTACATTCTTGGATCAACGAACGCAATAAGAGAGATTTTCTAAAAACGTGGCGGATAATATATGAATCCCCATCGGATGTATTCAATGTGCTAATACAATGTAAAAATACCATTATCGGCAAAATGAAGTTTTTCGATATAAGTGGAGGTGATAATTGTGTGGAGTTTTTTCCAGAAAAGATGAAAAAAATCAAACTCATCGTGTTTGGGTTCTTTGTTACTCGTTAATATACCATAAGGGTATTGAACTAAATTAATGTCATCACTCAACATGAGAGACGGTCTCATCAATGTATTTTCTTCTTCTCCAGCATGAAGTGGTTCAGCAATTACTCGTTCCCACCGTTTATCATACTCTTGTTTAAACTTCATCTCCATATCACACCATTCTATATAATGATCGGCTGGTCTTAAAACTACATCTCTCTCGTTATTAGTAATGGGACATCTAGATAGTTGAATGGTTATAGTTTCTGTGGACAATAGTAAACTGTTTTGTTCCCAATAACTCAAAGTATCGTATCGACAGAAACCACCCGCTAAATCAATGCACGTTTTAAACGCTTATTCATCCCCTATAAAATGTCGTTTCATCGGTATAATTTCGTCGAAATTGACATTAGAATAGTCGATAAAACTAGTTTTTTCATCGATGTTTAAGTCAAATCTGAAAATATCATCTCTTTCGTAATAATCGCATTGATGGGAACCTCCCCATCCCCAGTTGTAAGTCGTTCCTTTTGAAACGAACTGTTTTTTATTTCGAATATAAACGGTTTGTCTAAACGGAATAACAACAGCTTTCGCTTTCGGTAAATTGTTTAACAAACTGACGGATTTGTTTATGTGCGATTCAATTCCTTTCTTAATTGTTGCGTACTTTTGATAATCGCTAATGGTCTCCGTGTCGCTGAGCAATCCAGCCATATACAACTCCTTTCTTTGATCTGCGGATAGATGTAGAGATGACATTGTTTCGTGAAGAACTCCACGACCATTAGTTGTTGCTTGCGTTAAAAGCATATTTAAATCCATAGCGATTAGAGGAAGAAACAATCTTCCTAAACTTTTTGAGGCTATGGATAAAGTGTTTGTCACGGCTCTAAATGTCCAATACGCTCGATCTGGAGTTTTAATTCCTTCTTTCACAATGTTCCTAGTTAAATCGATTAGTTGGAATATTTGACCGAAATTGTTAAAATTGTTTAGTAGTCGGTTGTTTGCTATTGAACTAAATAACATGCGAGTAGTTTTAAACGGAGAGAGTGCCGCTAATAACTGCCCGCTCGATTCAACTAAATCCGTAATTGCAAACATTTTGTCGAACGAAGAAACGTTTTCCATTCGCATATCGTTACTACCTAAAGCAACGGAAATAAAAGATAACCATTTAGTGACTTTGTTCGGTTTTGATTGAAATCCGTGACTTCCCATTTGTTTTGAAATGAAATTGTTTGTCTGTTCATATTTGGTTTTATAATCCGTCATGATTTGTCGACTCGCTTCTTCAGACATAATGTTATTTATATACATTTCGTTACTAGTGGTAAATATTTTGTCCATTAAAAGGTGTAGACGTTTGTGGTGGTTTCTAAAAACTTCACTTACAATGTGAGGGTGTCGTATTAACCAAGAAACTTTTCGTTTCAATCCACCTTTTACTCTAACAGCCTTTTCTTCCGCATCATATTCATAATCAAATTCGCGGTTAACTTTATTGTTAGAAGTATCGTAGAAGTTAATATCCAATAGACAAGATAATTCATCATTTTTAGTTTTCCTGTTTCTTACTGATCGTTTTCGTCTTCTCTTCGAGTTCGATTCATAACCCGAATCGATGCAAGGAGTCCACAAATGTGGATTAAAATTGGGAGATGGAGGTAGCGTTATAGGAAATAACATTTGAAGGTCTAATGAGACCGCGAATTGAGCCGCATCTAAAACATTTTTCTTCAGAAACTTTTGAACGCCTTTAAATTGCCCGTTAACTACTATTCCTCCTATATTTCCGAAATTTTCTGTCTCTATATAATCATATTGTATATGCGGTATAACATTATTGACCATACACTTCTATCAAAATCCCTTTGGAGAACGTTTTCAATTGGTCTTAGTAATATAGATTGTCCAAAACGTGTTTGGATTGTTTCAAAACTTAGACCGGATTCCTTAGTGAATTTCTCTGTAAATAACGCATTTTTCCATTTATCGGGATTTTCATTTAACATCTCATAAACTGTATATTCTCGTTTATCCGATTCATCTACATAAACTGAAGTGTCGGCTAACATTCTACTAAATTCGGATTGCTGCATATATATCCTTAAATCCGAACTCTTCGGCATATAAATCAAATCCGTTGTGAATATAACACTACGTTCATCTAGTTTATCGTAATAGTTTATATCCGAAATGTAACTTCTAGAAGCTATTTCATATTTAGTGTTATTTAAACCGTATAACGAAAATTGAGGATTGTTCATCCCTCTAATTGGATCTTTTTCTTTACTGTCAGTTCTTATGTGTTCATATTCATCGTCTTCGCCTTCTCTGTTTGGATTTTCGGCAAAAAAGCCTATTCTATTCCATTCAAAATCCGAATCAAGATCGGAATCATCGCCCGTAATACCAAACGTGGTGTCTATATTATGAATGAACGTTGGCGATTGCATATTAGATAGATAACCAACAATTATTAAATCGCGTTTTGCCATTGACATCGTGTCTGGCAATTTTTTATACATATCGTGCAAACGATCTAAATACCTTTGAGGAGTAAGATTATTTTCGTCATTCGCTGTGAAAACATCAATTTCAGAAAGAATTTGCAAGTTTGGGGAATGTTTTTCTGCTAAGATTTTAACATCAAAAAACATTTCACTATCTACTATAATTATTTGCGAGCTATCTCTAGCATAACTGCTTAATGGTTGTATGTGTTCTTTTAAAACGTTCAAATCTTTTCCAGTCCATACTGCAACGTAATTGATATGCGTGTTTTTTGCGAATAAACCGTTTAATACCAAGGTAAATGCGATGAAACAAAATGGATATATGAACGATTTCATTTTTATTGTTAATGCGTGGATTGATAAACAAATAAAAGCATCGCAACGATAGAATTATTGAATTTATATACCATTTGCGAGATACATTTAACAAATTCAATGCGATAAAGACATGTTGTAACCTTCAGAATTCATTATCATCGAATTTGAAAAAAATAAGGTTGAATGCATTTATATTTTTCAATATAATTTTTATTATTATATATATATTAACAAATAAGTATAAATAAAAGAATTAACAAAATTAATTTTTAACAAACTATAATACAATAAAATATAGTCTATATAAAAACAACCACAAGATTTCTCATTTTTCATGTACTCCTTTCATTTAAGGTTTATATATATCACATCTGTCTTTAATTGTCAGCAAACACAATGGACATTTAGTGAGATTTTTACTACAACTAGCGCAACATCTAAAATCAGTGCACGGTAGAAATAGGCAATTTGTCGGATTTGTTTTACAAATGCAACAAATCATGGTGGATTTTATTTCTTCATCTTGCGATTTGTAAAAACCATTTTTGAGGTCTTTTATAGTCATCTGTTTTATCTTTTCTCCAACTTTTTCCATCATTTTTAGCATCGCTATATAATCGAGTGTGCTGAACCAGTCGAAGTTCAATCTGATCATAAGGTCGTGAGCGTCTTTGAATTGTTCTCGAGTATACCCTTGATTAATACAAGCATCTTTCTTAGCATCTAAAGTTTGGTCAATCATTTTAGCGGCTATCGGTTTGGTCCATTTATCAACTTGTACTTGCGGTTCTGGAACTGGAGGACCATATATTTCACGAATGTTTTTAATGAACTGCAAACCTTTCTTTTCTATCATAAACTCGCAAGTGGGAAACCATCTGCAGTGTTCGACCCATACATCGTCATTCTGTTCCCAATTTCTAAGTCCTCCACAACAAGAAAAACATCTAACTTCGTCACTAATTCGCGTGTATATAAAACCACAACTAGCCAATTCTTGTGGAGTTTGTGTGAGGAAACTAGGCCATCCGTGAAATGTATTAAGTCTATCCGATTCTCTAATCATGCTGGGGTTTTTATACCTCCCATTCGCCTTTACTTTCAAATGAGCCGCTTTATGCGGACCTAACTGAATCTGTATGTGTGTACATCTTTCGACAAGCTTTACGTGTTCGTAAAACGGATCTTGTTCATGGTGAAAATGTTTTAAAGTTGCTCCGCAATAGAAGCAAGTTACCGTTGCGTGTTCACCAGTATAAAAAAACCCAGCTCTACAAAGAAGTTGTTTGCTTGCTTGTGGAAATAATTGATTACCCTCAAAACTAGTTAGTCGAGCATCATATTCCATGTAATGTGGATATTGAGGTTGATCGAAATAATAAGGAGTGTCTACGATCGCGTTGTTTCGTTCATCTCGAGCTCGAAAATCCATTTGAGTGTTGATACTTGCTATCGAAGTAGTAGTTCTATTGAAAATGCGGCCATTTGACATAACAATTTGATAGGAATCGTTATTGTTGTCAGATGTTGGTTGTTGAGAATAATAATTGTTAGCCATATTTTTTTTTGTTCAATGTTTGTTTCAAAGATATTGTTAAAAATAATTGAAGTATAAGTAACATAATTTTCACATAATTATATGAAATGTAGTAAAGAATTATAAATTAACGGTGTAAATCGTTAATTGAGAACGTAAACACTCTTTTCAAGATAAATAGGTTTATTGAGAATTTGAAATTTTAACAACAAATATAATGATTTTTCCAACAAAAACATACAAAGTTTGTTTCAATTTTTTACAAAACTTAAATAACGTGTGTGTGGAGTTTTACACGGAATGTATAGAAATTTAACAAGTTTTTTATAACATAAAGTTTGTTTATCAAATCATCAAATAATTTCACCTTAACCATCACTGTAGGTTTTTTGTGAAAACTCTACGTTTTATAATAATAGTTCGTTAAAATTAAGCTCCTCGTAATCTAATTCATCATCGCTTATTTCATTATCCCAAACTTGTGAAAAGAATTCACTAAAACGCTGGTACTCTTCTTCTTTAACATAATTTGGTTCTCCGAACAAGTCCTCTAAATAAAGATGGTCATCCCAAATATCATAATAGACATGTTCACTAATTCTATCGCGAGTGAACAAATTCTCCAAATAAAGATTATTATCATCCCAAATATCATAAACATTTTCATCATCTGTAACATCATTATTATTACCACCATGCGACAGATATTTCTCCAAACGAAGATCGAAACTGCTGTTAATGTTATCATCGTCATCTAGGAAATCGCTATCATCCGATATATCACTATAATTTGAAATATCGCTATCATCAGTAGTTATTGAGTGATCGCTATCATCTATAGTTGAAAAGTTGTCAAACACAAGAACAATGTTGTAAATTGGAAATCTTCTTCGAAAGTGCATACCAATGTTCCTTCGCAACTGTGTAAAAACGCATATTAGTAAATTAAGCAGTTGTCTTAGATTTATGGTATCTAATTTCGCAGTTTGTTCATATAGTACACCCAAATTGAAATTCTGTGTAAGGTCGAGTTTCTGGTTGGTTTTAGAGGTAGATTTTTCGCAAAAACTAATCCGCACTGAAAATCTACACGTATACATTTCTCCTCGTAGGGCATCTGATATGTAGTCCTCGTTCAACCTGCTTCCGAACAAATCATTATACGCATCATCATCGTCTTGTATAAAAAATCTTTTGGATAAACAACGCAAAATCACATTTAATAAGTAGAAAACCGTCACTCGTTTCAATATATCGATGAACCATAAAAACATTTCCGTTAAAACGACTTTAAAAAAATCATCCATCCTCTTAAATTATGAAAATGTTAACAACGTTTTCATAAAAAACGTTAAGGTATTTTAAGTAAAATTAATATAGCTAGTGAACATATGTCTGACAAATATAAAGACTATATATAGGTTTTCATTCATTTAATGGTACATTATATGTTAATTGGAATTTAAATGGTGACAATTATATATATACATACAAACAATTTCAAACAAACAAAATCATTATACAATGTTTTTTGGTTAGTATTGAACCCCAAAAACTCAGTTTCATTGTGTTGGTATTTTTTTCGTTCTTCCTTTCTCACAAATTGCAGATAGAAACGTTTCTCTATTTTCCTCTATATCCATATGAGCGAGCATTTCTTCTTTGTTCCCATTTTCTAAACCACATTTATAAGTACTTTGTGAAGCGGCATCATCACATTGTAAAATAAACTTTCCGTCGAACATAGGACTGGTCTTTTCAATATTTTGCTCGTATTTCAAACAAAACTGAAATGATTTTTCACAACCGTCTTGTTTTCTTTTGAATATCAACATTGTTCTGCAACATTCATCATCGATTTTGTAAGGAAACATATGTTTGTAATATCTTTTATTGAAACTTCCCCATATCAAAACTTTCGATACGCACATTTTTTCCTCTAGTAAATCTATCATATTTTGTTCGCCTAAAAAACAAATGCGCGCATTGCGATTTTCCTTTTCAACCGCTTTGACTGCCTCACATCTGCTATTGAATGGTTTTAAAACTGATGTTGGAAAATAAAACCAACATTTATTTTTCCGGTGAAAAAATATCGGCTGTAACGTATCCTCAATGAACCAAACTAATACGCAATTGTTGAAGATAGATGTGAAAGTTTCTGGTCCCATTGTATTCACGAACTTCAATCCGTCAATTGTCATATATTGTAATGGTTTTGCGCATACCCATTTTGCGGATTCAATAGTACCTCCTCCCGCACTCATCTTTAACCGCCATGCGCGAACCGGTTTTTCGTTTTTAACCAATTCTAAAACGGCATTGTTAACGATGGTGTCCATGTTTGTGTTTTTTGTGCAACTAATAACATTTAGAAATATTTCGTTTGTTGTTATATATTTCAAATTAATTACATTTAATTAACGTGAATAAACGTTAATGTGGTGTATAGTGAAAACACTAAATAATAATGCAAATCCATCTGTAACATTGATGAAAGTGAAACAAGATTTTATTCCCGATGATGTTGGTATTTGATAATTATGTTTCACTGATACTAAAAACGCTTTCGTTAAATTTTGTGTCGTGGGTGAAACGGTAGAGTTTGATATAGGTGTCAAATTGGACACAGTAGAAGTTGTAGTTTTTTTTGTTTGCACACTAGTTAATGTAGATGTAGTAGTAGAAGTGCTACTCATCGTTGTTGGATTTGTTATCGTTGTTGGATTTGTTTGAACTGTATTTGCGCACGTTACATTAATATAAAATGGATGGGTATTATCATAATATATAGCATCTTTAATAGGAATATTTCCCGTGCAAACTCGTTCTTCAACTTTTTCATTTAAAAGTATAAACCCGAGTTTATGTTCAAATGCAATCGCCGCAATATTATGAGGAATGGTAAAATTATCAAAGAGAAAATTATCTATTTTGGGTTTGCAATCAAATTCATACATATGTCCAATTAATGTAGAATTTACTGGCGTATCAGCTTGAACTTCAAGTTCCATATTATAATTACACATACACGTATAATCAGCTTTAAGTAGTCCAAAATACTGATACATAAAAAAAATGAATAGAGTATAAACATTCATGGAGTAAAATTTCATTTTTTGTTGGGTTAGTTTTAACTACTAATAACACACGAATAAAAAAAAACCCCATCTAAATTTTGTGAGTTTTTGTTGATTTTAGCTTTAAACATTTCATTTTATACTTTAAAGAATAATTAACCAGCTGTGTAACTGCAAAAAACGGTTTAAATATAAAAAAACAGTTTATATCTTGACTAGTTTCGTTACTACAAAAAAGTGTTGATAATAATGTATGAAAATATGTAGATAACTGATAGTAATGTTAATTAGATATACTTTATATATATAGTACAATTTTTAACGAGAGTAATATTCTATATAACATTCGAGAATAAATTTTAAATATACATTATTTTTACACAAAATGAACGCATTTTTAAGACGCTCTTTCGAGTGTGGAAAGAATTTGTCAAACAATGATTCTCAAGTTTACATTTGTTTAGGAAATGAATCTTGCGATTTAGATTCGTGTGCAAGCGCTATAGTTTACGCTTACTACAAAACCAAGAAAATATCCGCCGAATGTCCTAACACAATATACATTCCTGTGATAAATGGCTCAAAATCTACGTTTGAAGCGAACGCTTACATCTGGCGTTTCTTTGATAAACTGGATATAGATAGAGATTCCCTCATCTTCAAAGAACAAATTGATCTGTTAAGTCTTTGTAAAGCCGATAGATTAAATCTCATTTTGATTGATCACAACAGTTTGTCAAAACCAGATACCCCGTTGAATGGTTGTATACGAGAGATAGTCGATCATCATTATTATAAACAACCATATCCACATGATAAAATCGTTAGAAAGATATCGCAAGTCGGATCTTGCGCTACTCTAGTTGCTGAACAAATTTTAGATGATGAAGATAACCGCGCTTGTTTAGAACGCAACATTGTTGAGTTATTGTTTGGTACCATATTGTTAGACACATTGAATGAATCTGGTAGTTACGGGAAAACTACAGAACGAGATTCAACGGTGATAGCAAAACTTGAAGTTAAATTGCTAAAGTACTTCAGAATACCACTGTTCGAAGAATTAGCGAATGATAAATTCGCCGTTCAGTGTTTATCAAACTTTGATCTTTAACGTAGAGATTTAAAGACTATATCAAGCGATCGGTATAAGACAATTGTAATTCCAACCATCACTATGAATATATCCCAATTTCTAAACCGTTCTGAAATTCGAGATGAACTGGATCGATTGATGATTGAACACGATTCGTACATGATGTTAATTATGGCAATGGAGATTTTCACCGATGGAACTGTAGGAAGACAGCTGGCTATATATTCCACTAATGAAGTGGATCTACAAACGATGGAAAATTTTCTTATACTTGAGAAAAAAAATGAATTGAAATTGAGGAAACTTCAACCATCACCATTTCCCAATCTTTTCATGTTCACTCAAAAGAATCGGCGGATTGCTCGAACAACCGCTATACCGATATTTATAAAATGAAGATCTGCGCTTTAAGTGTGAAAGGATATGGTGTTAAATTGTGTGATCATAAAAAATGTTCACCACATACTTGCAGCAATCTCCAAAATAGCGAATATTTTGTAGAAGAACATTGGTTAAATGAATTGGCGAATAAATCCAAAGGAACTGCCATCGTTTTGAATCATCAAAATGATTATGTTATAGGAAAAGTCACTTTGGCTGAACATCACCCTCTTTTAGGTTTATATATTGAAGGTTATATTGATGACTATGACTTTTTAACTAGCATTTATAACGCTTTTAATCAATATTTAACTAAACGAAAAGGGGTTTCGTTTTTAACATATTTAAAAGGTTTATTCCCTGCGTTTAGCCTTAGCAGTAGAAATGATGAATTTGAGCATATTAGTATAGTTATTACACCTGGTCGTAAAGGAACAAATGTATCATACGAGAATTTAATAACAAAACCACTTCAATCTCGTGAAGCGAATAAAGATATTTGCAATCATATATTAGGTTATATTTCTGTGTATTTACCAGAAATTGACAGGAAAAACTATTTAAGTGACGCGCAAAAAACTAGTTTGCAACCCAAAGATATTTGTTTTCTTCAAGCTAGTAGAAAACCGATAAGAATGGAAAGCGTGTCAGATAATAATGAAACTACATCCACTATGAATTCTAGTGACAATAATGTGGGTATTGTTGGTCAGGAAGAACGCGAATGTTCCGATAATCAATTACAGCAAAACCAAAATGAATACATGTATCGAACAGTTTCGCAGAATTCACATCCCAACGCAACACAGTCATCTGCGGAACAGAACAATCGCGAGGTTGATATGTTTTCCGCGCAAGTAATAGATAGATATTCCGAACCGACAAACCAAATGCAAGTTTCTCATTCGAATGATAACCGCGCGAATGCACCGCAACCACCCACTTCTTCACATCAACAACAACCGAACACTATATTTGTTCAACGCAATGAAAATAAGGATCTTGTAATGGGAGATGATGAATCTTTTAAAATGGAGTTCGCTAAAGTTAGAGACTTTGTTAGCAAATATCAAGATTTGATAAACAAATCTGCCACCGAACGCGAAACAGTTAAAGAACCCGGTTTAACTAAACAAGTGTATGAAAGAATGCCAGAGAATATTCGTAAAGAGGAAACGAACGCTAAGGGATTGCATTCTGAACAAGACGGGCAGTATCACAATTATCAACAACAGAGCAATTCGATACGAAATGAAATGAACCGAGGAAACAGTTCGCTAAGCATACAAAATAAAAGAAAATTTGATGATATTCGAGAAGATGAACGGAATATCAAAGTAACCCGGTTTGATCAGGACAGGCAATTTCAAAATTATAATCATCAACGACAACAACTAAACGATCTTCCGCGAACAGAAGATCCTACACTACAGGCTATTCAAGCTTTATCCGGACAATTGGTCAATTTCATGGAACAAACCAAGTCTTATAATAATAATAATAATCAAATGAACATGACAAACAAACCATATCATCAGCCACAAGAGATGCAAGTGACGAGAGCGCAACAACAACCAATTCAACGCCAAATGCAATTAACCAATGCTCCCGTTTTCATGGAAGGTAATGCTTCGCCGGCCAATATAAGACAGGTAACACAGCGGGAGCAGTATTTTGAACAACCTAGAAGCCATCAAATGTTTTCGCAACAACAACCTTACCAATATCAAAATGTTAAACCGGTTAATAATTATAATAATAGATATGCGAAACAACAATTTAACAGTGGCTATTCTCCGATGAACAATCAAAGAGTGTATGGGCAACAAGGCGATATTTCTCGATATTCGACAAGTGGAAACAAGTTAAAATTTGAGAACAAATTTCTAAATGATCAAATGTCCAACGGATTGTCACAAAATATAAATGAACCGAAAATGATTCAAGCTAGTAGAGATCCTCAACTGGTTATGGATCCCCAGGCAAGTCGAGTATCTTATTCGAAAACGTTGGTCAATTTAATATTAAACGATGTAGATAAGGAATTGGTAATGAATTGAACTGTGTATATATAATTAATATATTTTTGTAGTTGTTTATATTTGATTCTTTTGTTATTGTGGTATGAACTCAATTTGTAAAAAATTGTATAGAATAAAAAATGTCTATTAAAACAAACATAATAAAATCATTCCCAACTACTGAAAATTCCATTTTGTTTTTAAACTTTGAAGATGAGTTTTGTTTACAACGCATTAAACGGATTAAAAATTTTTCCAAGTTTATGGAGGAATCTTCTTGTATAACAAAACATCCGTCGCAAAATGGAGAAGAGGTTTCTAGCATTTTAAATGAATTCTATGCTACGAAAAATAATACGAGCTGTATTCTTCGGGTTAGAAATCTACGTTTATCTAATGGATATTTTAGAAATTTCACGTATGAGGAATTTCCTAGAGATGGAAGTTCCAACATAGTTAGATATGGAACGGATTTGTTCAACCGCTATATACATTCCATCTCAAACCCACGAAAAGATGATATCGATTTGAAAATATTAAGTGTTAGTTATTATTATTATAACAACACCTCAATTTTCATAAAAATTAAAACGCCGTTAACTTCGGAGGAATTTTTACATTTAAGAGCAAGAGCAATTCGTCATATAGTGTGTTTTGTACTTCCTTTAATGCATTTCATACCAAAAACCAAAACATTCTCTAATCCATACGGCGAACTGAACAAAAGAGTTACATTAGAGCATATAAAAACATCTAATGAAGAAGAAGATGGTGCTCAATTCATATACACTCATAAGTTTTGCATCGCATTATATCGAGATTGAAAGAGACAATTTGCAGAAGTGACATTCAGTTTGGGATACGCTCAAAATGAGAATATTTATAATTTTCATTTTATGGTGTAAACTAAATAACGCGATAAACGTTTCTAGAGTAGAATTATTTCAAAA
This sequence comes from Corbicula japonica, assembly GCA_038501625.1. NCBI lineage: Eukaryota > Metazoa > Mollusca > Bivalvia > Venerida > Cyrenidae > Corbicula > Corbicula japonica. The sequence goes on from JAZAYU010000211.1 coordinate 401,457, forward strand.
ATCTATCGAATGTTGTTACCCAAATGCAAACGATTTAAGAGATAAAACCATCGAAGCGTATATATATAAAGAAGATAAAGGATTTTTGAAGGAAGACGGTCGAAATTCATTTTGGGTTGGTTCCAACTTATTAAAAGAGCCAACAATCCATGTAATATCATGCGCTAAAAGCTTAACTTGCACTGTTCATGTGCGGTCCTTAACGGAAAACAACAATTTGTTTGTACATTCAACCTTTGATGAACATATAAAATATTTGAGTTTTACTAGCAATATTATAATAAAATTTTATCCGCGGTATAAAACTTTAGTTTTTTTCGATAAAGCTTCTAGAAAGTATTTATTTTATACTCGCATAATCGTTGTGAATAAAATTAGAAGTTGTTGATAGTTCTTTTAGACCGCCGAAAAATAAACGACAAAACGAACAAACGGTGAAAAATGACGGGATCGAATCCACTTTACTTTAAAACTAGACTAGTAAACTGGTTTCACGCAGTATTCAGTTTACTGGCATTGAGCAAAGTGATATATAATGTCATTAATAGACGAATAAGCAAGAGACACGTTTATCCATTAACTATGGTTTTTGGGTCTATGTTGAGCATACCCATAATTGTGGATAGTATGTATGATGCGATTCTCAATCACGATCCCAAGAAATTTTCTTTAGAAGCTTTGATTATTATATTGTGCGCAATGACTTTAGTGACGATTTTGGGTATTTGGTTCTTGGCTTATACGGGGATCAATTGTTCTGAAGGTGTAGCCTGCAAAACGATCAAAGGTTATAGCGAACTGAGCACTATTTCGTCTTAAGCTGATAACCGTCGACTAAGAGAGAAAAAACATCTGTTCGTTGTGAATATGTTACTCTTTGTTAACGTTATATTCGGATTTGTTACAATCGCGACAATCATGGTTGCGAGTTATGTGATGAGAATTGTCAGTTTTCACGATAACAACAAGGTTAGAGAACTCGACGCTTTATATTTTTCTTTAATCTTGATAGTGATGAATGCACTCTTTGGCATATTTGATATTGTTTGGCGAAAGACAATAATGGGTTTGGTAGTTTCTCACTATATAATATTGGGAATATATTTGTTGAGTAATGTGATAGATTTTCACAATCAACAAAAAGTCATTGAAACTGTCAGCATTTTGGGATTTTTATGCGTGTCTGTACCATTAACCATTGTAAAATTATCGTACGTGTTGATTATGGGATTGTCAATCATCGGTCCAGAGAGTAAAGAAAACGAAGAAATAAAGATGGATTAAACAATTTCGTTTTTTCTACTACAAAACAATTATATTAACGAGATTATATTCGTATGTTAAAAAAGTATTTTGGTATATATATGAATGACATCGTTTTGACTTCAATCCTCCTAAAACCAATTTTAATACAAAAGAAAATGGTTAACGTATTTGAAACTGTTCTTTGTGCAACAGCAACGATAAACGATTATAATTTTATATATGGTAGTGTTTTGTCAAACTATGAAGAAGTTGCTTTACTTTTTCTTGATATATTATTAACAAGCTGGTTGTGTGTGTTACTATCGGTGGACATTAAAAACAGAATTGAGAATGTCAAAAAGAAAATAGAGTTTGATCGAAACTGGAATAAGATGATAATGATAGAGGAACGGGATGAAATTTGGTTATACCAAAATACAAAAAACGATAGTATTTGAAAAACAATTGTTAAACGTTTATATACAAAAAAACCACGTTTGTGTGTACATATATAACAGATATTTCTTCAAGTTTTCATCGTAAAAACTAACTAACTAACTATAATTCGAAAATGACTTCAAGTGTGAAAGTGAACGTAATTGATGACAGTTCATCAGAAGAAAGAGAATTTCAAATTCGTATAGACGATGCGCATAACAAAACAAGGTGTTTGCGAGAAATATACGAAGAATGTTTGAATGCTGACGCTTTTACTGAATTTGATGTTATATGGATTGGATTCTTTCGTTTGATGATATTCCTTTTCATATTAGTTTATGTGATCATGAATACCAAGAAATTGTTCTCTACTATGAAAACGCAAAAACAACTAAAACGCCTACTACAACGCACTGCGAATTTGCATTATGAACCGTATTACTCATGCGATGATTATGAAGAAATACAGTAACTCTAAACCTTTTGTTTGCAATTGTTCTTTCTCGTTTTATTACATTTCATAAAAAACCCCTTGATATGTTAGTTTCATAAATGGTGAACAATAAAAAACTAGAAAACATGATAATTAGTTTATGTTGATTCATTTAATGTTTGTAACAGTTTTACACAAAACAAATATGGAAAATAATTCAAAAGTTACTTCTTCTTCTTATATTTAGGAAAAGGTTTTAAAAATTGTTTCTTTATCAAAAGTCTACAAAACGGAACAGTTTTCACCGAATCTACTCTCTTTCCTGTACCATTCACATTATCATAATAATTTATACACCAATTGAGAAGCGCTTTTTTGATGTTTTTAGGATACCTTTTCTCCGCTTTATTTATCGTGTTTTTCATGTTAGCTGAAAAGAAATTTCTCAATTCTTGTTTCACAGTAAACTGAAAATATGGTTTTTGAGTTACTTTACTCGAAAATAGAGTTTTATTAACATATATATCTTCGTATAATGAACAAGCCGCATTTTCAATTGATTCTAATATCGGATTGTCATTTAGACCGTTTGTGATGATTTCGACAAACTTTTTTTTATTTTCTGTATATGTTTCATCCAATCCACTTTCTTTCAACTGCAACTCCGTTTGCTGATCATCATCCCTATCGGCGAAATATTCTAGTTTCATATTATTTTTATTATCTATGGAATATCTTTCTAAAGCATCTGAAAGCGGAACTTGAAAATCTTCACAAACATCGTCGTAAAATTTATAAGAAGTACAAGCTTCATCAACCATAACTGGATATCTAATATTGATAGATGCTAGTGTGTCCTTCGAAACTACACTATATTCATCAAAAAGATCACCAGCTTCATTCATTTTTTATTTAGACTTTTGAATGAGCTCTAAACAATATCGCACAGCTTGAATTGAATCGCCAAAGTTTGTGTTATCTTTGGACACAGGATTTAAGTGAAAGTGTTCATTAATGGATCCAAATAAAGCTATAAACTCGTTTATAGTACAGCATTTCTTGATCGAATGAGTGATATCCTCTTGTGCAAACAATTGAGATATATCGAATCCGTTGTTAAAACTATCTTTTGATGAGAAATTATTACAATTGTTCCTTTTAGTAGGAGTTCTAAACTGACTATTTGCCATTTATGTAAAAAAGCGGATTCATTTCAAATACGAATAGAGTCACTTCAAAAACAACTAACGTTAAAATGTAGTTTTGAGATTTTTATTATCTACACTATAATATTATATCAAAATATATTATTATAATTGATTGTAATTAACCACCATTCTAGTTTTCGAAGTGACAAATGATAATTGAAAAATCGCACAAAGGGTAAATATAATCCCATATCTTCAATATTATAAGTAGTTAACATTTTCAAACGTTAATTAAACTTTCGTTAAATCGCAAACATAGTTTAAACATGTATGAACAACATACAGTTTTTTCATCTTTTACCGGTTGTTACTAAACGGGAACATATTTTCAAAATAACGGCAGTTATAGAGAAACTATTGTATATAGTTTTACCGTCAAACCAAAACCAGCAATCTTGTATGTGATCATAGTACAAATCATTGGTTTGAAATTGAATGCACACACTTCCATTTATATGTTTAAGGAAAATATAATCTGGAAGGTTATTTGTCATATGAACTACTAAAGAACATCTATGTCTCAACGTTTCATCTGTAGGTAGTTCGCCAGTAGTTTCAGGAATATTAACAACCGAATGTCTAATTTCATTAATGCGCGTTAAACACAGTGCATAATACGCATATTTTATCAAATTTCTGACTAAAATTGTAACATTTTGTTTGCGAATTGGATTGTTTTCAATCTTCACAGTGTACGATTCTATCAGTTTTTCTATGGCAATTTCCTTAATGGTATCGTATTGTTTAAAAATGTTACCGGTTTCGCACATTAGAATTAAAGATTTGAGAGTTATAAAATCTTGTTCCTTAGTATTGGATGTAAACTCTCCATCTTCTTGAGTTTGATGCGAACTTTCAATTCCTATAAGACAATCGCCGTTGTATGACCCAAAATTATGTCGAATCCAGTTTAATATGAAATTAGCGAAAGCAACTTTACCAGTCAGTTTACACGTTGGCGTTACTACGAATGAGTTTGGTGTAATTAAAGAATGAAAATAAGTAAAATAAGCGGTACTTGATGTAACAAACACATCTTTAATTAGAGAATTGAAAACGACGCTAGTATTCATTTCCGATGAAAACGAATCAACTGGTGGTAAATTTTGACAGTTATAAGTTGAAACTAAATCTAGAAATATCTGTCTTTTTTTAAATTTCACTCCAAAGTCATACAGTTCATACAAACAGGTAACCGATATCCGTTTAATTTCTTTGGTTTTCTTTTCCAATTGTTTTTTCAATTCTAAATTTTTATAAACCGCTTGTTGATTCGCGCATTTTTCTTCATTTAATATATCTTCCAAACGTTCGTCTAGTTTTGAATGCGAAGGTTTTCCACTATCATCATAATCGTAATTCCATTCATTACACTCCAATTCGTTCGTTTGTTTAACGAGACTCAATGATGGCCGATTCGGTTTCCGTTGAGAATCTTCCGGTTTACTCTTAGCGAAACCGAAATATTTCATATCTTGGTTATTTTGTTGACGAATTAAAGATTTATAAAATATATCAGTGAGAACACCTTCATTATAATCATTAACATCGGCACTATTATTGAATAACGATGATATTTCGGATTCATTATATGTTGTATCATCGTACGGTAAAACTTTAAAATGTTCTTCTGCCTTTTTTATTAAAATGGAAATCATTTTTGGTTTGGGAGATAAATATATTGATAAAAAAATATTTTAATGTTAAAGGGATTTCATATGTATGTATATTTACGTGTGAACTTTTTCATTTTTAGGAACAAACGGAAGGATAGTCGTTTAAATACATCAAATTTACGATTCGAGTGGTAACAATGTGGATGCCAAAAGAAGTAGAAGAACTAACAATGAAAAAGAAAGATTTAAAACCTGAGAAACCGAAACGATCTCCTAGGAAAACGAAAATTGAAGATTCGGAATCGCCGCAAACACAGACAAATACATTGGTGAATCCGCCAGAGACAGACAAATTCGCGATTGTTGATGAAACTATTGAAGGAAAAAAGGAAAAAGAAAAAGCTATAAAAAAAAAGAAAAAAAATGAATTGAAAAGTGACAGTGTATCGTTACAACAATTAGCTGCAACTAATTTGTCAGTAGAAAGGGAAAAACGGCAAATGGAAAAAGAACTGGAAGAGGAAAAAGAAAAAGCCGCTCTTAAAAAAATACCTAAGGAACAAAGGGTATTTTTAAAACGCGATGAACAAATTCAAAAATTTCAAAAAGGCGAAGGAGACGCTCCTCCTAAACCAGCCAGAGTTAAAATACTCAGGAAAAAAGTTAAAGATGTTGAAGACACAGCCAAATCCGATCTTCTTCAAAATGTTGAAACGGGTGGAAAAGAAGAAAACAAAACTATTGAACCGGTAAAAGATTTAGTTCAACAAAACCAGAAAACATCGGAGTTACAATCTTCGAGTGCGGCCGATTTAAAAGAGTCGGTTAACAAAACCATTAGCGATATGCAAAAATCGCGAGATGACATACTTCAAGTTCTAACAAATTTTCGGCGAAAAAAAGAACAAGAAAGTGATCAACCACTCAAACAAAATGAGAGTTTGAATATGCCAAGTGTAGCATCAGCGCAAAACGTAATAGCTTCACCACCACCCGCTCAAACACAAGCTGCCAGACAGGAATATACAGCGATAACAATGAGTCCAACGAAACAAAACACACAGCTTGTCAAACCCAAATACACATTAAATCGAGGTACGATAATAACTAAAGACAACTTTCGAGAGATTTGCAATTACTTATGGGAAGATGAAAAAATAGGGGACAAATTTCCTAACCAGTTTGATATTGCAGAAATTTTATACGACTATGCTTTCAATGAAGAACCAAAAATTTTGTGGCAGGCGATCACAAAGTTGTTATCATATTGAAATGTTAACAAAAAACAAACCCCTTCATAATTATATGTAAAGTATTCTTTTTCTTAAACCTCATCAAATGTTAGTATATATAACGAACTATTTTGTTTGAGAATAACTATGAAAAAATCATAGAATTTATGTTACTGTTTTTGAACGTATAAATATGAATAAAGAGTTGGCGATTGAATTAATAGAAGGAAAAAAGATTTTGTATCGTTATTATTATTGTAGGAAACAAGAAACGATTTATGGAGGTATAGTTAACAATCCGAATGAAGCTAATTATGATGATCCTGTTTTAGTGGTACCGATAACAAAATCGTTACAATCTGATTTGTATCAAAAAGTTAATATACCTCAATGGCATTCGCCCAAAGAATCTGTGGTTGAATTTTATAATAATGTTGTAAAAATTGTCAACCAAACGCCAAATAGCGCGTACTCATTTGTAGTTTCAAACGAGTATTTAACGACTACATTTCAGCACGTTTTATTGTATATACAATCTAATAGAAACATGTTCACTAACCAAAATAAAGATATAATGGAAACTGAAGATGAGTTTATAGATAAAATTATCAGTAAAATGGTGGAACATAAAAAAACTTTAGTGGTGGAATCGATTCAGAGAAAGTTTTGTCGACTACTGAACGATCAACTCGTTCCGAAATACAGTCAATATATTTTCTTAAGATTTGAACCGCATTCTAAACTCAATTTATTGGCGTACAAATCTGAGATTTTGCATCGGAAAATATTCAGAAGGATAATAACATCTTTATGTTGTTTTATAAACGTGTGCAATTTAGAAGGAGAAGATGTGAATTACGATGTGGCTAAACAGTTTTACAGTTTAGGTGAAAATTTCAATTTTACTCATTTCGGTTACACGGAACAAGTAACCAAACCCAGCACCCCTTTTTACATAACAGGGATCGTTCGTTCTAACATTAGAAAGAAGATTAAAAGATTAATTTGTTCTTCAACGAAAACAAATCAAACTTTTGAAATACCAATAGATGATAAATTGATAAACACTATAGGAGTTTTAGATAATCATCCTTTAGGTACAAAGGATATACCGAACCAGTTAAAACCGTTGCTGCGTTCACATTCCTCAAAATGGTTTACAGATATTTGTCCTTTAGTATTGATAGTTAGTACAAAAGAGTCAATTCAACATTACAATATCATGGATCCCGTGTCTTGCAGATTGATATGGAGATTGAGTAGCAAAGATGAGTTGAAACGAAAATGTAAATTATTGCAAAATAGAGGGATTGAAATTGTTTGTTGCGACGAAACCGATGAAAAAAAAGTTGGGAATGATTTTGTTAAAGTATATTTTCAAACAAAAGCCATAGTTGAAAATTACTTAATAAAAGTGTTGAGATATGTAGCCGATATGTGGACTGTGGAACGAAATGATATGTTTGCAAAACAAGCCGTTAAATGTATTAACTTTAATGCAATGAAAACTACAATAAAACAAAATGAATCCGATAAGGAAAACCAAAATTCAACTTGCATTTCGATGGATAATGATTGCATGGAAGTAGACGAAGAAGAAGCTGATGAATATGCTAGAACTAATAGGTTCGAAAAAATTACTGACGTTGTGTGTTTAGATTTCACCAAATTTTATCCTCACGTTCTAAAACTTCTAAGTGAAAATTCTCCATTAAGTCAATTTATAACAATAATGCTTAATTTAGTTCCGTTTGCAAAAGAGATTAAAGCGGATTTGTTGATTGCCATAGGAAAATTGATTTTCTTTAATAGACAGTTTTACATGGCTCTAAAAGCTTGTTCGGTGTGTATTGTTTACGATCTCACGCAAACTAACGCCATGAATCCAATAGCATACTCCACCGATAGTATATTTGTACAAACGAAAACGCCAATCGACACGTCGAAATTAAAATTCTCTTGTTCTCATTTTCGATTAAATGTAATGAATGCAGTCCCTATAAAAGTGGAAAACGAATTCGAATATATACTGTTTCTCGGAAACGTAGACAGATATGTCGGAGTTCTAAAACGAGATAGATCTGTGGTCGTTAAAGGATACTCATCACCGAGAACCACACCTAACGCAGAAGTAAGATTAGTGAAAACATTGTGTGAAACTTTGTTGGTACATGTAGTACCACCTGCAACCAATAACGAAATCCTTTATGCGTTATCTTCGTGTCTTTTTTGAAACTGATTATTTTATTAACCATGCTCTCTCCCCCTCTCTTCTTCTTGACTGTGTGGGGAGGCTGTTTTTTCTGAATGTGGCGATTCCTGATATGCATATTTCACCTTTTTTTCAAATATAGTAGACGCTTTAAACGGTTTAACTGTGAATGATTATGTATACCCAGGAACTTCTTCGCCGAAAAAAAAATACCATCCTCATATAATATATCAAACTAACTTGTGTCAGGATAGAATGCTGGTTTTACACGATAAATCCTCTTTATTGACAGTTTTGCGTTTTGATGAAAACTATGTAATGAAACCAACTGATCCGTGGTATCATGAGCATACAACAAATGTAGAAAAATGTTTTTGTGTAAACTGTTTAGCCGCAAAGGCTGTAAATCTGATGGATGATAAAATTTTTCTAGGATGTTGTTTTGGATTAAACTACAGAGAATATGCGGAAAAATGGAAATTAGTTTTAATGTTAATAGTTAAACACATTTTTAAATATTTAGCTGTATATAAACTCACATTGGAACAAGACAGAGATTTTGAAAGGGAGATTCTCCTACGTATAGATCCTGAATAACTGGGTAACTTTACTAAAAACCAATAATAAATTTGTACCTATCGCGGGAGCTGTTGAAGCAACTAGCAATAGGTTCAATATCAAATATGCGATTAATGTTTGAAAATGTTAACTAGAGATAATAAAGGATATTAAACTTAACTAACCACGCTTTTGTTTTCAATACCCCACATAAACCAATTCAAACCGTTATATGTATGTTAACAGTGTTGAAGGTAAAAAAACAATTTTTTTCATAGTTTTGTATGTGTTCAATTTTGTGTTATATATATTTACATTTTAATAGAAAAGAAAAACAAAAAAATGGATATTGTTTTAACGGAAGCTGAATATCTTTATACGAAAATTGATCCATTAAGAGCTGTTTTTTTTGGGATTACCGATACTATTTTATGTAACTATGCTTTTGCTGTTTATATATATGTACCGTTGGGAATTATAAAACTGGACGCTATCACATTAACGAAACTTCCACAAGCTCATGAAAGAATAAAGATGTTCGTTTTAAACTATGTTAGAGGATTGATTAGGAGATCCCATTTCATTAAAACTATGTACACTTTATATAAAAGAAACTTTAAAGAATTAAACATTTGTTTGTCAAGTACAGATAAAAAGAAAACGATAGTTCCGAATAAATATAAGTTGCGCAAATTGATGGCAACGATAAAAAATGGAATATTGAAAAAATCGACAAATTATTATCAGGGCACGACAAATCCTGAAATTACTTGGTAGCCCACTGGGCTACCAGGATTTTTGCTTGGTAGCCCGGTCTTTTCGGTCGGTATTTATTACCTTAGATATATACACATTACAACAATGATGGGGTGGTTTGGATTACTAGTCAATATTAAAACACCTCTTAGATTATTAACTTTTATTTATTTACTTTATTACAATAAATAAATCCCAGTCATCCTCTGCACCACTTCCAGGATCATGTTTCACCCAGGGATGTGAAGTAAGCCAGCTGACTTGAAATGTTCGAACCCGTTGATTGTTTATTCTTGTCATATTCTTTGTTAGAGAATTTGGTCGTCTGGGCGTTGATGTGATTTTATGATCTAATTTTCTCTTCACTGATTTGGGAGTTGACTGCTGGCTGTGATTTGATGATAGGTTTTGAGTTGAAAGCTCACTCTCTTTCCTAAATAGAAATAATTTCATTATATCTCTACTCTTTTATTAACCCTTTTAGGCTTTATCAATCCAGTTTCTAAATAAAAGTTTCTAGCATGATCATATCAATGTTTATATTTAAATTCATTCCTGTCTGTGGATAAAAAAAAAGAAATTCATAATACTTGAATGTCATAGTTTATCACTCTGTCTGCCCCTGAAACTCCTTAAACAACAAACATCAGATTTTTAATTTATCTAGCCTATTCTGTTATCTTTCATAAAACATCATGCTTGAATATAATCTAATTTAAATCAATATGATTAAAATAAAATTAGAAACAGAAACTCAACTGGCCTGTGAAAAATACTTCTTTAAAATTATTTTTTTTAAATTTTATGTGAAAATCCCAAGACCGGTATTTGGCAAGAAAATTTAACAATTTAGCTTGCCTTCTGATGACAAAACGATCCATTTTCCATTAACAAAATACAAATCCAACTTTAAAAAAAACATTTATAACACGTTATTTTTATAATAAACAGAACTGTTCTATTATGAAACATTTTATCTTCTCACCGACCATTGCTTTTCTCACCTAAGTAATAATTAACCCAATCATCCTCAATCAACTATTATACTTACCAATTACACATTTGATCTGTCGTAAATTAGGTAGCCGAAACTGTGAAAGTTGCCATCAACAGGTTGTTTTTAAAATTGGCAGATTGATGATCTAATCAAAACACATTAAAGTACCGCATAATCTCGCCGTATCCTCGCGCTCGGTTATATACATAGATAGCATACAGTAGGCTACAACTGAGCGTGCGAGACTGACAGCGAGGTGAAAGGTGACAACATCGATAATTACTCGCGCGTGTTGTTTTACAGTGGAGTGCCATAACGTTTCCTGTTTATTGGAATTGATGATTTGCCGGGAAACCAATATAGGAATTTTAAGGTGGCCCGGCGGGCACTCGCTAGAATTTTTTGGTAGTCCGCAGGGTAGAATGCGGTAGCCCGCGGGAACCGGGCAATGGATTTGTCGTGCCCTGATTATACTATAGATATTCATAAGAAACCTTGTGATGTTAGCGAAGATTCGATTCCTTCAATTTTCGATTTGCAATATTCTCAATCTACTCTACAGTTAGTACATAAACTAACCAACAAGATCGTTAGAAACACATTAATCCTTTATTTACCAGGAATTACAGAGTTTATCATAAATAAAGATGCTCAAAATAGTGTGATATTAAATCATTCTTTTTGTCAATATATATTGGGCAATTTACTGAATTATATGCAATATAAGAATGTTAACATTACTACTGAAAGGTTACAAACGAAAAGTTTACCAATCCAAACAGTTTTGTGTTTTGGACTTAACAACAAGACTAAAGCGATGTTTGATAAAACTATGTCTGTGTCTTTATGCAAGCATTGTTATAACGTTGTAAATATCGATTTTAAGTTTAAACAAACTCAACAGTATCTTAATGAAGTCAGTACGGAATGTAACAATTATTCGTTCGATATCGAAGATATTGAACGTAAAGACGAAAATAACGATGATGGTGATGAATATAATGTTAAACAAGCGATTGAAGATATGTTTAATGATTCTGATGAAGAAGAAGAAGCTTTACTCAATGAGGATGACTTTGAGGATATAAAATCTTCAAATTCTCCTCCTAGAAAGAGACAAAAGTTAGATACTAACGAACCACATACAAATGTTGTTAAATCTAATAAACGAAATATTGTAAAAACTAAAGTATACACTGATAATTTAAATCCTACAATTTTATCTTATTGTAGAGAAAAGAACCATTCCACGAATGTTGTGAAGTTGCTCGAGTACACATCGAAAGGAGTTTTCTATAGAAGACGTTTGCAGTGGGGAACCAATCGACAAACCAAATACGAAATAAGCGTTTCGAGGGATTGTGAATATATTAACATTTTTCATTATAAAAAAAAAACATTAAATCTCTAGTAAAAACTATCAGCATTCATAAATCGTTCGTGACAAAATCGGAAGAAAAGTGCACCAGTTTGTTAGTGACTAGCGATCGCGAGTTGATTAAAGAACGAGCTTGCGATTTATGTTATTATAAAATATCATAAATTGATATGAAAGAAACAAAAAAATGAAGAAGAAGATGGTTAGTAAAGTTTGTAAAGTTAAACCTGTTATACGCAAGGTTAAACAAAACCCTGTAGTGAGACAAAACTATATTCCGAATCAACAGCAACGACGAAGGATTCAATCTCAAACATCTCAAATCACATCCGTTATATCTACATTAACCTGGATGATGTTTTCGTATGATTGTGTATCGAAAGAAGAATTATATTCACACGGGATTAGAATCCTTGAAGATTTAATTTTATTAGTGATGAATGGAATGTATTTAGAACAACCCAAGAAGAATACAGCTGTGAAAACTAAGGGAAAATTATTTCTTAAATGTTGGTTTTGTCAAACATCTTTCATTGGATGGCAGAGTATTCAACAATTAACTAATACTCATAGATGTTATTGGTCAGATATAATCAACCAATAAATTGTTTTCGTTAGTTTCGTTTTTTTGTTAAAACTGCGGTGTCAAATAATTATGTTTTACGAGGATTATGAGATTATTATTTGCATATATTCATAGAAAGAATCCCTTTGAGTTTTTATTTTCTTTGTTATAAAATTTTTTATCTCATATTTGTAAATTGGACTTAGGAGAAAAGAAACAAACATTTGAACCGATTTTACTTTTTTTGTATACTTTTATTTATATATAATATATAACAAAAAAGAAAGAAATTAAACAAATTTTGGTGGAAACTAAATTAATGTTGTTGAGTTTTTTCTTTTTTTGTTCTCTTCCCTTTCACACTTGTAGATATGCACAAATTATCTATCATTGTTTGATAGCATTCCTTCTATGGCGTTAATGAACTTAATCCATAGAAATTATGTCCATTTAAAAAGATTCGATTCGAATTTAATGATTAGAGGATCGTTTTGCATAGATAGTATCATATACCATGAAATGGTTGCCAGTAATGTGATAGTCGCCAATCTATCCCAAAAAAACTCTAACGAATTTTTAAATATTCGATAGAACATTAACAAGAAAATCCAAATTCCAATTGGATCGGCAAACCCAACTACGATAACATATTGATTGTTGTAGTAAATAAGTATGGACTCAATGATAGCATATGAATGAGTCTCTTCATTAGAACTGGTTTCATTTTCATCTAGTTCATCTTCTAAATCGTTATCCACATTTGTTGAACGTCTAAAATCTTTTTCTGCCGACATCATATCGTTATATGTGAAAAAGCCATCAGATGGCTCAATTGATCTGCGATTAGTAACGGACACAGTTACAAAGTCATCATTTTTGTTATCCATTCGAAGAATTAAATCTTTTTCCAAACATTTAGCTTGTTTTGATATCTCGTTGAATAAATAACGAACTGGTATTTTTAGTTTTGTTTTCGCGATTGGTTTGGAAACGTATAGTATGTTGTCTAAACATGACAAAGATTCAAATGAAACCTCAATTCCTTTACAATCGGTAATTGTTACAACATCTGTCATTTTTTTTTAAAGTAACAAAACAGACAACTTTTTTTTACTATTCAGAATCTGAAGATGATGATGAATTTTCTGATGAAGAATAAAATGAGCTAGTATCACCTTCTTCTAAAACTGAACTATCTCCTGGTAATAATCCGTCGTTATAAAAGAAATCTTTGCCGAATGAAGTTAACCAAATGGATATATTAGGATATTTTTTTGTACAAAAATATTTCTTATTATTTATTAAATATCCATATAAATATTCTGGCAATGTTATGCATCCCTCACAACCGGACGTTTTAGATAAAGTCGTCACGTACAGTTTAAAACGTTCGCTCTGTTCGTATAAACGGTAATACAATTGTTCTAGTGTCCGAGCAACGCTACACACATTGGTATAATCGCAACACCTATTAACTCCTTTGAATTCAAAATCTAGTAGCAAAGCGAACTCTAGTTCAGTTTCGTTTTGTGTTAATAAGGAGCAATCATTTTGCGTTAACGAGGAGCGATCATTAACCACTTTAGTATTTTTCTTTTTATAATTTTTTGCCATAATGACATCCACTTCGCGCGATGCTCAAACTTCTACGAACGCAAAACAAGAAGAAGGACCTTCTTTGATGAACAATTTAATACGATCGTTAAATTTTCAAGGTGAACAGGATGAGTTTCCCACACAAACTTTCATAAAGTTACCATCTACATCGGTTGAAAGTGATAATAATGGGGTGGATTTAGTGATAATGAATGATTACATTTTATGGGTTTACGTTTCAAAAACCCTTTGGAATTTTCAAGATCCACCAACGCAATCAGCGTTAATTTATAGGAAAAATGAAACTCTCGGTGTGTATAATAATTACATTTGTTGGAAATAAAATTTAAACGTAAAACATTCTTCGCAACTTTATTTCATTATAGAAATTCCTTCAGCAGAAATGGATACGCCAATACTGGTGTTTTTATACAATAAACAAGAGGATATTTGTTTGCCCATTACTATGTCGAAAGAAATCGTAAACAGTTTCATACATAGATCTCCCAACAATACATCGTTAGAGGAAAGTGATGAAAAGTTTATCGGTTTATCGATCAATCCCGTTGGAAATATAAGTGGTCGACCTATGTCACTTAAAGACTTGTTCAGCAAAATGTTGATTTCTATATGTAAAACTAGCAATTTATTGAATGTGAAAAGCGTTCTTCACACTGACGAACGCGGTGTTTGTCATTTGAAATACGCACACGACTGGGACCCTGATACGTTGATGACTGAAAACGAGTTGTTCGAATTAATACAAACTAAAATAAACAATTACGCTTTCTTCAAAATTAGACGGAATTGTTCATCGTAGTTCCCATACCGCCAAAAGATCAATCGTCATCTCAAAATTCACGAACATTAAAAGAAAAACCGAACATAGAACAAGATGTTTCTAAAATTCAACAGCGCGTGGCAAAAAAAGATGACAATGATGATAATAGTAATAGTTCAACTACAACTATAGATCTAACGGATACGTTTACAAACGATGTGTTAAAATTCCAACCGTTAAATCCTCTTAACATTGAATCTGTTAAGAAATCGGAAAATATTGGTAAAAAGGATTATAAGGAAGCTTATAAACGATTTACTTTAACTGAAGAAACGTATGTAAATTACACAACGGTAATAATGACACTTCCTCTAATACCCATATTTCTACCTAAAACTCATGTGAAAGATAAAACTATCATGAAGGAACACCCTTGGTTGATTACTTACTTACTAACCCACGAACAAGGAAATTTATCTAACGAGATCTACAAAACGTACTTTAACACTAAGGTTAGGTATACAAATCTCTCCTCCATGCCAAACAATAATTCAACGCCTTCTACTAGAAAAGACACAGTTGATAGGGTTGTCGATATAATAAAACCATTATACGAAGCATTGGGAATGGACGCAACTGAACTTCGAAGCGAACAAGAGAGAGAACTTTTACCTTCCACACTAGAAGATTTTCATAAACTGTTTAATGTGGAAACTTTTATGTTAAAGGGAGAGAAAGAAAGAAAGTTATTGAGAAAAGCGCTTTTACGCACGCAAATCGAGTTTGTTAATAGAAATTTCTCGTTAAGAGAGAAGTTTGAGATGTTCATAGAAGGAGGAGGTTTATCAGTAACTCTTAACGTAGATAAAAGAAAATTTTTCAAAGGTATATTTAAGGATTATTATGTTAATTTTAAAATAGATGAACAAGTGAAAATCTTTCGTGGAAAAAAATACGTTGGTCCTTTAGAACTACTCGTAAAATATGACAAACTTAAAAAAATCATTACGAACTATAAACAAAATAAATTTATATTGGTGTCGCAAAATGATATGGTTGAGTCACCGGATATTCCTTATGATGAAACTAACGATTTTTCTGAACATTTATTTGTAAGAAACAACCCTTTTGTTATCAAATCAGAGGATTTAACCCGTAAACCAATGAATATAACGCATTTTTCCACTATTGAAGAAGATGAGGATTTTCGTACAGAAAAACAAAGATTGTATGATGATAATGCAAGAAAGAGACGCGAAAAACCTGAACTAAATTCAACTCGTATACCGGAGGAGTTAGATGAATTCACCATTTCACGTTTTCATTCACGTTTTACTTATGGCACTTTTGGGGAGAAATCGCCAACTTATCCTTTTGATAGACCGGAATACTCAACAACTGATTTCACACCAAGTAGCAAAAAGGATGATGATGGAGATGTAGAGATGGGAGAAATAAAAAATTCAACAACTCGAAATTACGTTTCACATAATGATGGTATTAGCGATTATAGGAATGCTCGAGTGGTAATACAAGATGAAATGGCAAACGAAGAATATCTGAATTCGTTAGAACCAGGAGAACCGGTAAGTTTCGAAACGCTGTTAAATCCACCTCCAAACATTGTTAATTATGAACCCCACGAAAGGGTTGAAAATGTTAAAAATATGGATATAGATGATGATGCGGATGTTGCTACAAGCGGGAATAATGATGTTACTTATACTCCCAATACAGAAGAAATCTTAGATAGCTTGGCTCAATTCGTAATTCCCAATGAGGACCTAGTAAATTAAATAAACGTGAAAGTTCAAGAACGAAAACTCCAACAAAAAATATCTTACGAGATTACGAACGAAAAAACTCATTGAAAATAAATCAATAGTAGGTTTAAACTCTTCTTCTTCGGTAACTGACGATTCCGATCAAAATGATAGTGGAGGGGAAAAAGAAAACAAAAAACGATTCATTAAAAGAGCACAATCTTCTAAAAGTTCAAAAGAGATGAAACGAACTCAAAAATCAACTTCTATCCCACCACTCACACAATCGCCAACTGGAATAAATAATGCAAAAGAACCGCAATCAACTACTACAACATCAAGCGAATCTTCATCAAGTAGCGATTCGGAAGAAGATAAAGGAGTTGGTGAAAAAATTATAACTATAAGCCATTCTTCATCAAGTAGCGATTTGGATACTAAAGATGATAGTTCTGAAGAAAAGAAAGAAGTTGAACAAGTTGTTGAAAAAGTAAAATCTCCCGAAATTTCAAAAGAGGCGAAACAAACTCAAAACTTAACTTATTCTGGACCAAATACACGATCTCGCACTAATCAATTTATGAAAGATAAACCGACATCTTTTACAACTAAACCATCAAGGAAAAATGAACGAGAAAACAAAAATGAACGGATAATTTATAATTTAAGATCTACAAGTAAAGATCCATTTCACTTAGTTAATAATAACAACGATAACAAATGGAGTTCAACGAGTGAAATAGGTATAACTGAGGATACAAGTAGCAATGTAAAAAAAACAAAAGCGTTTACAACTCCAAATTTTACACAAGTGGAAGAAGAACAAAAAACTTCGCAACAACAAAATCCTAATGGTAAACAAAAATCGAAGGATTTTATATCTAAATCCACATCGCAGGAAAAATCTACAAACGTAAGTAGTAGTGAAAAAATTCGAAACTCAACATCAACAAATAACAGTTTTATACAAACAAAAAGTGAGGATATTGGAAAAGATGGGAGTGAAATTAGTGATAATGAATCAACAAGTTCCGAATCGAATTTGTTAGAACAAAAAGCAAAGACATCATCAACTAAAGAAACTTTTAAAATGGATGACAAAACCGTTAAAGACAATAAAAATTCTTCTTTTAATTTTACGATTAATGAAGGTGAAAATAAACGTGTATTTGACTTTACTGGAAATACACAATCTACCAAAAACCCACTACCGCGTACAAAACCTACGAACATAAACGCATTTGATATAAACACTCCTAGAAGAACATCACCGATAAATTCGCCGTTCGTACCATCACCATTAAATACAAGTCCAGTCAATGTAGATTCAGATGGCCCTAAATTAAGTCCGACGAATCAAACAAACGACGAAACGTCGTCCTCTTCCGATACTGAATCTGATGACATTTTGGAAGAAAACATTTCTACTAAAAATTCGCAAAATATTGCAAATAAATCTCCACAAAATATATCGCAAAATTCAGCTTTTAAGCAATCACCATTTCAGTTCTCACATACACCGCAAAATGATTTCAACTCAACAACATTTTCAAAAAAACAGACTAAAAAAGAATCGCATTCAAAACGGACCGATAGTCACATTGATCAAACTCCAACAACATCTAACAATGATTGTGGAGGAGATGGTGGTAGTAGTGGAGATGATGATGGCGATGGTTACGATGAGGATGAAGAAGAGGATAATTCGCTTAAAGTTATTGATGCTAGTGATTGTAGCGAAAATATCAAATTTGATTCAACGCTTCATGCAAAACGCAAATCGAAACACACCATTTTAAACCTTTTAGATACTTTGAAATTCAATATGCTAACGATGGAAACAACACCAATTGTAAAAGGGGTTATGTGCGCCACGAAAGAAAAGGGAGACAGCGATTTAACGTTTCAATCGAAAAGCATAGATATAATTGAACGTTTATCCCAATTGGAAATGAACAAAATGTCAATCGTTGACAAACAATTGGAATTTAACAAACTTCAAAAGGAAATTGATGATCAAGATAAACTGTATCGGTATCAATTGAAACGGTTGCAAAAAGAACAAAACCACGAATTGAAACTTCAAAAACTTAAAATGAAAACATACAATTCGACAAAACTAAATAATAATAATGGAAATGAAGGCGTTTGTAATGATGAACTTGATAGAACTTTATACGAAAAGTTGCTAAACGCATCAAATGTGGACGAAATGGTTTCAATAAACGATATTTTATTGAAACGGAAGAGAAGCGGCGAAGATGCTAAACGGAACGAATTGGAATACGTTAAAGTGATGTTAGACGCTCAAAGAGCAAATTTCGAAGTTATGAATAAGACTCAAAAATTATTCTTTTCGTTTTCGGATGACACTCAAGGTACTAGTTTTAGTTCAAGTAACGAACCTTGCGAATCATCACATTTAGTAAAATTTATGTCTTTATGGGATACGAAAACTCCGGAAGATATAACTACGAATGAATATTTTGAAAAGGAGTCGCTTTTAAATCTAAATCATTTAATTAGCATATCAAAAACAGTAGTTGTAAACTTTAAAACATTTACGGAATATCTCACAAGTTTAAAGAAAACCCTTCAAGGATACGCAAATTCTAATACCGTTTTATCATTGAGAATACAACTTTGTAAATGCATGAACAAAGCTGACATGTTTGTGTTTCAAACTAGTGGCCAATACAACTATAAATTTTATACACTTCCGAAAGAGAACGATATCACCCATTTAACTTTTGAAAATATCAACACGGCAACTTGTAGTAGGTATGTTTTGGAGTGGCCTCTTTCTTCAAATGTTCAGTATTTGGCAGACACTTGGGAATTTATGCAAACTAGAAGTAAGTTTCCAGCTTGTATGATGTACACTGAAAAACCAGAACTCAAAGCTATGACAGTTATGACTCAAAATCGCTCGAGCGCAATTTTAAAGAAACCGATAGCTGTTAGACCCG
Source organism: Corbicula japonica (assembly GCA_038501625.1). Taxonomy (NCBI): domain Eukaryota; kingdom Metazoa; phylum Mollusca; class Bivalvia; order Venerida; family Cyrenidae; genus Corbicula; species Corbicula japonica. The sequence continues at coordinate 421,204 of JAZAYU010000211.1, forward strand.
ATGCCAAACCTTCATTACTTGGAAGATTTAACGTTAGTTCATACTCTACAATAGCTCCGTTATCTTCATGGTTTACATTTACAAAATATCAAACGAAAGGAGATTTTAATGAAACTGTCTACAAAAATATGGATGATGATGATAAAATAGAAGAAGAAAAGATTGTACAGGAGAAAAACGTATACGATATAAAGATTAAACAATTGTTTGATGAAACGTATTTAGACACTTTAAACAATGAAGAAGCTATAATTCAATTTTTACTGAATTTTATCAAACTTAATTTTTTCCCATGTATTACTAGGGAAAAAAGGATACTCGATGTAAACTGGAAGAGATATTATTTAAACTTATATTATTTCTTTATGATAGTTTACACTATGCCAATCGAACGAAAATTTTAGGATTTGTGGGATCGTTATCTCAACATTATCAGTCCGTTATTGAACCAACACAAAAAATAGGACAAACGGATTTCGATTCATTGATTTCATCGCTTTGGATGGTTAACATATCTATAAACGGACCTATGAAAAAATTGGTTAATCGTTTATGTGTGATTAGAGTGGGTGAATAGCAACTGACTAAAAAAACTAAAAACGCAGTACAGTGAAACTAAATTTTACATTTATACCTTTCTTATTGGACGCCAAAAAAATGATTGAAAATTCAAGTTTTAGATTATTAAAGATTCAACATGCTGTCTTAGGATTCATTCATATATTATTGGGAATTCTAGCAGTTGTATTACCTGCAACGGTAGAGAAAATCAACTCGAACCAACCGGTATTCATCGCTATACCGCATTGGATAGATTGTGTTACCTATCAACACGAAAAGTATAGTGCCGCGTTTAACGATCTCTCACTGTTGAATATAAATGTCATTCGGAAATTTTACGAGGAAGCGCATTCACCCGGTGTCATGTTCATTTCATCTATTAAATATATTGTGTTAAAAACGGAATGGTTTATGTTTACGTTTTTCATATGGACGGGTTTAGCTCATATCTTCTATGTAACATTGTACAAGAACCGATATAGAAATCTATTGGATGACAATGAATGTCTTAAACTAAGATGGATAGAATACGGATTTTCCGCTGGTATTATGATGGCGATTATAGCGTACTTATCCGGAATTCAAGATTTCACCGCTCTTTTGTTTATTTTCAAACTGTTTTATATATTATTTGGTTCAGCATATTACAGTTTAAAATTGCCAGCTTCTTGGTTCGTTCTTGTGGGAATGTTTCAATTTTGGATATGGTTATTCGTTCTGTTGCAAATGATCCTTCCTCATGCTGATGTTATTGAAAACATTCCGTGGTTTGTGTTTGTTATTTTTTTTCCGAATTCGTGTTGTTTAATTTGTTTGCAGTGGTATTCATTTTTGAGAGAAGGAAAACTTTCGATGTTATAAAACTAGAGACCATGTATAACGTTCTATCACTCATCAGTAAAGGACTGTTAATGATTTTGTTAACATCGACTGTCTTTGTTATATCAACTCGTTAACAATCAGAAATGTTAATAAGGTTTGATAACCGTTTTAAGTGTGTATTTTAACAGTATTGAATGTTAATTAATACATTTATTCAAACATCATTGTATATAAAGGATGTATACATTAATGTTTCAGTTTTATCGCTTCATAAATGAAAATATCGTTTGGTTTATTTTATTGTTGTTATATGCATTTACCCTGTTATATGAGCGAAAAGAATACAGTTGAAATATCTTTGTTCATATAGCGAGGGTATAATGTTTGTTAACGATTGCGACTACAAAGATTTAATGTTTCAGTTTGTTTCGTTTTTCGCAAAATGAAATACAGTTTTTGGTGAAATTTTATTGTTATCGTATACATTTCACCTATCAATATGGATGGAAAGAAATATAATTGAACATCTTCCATCATATAGATGGGGGTAATGTTTGATAACGTTTGCGACCTATAGAACAATCAAAGAAAATTCATTTTTTGATTACAAGCTGGGATGGATGGATGGATGGATAGAAGTTATATATATTTATAATTTGAATGGACACAAGTTTCATATATCTATTTTTTCGAATGAATTTATATTTCAATATTGTTCAGTTTTCACTATCATATAATTGTTAAAAATATAACAAGAAAAATCTCCATTACTATAAAAACTGGTTTTTATTTATTCTGTTATACAAACATAATAAAAAAGTTGGAAAGTGCAAAATGTTATTCTTTTTATTTCATTTTTCATTGACTTTGATAAAATGATTTTCGTTTAATCGTTAAACGTATTGTCAATATATGTTTCTATTTCTGTGGTTGAAATCACCATACAGCAATAAACATCGAAGATTCGCGTGATCGTTCCTTCCATAATGGCTTGCTCTTTGGTGGGTAAATTAGCTTTGTTGAAAAAACTAAGCTCTCTTATTGGAGTGTTTTCAAGTAATAGAGAAATCAATCCTGGTTGAATCTCCAAGTTATTGATGACTGGAGTTTTTCCAAATATAATCATCAACGACAAACCCATTTCATCCACTATTACAGTGTGATACATAATGACCTCAAATTGGTTTTCAAACAAACAACTTACGAATTCTTTTATGAAACCAAAACTCGAAAAGTCAATTTTTCTTTTTACGGATTTTATGTAGTTTCTTATTTTGTCAAACAATGAACAAACTGCAGAATTGATCACTAAAGGATATGTTTTCCCTTTATAATCCGCAGAAACGTCTATCGATGTATCTTCAGTGATAGTGTATGTATCTTTACCGATCATTACACGATTTGGTCTCTTGTAAGCATCGAAATTAGATTTTGTAATTCTCAGGTTTAACTCTCTAACATCATAAATTGGTTTTTGAATAGACGAAGATTGATTAGAAGAACCGCAAGGTTTAGGCTGTTCATATTTATCGTCTATCTTGAATAAACTGACATATTTCTTTCTATTTTTTTATACGCTGTATTTATCAACCATTCAACAAATTTATTGGACCGTTTTTTACATTTCTTTAATTCTCGAACTGGTTTTCTTTTTCTCATCGTTTCTTCAAAATGACAAACTTTATTCCAGAATTTTATGTGTGTGTAACATGACTTTATAAAACTAAAACTGAAAAAGAAGTGCGAAAAATATTATTTATTTAATATTTTACTCGGGACAGTTTATAAACAGTTTCTCTTCTTATTGAAAATACTAAAATGAAAAAAAAAATATATTTAATATAACTACGTTTAAAACTTTTTGCATAAAAGAAGACGGTTAGAAATTGAAAACATATAAAACGCGAGTTTTGTTAAAAATGAGTTTTTACGAAAATCCAAATGGACAGGGAGGTTTATACTCCATAGTAGACATTAATCGTTTATTTGGAGAATCAAGAGTTTTCACAGACCCAACTCAACATTACGATGAAAACATGCAACCTTTTCTCCGTCATTGGACTGATGGATTTCTTCAATCTGTTATGAATGAAGATAAAGTAACGCTTGAAACGGTTAGAAAAAATATCACAATCCTGTACAATACGCTATCTCTATGTAATCATAAAGCGAATTTGAGAGAACATCCCGTAGGAACGGTTTTTGCTCATTCGGTATTAACCGAAACAGAAACAGATGGTTTAACTTTAAAATCCATTTACCAGTTAGATCAAACTAAGTTAGGTTCTATTACACAAGTGGGAGAACCGGCACCAGAAAATATACAGTTTGTAAAGTATGCCAATATAATTCGTTTCATCACGTTCAACAGAACTTTGCAAATTGGTATAGCCGATGTTGAACCAGAAGTTTTTAGAAACGTAATTCTCGCTCTTGAACTGTTAACGCATCAAAGATTTATTTCCGCAGAACAAAGAAAGTATGTGGGTGAAAATTATTACAACCCGTTAGATGAGCCTGAATCGAAAAGGAAAATACAAGAGTTGAGAAACTTCATAATAAACATAAACCGCAGACAAATTTCAGCTCAAGGTGCAAACGCAGCTTCAAATACCCTTGTTGCGGTAATGGAAGTTATCAGACAGAGTCCATTTTCGACAACCATGCCTAGACATCCCACTTTATGTACTGGATCATTTCAAGACATATACCTAGACTTTTTAGCTATGTCTGAAGTTTCATTGTACGGAATAAACAAGTGGAACGGCGTTCATCCCGAAATGCGAAATAGTTTAGATTTTTTTGAATCATTAATGAGCACCTTTGAGACGAATACAGATAATATAACAACCCCACAATATCACCTACCTACGCTGATCAGTAACGGAAAGGAGATGAAACCTACAGTTGTCATATGGGTGTTGCCAAACACTTTCGATTATATGTTGAATAAAACGAAGCTACTTACGACGCATTATGGTAGCGTTCGACAGGTTTTGTCGAAATTGACTTTGTCACACAAGGATTTCAATCCAATGAACCATATGGCTCCCCAAGAGAGTGTTCGCCAAGAAGGATACGATTTTATTCTAGACAAAAACGGAACGATGTCTCATAATATATACGAATTTCCAAATACGTTTCATACCATGACGCTGAAAAAAAATGAAATATGCATATCAGGAATGGCCACATCCAGCATACACAGCCTCCCCACACAGCCAAAAAGTAGAGAGGAAAAGAGAGCATGGTATTACAAAAATCAGTTTCAAAATGGACGCCACAAACAAATAACGGAAGTGAGAACCGGAGGGGTTACCGCCTTGGAACGGTCAGTGGCAAAACAAATTGCCACTGGGGGTTTAAACCAGGTTCTAGGGTGCACCAACCTCACACTTGCCCCAACAGGTTCTCGTATCACAAAACAAGTACAAATTGTCTTGGTGAAATAACTCCAACCCACCCATCAGCTCAACAATGTTGCATGCAAAAGCATACAAACATATAAACATAAGAATTTAATAGCATTGCAAAGCCAAAGGGCGGGTACTCAATGATCTTACAGAGACCAGAGCACCTGGAGTAAAATCAGCAAGAACACGATGACAGGGATAAAAGAAACAAATCGAGCTTCTAGGTTCTTTTTAGAAAAGATTTCCCCATAAACTTTCATAAACTCTTAAACCCCTGCCACCGTCGTGCAACCAAAGAGGTAAGCATAATGATCAACTGTAGATGGGTTAATCACCAGGCCTGCAGAGCGCTGTAAAACATCATGTTGGTAACCTTTCTTTTTAAATTTACAGATGGTTTTTATGAAAGGTAAAGTAGCTCTAGTCGTTCCATTAGATCAAAGTGTATTGGTGGAAAAGAGTTTGAATGAATGCGGTTTAAGAAATATCACCTGTTTTGACACAATAATACCGCAAGGAACTGTGTTAAACAGATACAGGTTTACCAAACAGGCATGGTTTCGGTTGCTTAAGACCAAGTACTGTCAGTTTTAGAGACCATCATGGAAAGCTACACACTATACCCGAAATTAATTGGGAATCGAACGCGTGGATGCCTTTTGTAAACAATTGTTTCAATCCGTTTTATTGTTGCACCTCAGACAAAGATCGAGGTTTGAAAATTTGTGATGAAGTTGGTAGATTGCTTTTTAGAGGCGCTCAATATATCGACGATTCCGTTTTTCGCACTCAAGGAGAGTTCAAACAAAAACCCAATCATGCATTAAAAAATATAGAGCAATCGTTCTTGTTTTTCTCAAAACACACAAACCCGAAAGAATCAAATTCAGAATATAACAGTGAGAATTCAATAATGTTGAACACGCTAGTTATTGATAATTATTATTACGATGAAAATCTTTTCGTAAACAATGTAATAAACTGTATGGCTAGATATGAAGATTTCTCCACACAAGTGGCAATTATAATGAACGCATGCTTTCCAAATCAAAGTGAAAATGGAATCTTCGAATCTAATTATACTATTCCAAAAGTTGGAGATCATCACATTCCTGCAACACTTAAAAAAGAGTTGAACGTACCTTCAGCAGATGCTCTCTTTGCTGATGACATGTTACAATCATATCCAAAAAGAAAACTATATAAAAATGAGGAATACATAGTCTCTAACATAATGAGCAAAGTGATAGCCGGGTTGGATTCATTAGCTGTACCTTTGATTATAAACAACGGACGGAAAGAGTTAGATGAGCAGCTGAAAAACAGATTGCATTTCGTTGTAAAAGTAGTTAGGTGTTTTCCGAATGTTGCCTACACTTTAACGCCAAATATGTTAAACTTTATAAATCCTGGTTTTTCGATGATGTGGTTAATGGAAAACATAGTGGAAGATGAAGGGATAGTAATGAGTAGACCGGCAAGCTTCACCAACATTTCTTCGCTACCTATAGCTAAACGACAAACCAAAGCGGACTCGCCATTCGCTTACACCTATCAAAACAATGTGGCTATATACAAACAAGCGCTAAATCACGGATCTATCGCCGTTCCTAATGCCTATTTTTCTAAAAACATCTCGCTCGCCACAACGTTTTGTTTAGGTCCAGAAGAGCTAGGTGTAAACCATTGGGAAAAAAATCAAAACCTCATCAATGGTTCTTTTGAAAACAATGAATGGTTTCAAGCGGATAAATCCATGACAAATTCGCCTTGGATTCCTTTAATAGCGGGACCGTACCAATCGATTAGTTATTGGAACGGATATATGAGCCCCGTAGGTAGAGTAAATGGGCATTATGAAAGCCAAGCTGATTTTGAAGATAGATTTTACAATACGAACGAAATGGAAATTTTGCATCCCGGAGTTTACACAATGAATGAGGTTTGGACCAACATGAACGTGAACATTAACAGATGTCTGTTAATTCACCCTAACGCTTATGAGGATAAATTCTTTCCTTTGTACACTTCAATCCTTATAGTAACATTAGAAATAACATATACAAAATAAATTGCAACAGATTGAATGGTATGAAAAACCCAGCACAACAGAATTTTGATTACGAAGTGACAGATAGATGTGTGTTGGCTAAACTTCTCTCTCACGTTAGTGGAGTAGCACTTGTGAAAACGTGCGCTTCAGACCCAGCGCTAATTGCCCCGGATAAAAAGTTAAAGACCCCAGTTACTGGTGTTGTGCATGGAACCAACTCTAATTGTCTACATTATAAAATAACCGGAGGTGTAAATTTCGAGAAATTTGAAAAACACGGAGTGAATCATTATACATTCTATTAAAACTGAAAAAAAGATGTAAACGTTTTAAAGTGTAAAAGAGTTCAAAGATCGTAAAATTAGAAACAACCAATCAAAATAAGTCACGTGATTATAATTAAACAAACCATTATATATATAAAGGAGCTTTCGGTTATTATTTAGTAAAGCGGTTTTATATTTTTGTGTATACAAATCACCATTTGAAAACCCAAAACGGAAGAACAAAAAAACTAACAAAATGCGAGCAACATTCCGCGATGAATTTGGATCAGAGGTTGAAAAATCCTAGCATATTCCTCTAACCTGTTGTCTATTCGCTATCACGAAACCTTATGAAGGAGATGAACTCAGTTTCGCCAGACTAGATGATGAACCATATGGATCATGGTACAAATCAGAACCGTGTGGAGATTTCAGCATTGAAGCGCTTGTTACTAGGATGGAATGCGATAGAGATTCATCTTTCATCATTGTCTTTGACGATTTATTAAATGAACACGAAAAGATTTTGAGTGGAGAAAGGAGTGTTGGTGATCATCTTACAGGAAAAATGAATTTTTCCGAATTACTACTTACAAAAGGAGTAATTCCAATAAGTCGCATTAGGGTGAAAGGAGAATGTTTTGATGTGCAAGTGAGTATTAGCGATATGAAAAAGATATGTTCTCACTGTATACACTCGCGTTGCGTGGTGGATTGGATATGCGATAAAGCGGGACATAGAAACTCGACTAAAATGGAACAGGCGTCCTACCCGCTAAAGTTTAAACGATTGATATACGAACATGTTTTACACGATTATAAGTGTTGTCCACTCACTGAACAGACATACTTAATGGTTAAATGGGTGGAGGATCGATTTCGTATAGTGAACAGTTTAAAAACTAAAATCGACAGTTTATCTATAAAAGAAATGGTCAACGAAGGGAAACAGTCATGTGGAGATGTTTCTCATTCGAGATATCTTTCGTTTCAAACGCTTCTGTCTACAATAGACTGCCAAAAATATCCAACGAACATCGCTGTTTGACCAAACAGTGAACTCAAACAAACTAAACTCTTTATTGTACAAAATAAAAAACTGTGTTGTTTGTTTTCAAGCGCGTTAGTGTTAGAATAAGGTTTTTTTTTTCGCATTTTGTTCTTTTCTGTTTTGTATTTATGTATGTATGTATGTATGTATTTTTATGAATATAATGTATGTATGTATAATGGGATTATAGTTAGTTAGTTAGTTATTTAGCATTGCTAGCAAAAAAATGTAACATACAAAAAAATTGAGAAAAACCAAAAAAATAAGGAGGGGGTTGTATATTTCGAACTATATTATCTGTCAGCACAAACTGAAATATGGGGGGGGGGGGTGTGAGTTTTGCGTTTAAATTGACGATTAGTTTATGAGAGTTTTGCTCTTTAAGTTTGTATATCACTGTCGTTTGTTACTAGTTGTTGGAAATTCGTTTTGTGACTGGTGAAATGTTTGATGAGAAAGTTGTATAATTTGTGATCGTTTTAAGTCCTGTTGTATATTTTTTTGCATTGAAAATATTTTGCATGATTGAAAATTTTCCTATATCATAAAATGTATATTACAAATGTTTAATTTTCGTGTGACTGCAAATAAACGTGTTGATAGTTTTACAAAACTGTTGAGTCTTTTTTTATAGTTTTGAGCGACGAAAAAAAATAACGAGAATTGCAAAAAGGATTCTGAGTTTTTAGGGCGAAAAAAAAATTGAAATAAAAAAAAGGAGAGAGTATCAGAAAAAAAAAACTGTCATAAATTATGATATGAAAACGAGTTTGTCCAAAAACTGAGTCAAGTAGGCAGGACTCCGCCTTATCTATACTATAATCGGCGATGACCAATAAAGTTATTTATCGGTGTCCTAGATACGCACCTTACAAAGATAATTAGGTTAATGACACCCAAACCCTTAAAGTCACGTGTTTATATAAGCCAATCGAAAAAGAGTAATGGCGGCACTTCCTGTAAACAAAAAAAACCGGAAGTTGAAACTAACGAAGATATTTTTCTCAATTTTAAAGGATTGAGAATATTATGAACGTATTTTCGCTCAAAATTGAATGAAGAAGAAAATAAAATCCTTTATACGCAAAATTGGCATATGAAGTTGCGTTAACTGTTCTACGAACATTGAGAGCATTTTCCTCTCTCTGCTGAGTTTTTTTTTCGTGCGGTTTTTAGGGAGTTTCTTTTTGGTGACTGAAAATTGTCAGTTCATATTCCTGATTTCTGTAACATTTTTCTAGTTAGAGGGAAAAAATAATACTCCTTTACTTGTTGGTTTTTTTTTGTGGCGACTGAAAATAGTCAATTCATATTCCTGATTTCATTTCTTTGTTGTGAGAAATAACCTCACTCATTATACTCCTAAAACTGAACTACCGTAAAGAAAGAAAAACAGAAGAAAATTCATACATTTCAAATACAAATTTTTATTTTGAATGATTGGTGTTTATAATCATTAACAACAATATATACATATATATATATAACAAAAAAACTGTCATAAATTATGATATGAAAACGAGTTTGTCCAAAAACTGAGTCAAGTAGGCAGGACTCCGCCTTATCTATACTATAATCGGCGATGACCAATAAAGTTATTTATCGGTGTCCTAGATACGCACCTTACAAAGATCAGTGCATGTAAAGAAGCGTGGGACAGTAGATATTATAAAGACCCACCGACTGAAACACTAGTAGAACTGCTGTCACTCGTCCTGAGATGCAATAACTTTATATTCAATGAGAAACACTACCTTCAAATTCAAGGTACAGCAATGGGCACTAAAATGGCACCCTCGTACGCCAATATCTTCATGGGGCGTCTAGAAAAACAACTTTTATCAGCAGTCCCTATGAAGCCACACTTATGGTTGCGCTTTATTGATGATGTGGACATGCAATGGTGCCATGGTCAAGAGAATCTTACAGAATTCCTCGACATGGCCAACAACTTTCATCCATCAATAAAATTCACCAGCGAGGTGTCTAATGACAAACATGTGTTCTTGGATACGGTCTCAAAATTGCAAGAAAACAAAATAGTGGTCGATCTCTACTCAAAACCAACAGACACGCATCAATTCCTCCTTCCAACAAGTTGTCATCCAAAGCACTGTAGCAGAAATATCCCGTACAGCCAAGCCTTACGCATTCGTAGAATCTGTACGAACACAGACACTTTTGACGAAAGAGCAGATGAACTGTCTGCTCATCTGCAAAGAAGAGGTTACCTCAATGATTCTGTGTCTGGGGCCATAATGAAAGCACGCGCCCTCAAAAGAGACGACCTGCTAAAACCAGTCACAAAAGGTACAAACACAAACCGAAGATTGCCATTTGTGGTCACATACCACCCAAACCTACCAAACATTCGTACAACTATAGACAAGCATTGGTCAATCATTGAAAAGTCTGACAAACTTACTAGAATATTCCCAGAGAAACCACTTGTCGCCTACAGAAGGCCAAAAAGTCTCCGTGATATTCTAGTCCGAGCAAAAATCAGACCTTCAACCGAAACCCACAATGAAGGTCGGTCTGCTCCGTGTGGCACTTCCAGATGCAAAACCTGTGCACACATGACTCCTACCAACACATTTCTCTCATCAAACAAGGCACGGTCATACATAAAGGGGGTATCAAATTGTAAAACGAGCAATGCGATATACCTCATGACTTGCAAAAAATCGATAAAAAGTATGTTGGGGAGACAAAACTGACAATTGCCCTGCGCATGAATTTGCATAGATCGGACTGGTCCAAAGAAAGGTTCTTTCGGTCTCCAGTTGCAGAACATTTCAAGCGGGAAGAACATACGTTCTCTGACAAAGAACTCTGTTGCATCGAGTTCAACAACTCCTGGACAGATGCACAGAGAAAAGCAAGAGAAACATATTGGATACGTCGGCTGAACACATTAAAACCTTCAGGTATCAATAAAAGCGAATAATAATTCGAAATTAGGTCACAAGTACAGTTAAGCCATCATAATGTAGGTCACTGGGTCAGGATTAGTTTTGCCGGTTGTTGTTGCTGTTGTTGTTTAACATTAATAATTACTTTCAGAATGATTTACGGGCTAGTAGGTAAAAAGTGAATTTTGAAATTTGATTACTAAAGGCAATAAATACGCATCGTTAGTTATAGTTAGATAACGAATAAACATCATTATTTCAGTTATTATAATTGCATAAAATGTGTTATCGATATTTGCTATCCTACAAAGGTTATTGCCGGGCCCCTATGGACGCCGATTTACACAATCAATAACATTTGTCAAATGTATTTTCTTATGTCTTTCAAGACAACAACAACAACAACAACAGATAAAAGTCTTAATGAACAAAAACAACAACAACAGCAAACGATCATTTAAAACTTATAAAATAACCCGTGTTAATTAAATAGACCTAGTTTTTCTTACCAAACAGTGTTTGTTTATATTTATAAATTAATTTATTTATTCTTAATTCAACACAATTTATTTTTCATTTCGGATAACCATTTTTTTGTCTTCTTTTGTCTGAATTTCATAACTATCAAGATAACAAAAACACTGACGGTTACTTATCAATATCACAATTAAAATATCGTGTTTCGCTAATAAATCCCATTTCGTACCTCTACTATAATAATCCCGTATCGAGCCCCCCGGCCATTAAACACACTTCCGCGATAAAACAAAGCAGGTTAGCATTAATTCTAATTTTAGAATATCTATATCCCCGCTATAATTTGATTGGATTAAACAGTTTAACAAACTAATCCGATAGGTTCAACACTTTAAGATCATAGCGTAACCACTTGTTGATTTTAATTATCATCATACCCCTGATGAAGTCAATTAACTGTTGACGAAAACGTTCGGGTAGTTTTATCAAATCAGCACTGTAAGAACAAAACACTTTTCCCATATTTTATAATTAGCTTATTTGTTCGTGTATCCTTTCGGGGATCCAGTGTTTCTGAAAGATTTTTGTTGATGTTTTATTTATTTTCTCAACCACATATATATATATATATATAACATATATACTAAAAAACAATAGAAGATTAAACAACAAGAAAGCATATAATATATACTACAACACTAAAAAAACGTATAATTGTTTCTTTTCTCAGTTTTATCTTAAAAACGGAGAAATGATTTTCTCAATTCTACTCAAACAGAGAATTGATTTTCCGCAGTCCATCTTAAACAGATAACAGAATTTCACAGTCCAACTGAAAAACCACATAAATTGTCTTTTACTCAAGTACAAAGAAACACAGAAAATTTTATTTACACTATTTTACAGAAATGAAGTTTATCTTAAAAACAGATAACAGAATTTTCTCAGTCCAACTGAAAAACCACATAAATTGTCTTTACTAAACACGAAAATTTTATTTACAATATTTTACAGAAATGAAAACAATAAATGGAAATGAAAATGTTACATTCAAGCGTATTTTAAACTACTACAGATTCAGCGAACAAAAATCGCAACAAATTCATCAGTTTTCCTGTTTTTGTTTTTTCGATTGTCTTTTAGCCGGAGCTTTTCGTTTCGTCTCCCTTTTTGCTGGAACTTTAGGTACAGCGAATTCGGCGTTTTGTTGAGAAGTAGAACAGCCAGAAACGCTTTGCTTAGCATTGTGTTTCTTAGGACTGCTCTCCTGGTCTTTAGGGTTCGCTTCATACTCCTCAAATTTGAGTGTAAAGGGGCGTTTTAGGGGTAAAATTTCTTGACATTTGTATTAGATTTAACAAGCCTTTATTACCACCTTTGAGGTCAAACGCGGATGGCAATCCTGCGGGCGATTTCTCTTTATCCTCCTCGACACCAGACAGAATATCTCTGGTCTTGCTTACTGTAAATGAAAGCCCGGAAAACGAGACCGCATACAAATCTGCTTTGGTCAGGTTTTCGCTGGCGAGTTCTTTCATGAAAACCTCTGTTTCATTCAGGAAACAACTTTGGCAATACTTCGCAACCAGTTTTCTTTCCGACGCGATCATAGGACCGTACTTTACCCGTTCTTTCTTACAACAGACACAAATGGCTTTGTCGGCCGCGATTTGGCGCATAACCTCGGTGGGACCTTTAATCCTTTTTCTGTACGCGGCCTGTTCCCTGATTCGTCTCTTAGTGCCACCACCGGTAAGCTCTAAGACCAGGGCTACGATCCTTACTGCGGCCATCTCAGACCAGGACATGAGTTCGGGCGAGTTTTTAGCCGCTTCTACTAACCTGTTGTGTATTGATACTATTCTGGTGTCAATGTCATAATTGATGCATTTCAACCCCTCTTCCCTCAATTCTTCTTCGCTCTTCTCATATTTCTCGCAGTTCATGGCGGCCAATTCGGGACAGTACATCGGCATCCATGTGAGATAATACATGAACTCCTGTGGAGTTATAAACTTCAGGAGTTTTGCATCCTCACAATCTATATTGAAACCCTGTAACTTCTGCCAGTAACCATAAAATTGGTGGTTTGGATCAACATCTTCAAATTTAGGCATGCAGAAATTTACCTTGTTATTACCGTTAAGAACGGTTTTCATGACTAAATCGAGTTACCCAAGAAATTTATTAAAATCTTTAGTGTTCTTACCACAAATTGGGTTCGCGCACACTAAGGACCTACCTTCTGTTAAACTTTTTGTCATGTTTGTCAACACGTCCAATTTATGTTGCACCGCTTTGAATTCAGCTTTAGTTGGTGCTACAACTTCTTTCATTTTCATGACGGCTGCAACCATTGTACTTGTACTCTCTTTTTCATACACGTTAATTTGTTCATCTGTGGTTAATTTTTTTTGTTTTAATTGTTCTAGCAAATCCTTCATCAACCTTACCTGAATATTATTAGCTTCGTCTCCTCCACATGAGGGGGTTGGAACCTGTGTTTTTGACGGTGCATAAGTTGGTGCACCCGTGGGTGAAGCCACAGCCTGTTTTTTGTGAGGCGGAGAGGCGGTCTCAGCGTGTTCCTCAGAGTTAGAACGTTTGACAGGCTTTACATTCTCATTATTTCGTCTGTATTGACGTTTTTCCCCGTCATAAATCATCAAGGGCTTACCTTTAGGTTTTGCAGCCGGTGGTTTCTCCGCCGTTTTTGCTACAAGTTTTGTATACTTAATGTTATGTTGAATCTGACGACCACCATTATCATCATCATCATCATCATTTTTATCATCATCATCATCATCATCTTCTTCCGAAGAAGAAGACGAAGAAGAAGATGAGTAATACGAATTGTCCGAATCTGAATTATCATCTTCTCCTTCGGGTTTTGAAAAAACAACTTCACTTACCTTATTTTCCATTGAGGATTTCTTTTTGGGAGCCTTAGTACTACTACGCGGTGGTGGCATCTTTATTTCTTCCTCAAATTCACTCTCACTATCGCTACTAACAACGTGAATTTCATTTTCTGTAAAACAGTTTTCGTTTTTGGTGTCATTCACCAACGAATTTATGATCGCGTCGTTCTGATCGACTGGTTGCGAGATATTGTCATCGTCCGTTACAAATTGATCCAAATAGTTAGCGTCGGCCACTTGAGTATCCATCGACTCTATGCTACGGACAGCGGCTTCGGTCTCTTCGTAAGAACCCCCGCAATAATTGCCATTAACGTTTGTATCGCCAAAGCAAGAAGAAGAAGAAGAAGGGACATAAACAGTTGCCGTTAACATATCAGATTCGCCGCTGTTTTCCACGGACTTAGATTCTGTAATTCTTTGTCCGTCTAAAACAGCGTCGCTCTCAACCCGTTCCGCATTATCACCACTATAAGAGGGTGAGGGAGACTTTGGTTTCTTTTGAGACTTTGACCGTTTGCCTTTAGGAGAATTTGGTGTTTGGCATTCCTCTGAGGAATCTGACTGCGGTTGTTGTTGCTGAATCGAGTGTTTTCTAAACTCTTGAACCATCATAAAAAAATTCACACACAATTTCTCGTCAAAGCCGCTCCACATATTTTCGCCGAACACGTTTCCATCGTAAACGAAAAAGTCCGCTTCGGACTTCATTCTCGATCTAAACGTGTTCTCCAAAATTTCTAAACTTTCGCTGAATTCTTTTTTGTGCGACGAGCTCCATGAATCCGCAGCGTCCCTATAACGGTACGCCTTGGTAAGCATAGCCATTATATGAGTGAACTGCGATTCAGACAAGTGTAGCGGATTTTTTTCGGGAACGCTCATACGAATGATGAGTGCCCACAGAACGGCCGACGCATTGTATAAAAAGGGCGGATTGGAGTTATTGAAATACGCGTCAAACTGTTGTTTGTGACTCCAGAATTCCTTTCGCACTCTTTTCCAGAGCGAACTAGTTTCGAACGCTCTTTCGTCACAAACATCAGCCGGACTAGCGGTATTTGTGACCACCATCAAAGCAAAACACTCGACAATTTGACGTAGAGCTTTCAACACTTTTTTGAAATCCTCTTCGTTAAATTGTCGAGTGTAATCGCAGGTAAAACACTCCATCAGCCATACAATCAACAGACGGTTCTTAAATCCAAACAGTTGGACTGCTTGTACTAAATCACTCGAATAGTCCTTAAAAATTCTATCTTTCAACTTTTCCATATACCTAGCAGAATGAACATCTCCCATGCTATCCTTAAACCAGTTTGCCTGGTCACCTACAAACGCTCTAATAATTAAACTTAAGTTTGGCGAAACCACCATTTCTTCCGTAACGTACACGTTGGCTTGCTCATACCAGTAGTCGAACCGGTCCCTAACCCAAGGAGCGCAGTCTTTAGCTTCATGCCCATCTCCGTAATTCTGCTCCAGCGTGAGGAGGGACATGGCTGTGCGGAAGTATTTCTTCCTGTATGTCTATATAAAAAAAACAGACAAAAAAACCCACTATAAGTTACAAGATTTAAAACTCAAACAGTTGATTTTAGGTTTTTAGCGAAACAAAACTTAGAATTTTACTATTCGTAACAAACACAGTATGGGTAAAGTTTTAGTTTTTAGTTTAAAGATTATTTAATGGAAACGTTAAAGGCCAACAAAGAAAAAAATACTTACATCATCAAAATTTTTGCTTGATTTTCCTACACCTTTGCTTGAACTCATACTTGTGGGTTTTTTTCTCTTTTGGTTTTAGGGGGACTTGCAAAACTTCTTAACAGTTTTTCTCTCAAAACTAAAAAATAAAAAAACCAGTTTTAATATAATACAATAAAACACAAACAAGAAATGTTACAATTTTCACGAAATTTATTTCGCATATTTTTTTACACAACGTGGTGGCAATTTTCGGTTTTTCCGAGTTTCTGTATAACAATTATCTAAACATTTTAAAAATCGACCGAATAGACCATGGTCAAAAAACATTGCTTATAACAAATCGTGTCCGGCTTCCCACACGCCATTTTTAACACTGGCTAGATGTTTAGCCAAACTAATAATTGTGCTATTCATCCTATAATAATCTAACAGCACTATCATGAATCTAATATCGTACTTTTCACATAAGTAGTTCATAAAAATGTCCATCCTAGACATATCTTCAATAAAACACAGCACATCGGCTCGAAACGCTTCTTGGTCGATATATTCCATCGGATGTAAGGCCATGTGAAGCGTTTCAAGAACACTGTCCTTTAAAATTAACACTTTGTTTTCAACATCATACATTTCTGGATTCAAATTGAGTGCGACTGAGAAATATTTTGACCTCGAAATTAAACTGTCAATGCATTCAATTTTACAATAAAATTCATTTCCGCAAGTTGAATTCATTGTAAACCAAAAACAAGGAGGAAAAACGAAAAATAAAATGAAATAAAATCAGCTGAAAATTACTTTTAGTTCGTAATAGTCCACCAAAACAGGTCCTCTTCTTTAACAGATTTTAACACACACGCCAAGTCAACTCGTACAAAACAGGGCAACGGAGGTCCTCTTCTTTAACAGATTTTAACACACACGCCAAGTCAACTCGTACAAAACAGGGCAACGGGGTAACAGCACCAACGCTCAGACTGCACTAACGATGTTCTCTCCCTCTTCTTTAAGGGTAACCGGCGAAGTAACTTTTAACGTTTGACAAACTAATCTGAAAAAATAAATAGTAACCAAAAACTTAACAAACCGGAAATATAATCAAACCCCCTTTCCGGGGTTAAACGCTGTCTTTACAAACGTTGTAACTAATGAATGGCTACACAAACTATTTGCATTTAAAATCATCTTAAAAATGAACCAGCTAAAACATCGCAGTTTCGTAGCATTAATTTTACAAATATACGGAAATTCAATGTAATATTCATCGCAAACCGAACATGAAAAATTCACAGTTTCCTAACGTTTAAAAAAAAAAAAAAAAAACGGTTTTCTCCTCATTCAGTTATATGGAAAAACTAAGCTCGAAATGAACATGAAAACTTTGCAGTTTTTCCTAACGTTTAAAAATCAGAAAAACGTTTTCTCCTCATTCAGTTAGATGGAAAAACTAAGCTCAAAATTTTTTCATTTTCATATATGCATACATATTACAAACGTTGAATAGGAAAAATCTTTTAACAGAAAAATTATCAACCAAAAAAATTTGCGGTGGGGGTAAAACCTTAGAAAATCCACATACCTTGTACAATAAAATCCTGTATCCTTTTTCTCCTTTTCCCTTTTCCTCTCCTTAATTAATTAACACAACTGCAAAACTATAATACGACAAATAAAATTAACACTTCGCTTTAACAGAAATTAGCGAAAAATAATTAATTAATTTTTTCAGTCAACGAACACACTTCCGTACACCAAGAACTCGAATAGCTGAATGAGATACCCCCACTAATAATCACTCGCTTTATATACCATCAAACTGACCCGATAAGCCCTATCTGTTTGCAAAGAGGGGGGGAGTTTACGAATATACCCCGCCCACAAAACTACGTCATTGATAAAATCAGTCACACCAAACTAACCTTTAACCCATACTTAGTCAGATCCCTCTTGAACTCCATCAATCAAAATTCCAATCCACATTGAACGCAATTTTCGCAACACTCATTCCAAAACCCCACAAACGCAAACTTTCACACACACACACACAATCCACCACCAAACAACAAACCGAAAAATTTTTACAAAACTCTCTCCATCGTCGACGCATGTTTTGATATATTTTTTAGCGGAAAATAAAAAAATAAGTTTTTCAGTTTTAGAGATGACAATTCACGAGTTTGAAACGAATGTTGTTAGTCAAACTTGCACTTTTTCTGTATTGAACCGTTTGTAATTTGCAGTTATAATGGAAAATAGTTTGAGCGGTTTGGTTTTTGTACGCACGTAAAGATTATTAACGAAAAGAAAACGTTAAAATGAAGCCTAATGATTATTATAATATTTAGGGTGTTTTTCGCTCATGTAGAAAAAAATAATTATATAGTTTTTAATTCATAATAATAATAATAATAATAATAGAGTACAACTTTTTCAACATGAATGTTGCACAGAATGTAACAACGCGAAAATCTCCCAGGAGGAGAAGCGAAGTTGAGAGAGCGAGAGTGAATTTCAAGGCGAAAATATATAGAGCTCAAAAGAAAGATGCGTATGAAAAGCTGAAATGTTCTTTAAAGGAAAAGGAAATAATGAATGAAATTTTAACCAAAGAATTAAAAATGTTGCAAAAAGCGAACTCATTTCTTTCTAAATCTTTAGAAGAAATGAAAGCTTCTCGTGGAAAATCAGTTTCGTTCGTTAAATCCACAAATACTCAAACAACTGAAACTGATTTGGAAGAAATGTTGTCACACAATGAAGATTCTCATAAAATGCAGATTAGTTCAAATCGATCATCGCTACCAAATTTCAGAAACCAGAACGAATTCATTTCGTATCTGTTCGGAGATGATGATGAAGATAGTTCAGTTTCTTGCGATTTAATGTTAACAGATTACACATCGCACACTAAACCCGTTTTCATTGAAGATACAAGCAAGAAAGAAAAAGACTCCGTCTTCATAGAGTTTGATCCATTAATTGGTTTAACCTCGGTGGGACCTTTAATCCTTTTTCTGTACGCGGCCTGTTCCCTGATTCGTCTCTTAGTGCCACCACCGGTAAGCTCTAAGACCAGGGCTACGATCCTTACTGCGGCCATCTCAGACCAGGACATGAGTTCGGGCGAGTTTTTAGCCGCTTCTACTAACCTGTTGTGTATTGATACTATTCTGGTGTCAATGTCATAATTGATGCATTTCAACCCCTCTTCCCTCAATTCTTCTTCGCTCTTCTCATATTTCTCGCAGTTCATGGCGGCCAATTCGGGACAGTACATCGGCATCCATGTGAGATAATACATGAACTCCTGTGGAGTTATAAACTTCAGGAGTTTTGCATCCTCACAATCTATATTGAAACCCTGTAACTTCTGCCAGTAACCATAAAATTGGTGGTTTGGATCAACATCTTCAAATTTAGGCATGCAGAAATTTACCTTGTTATTACCGTTAAGAACGGTTTTCATGACTAAATCGAGTTACCCAAGAAATTTATTAAAATCTTTAGTGTTCTTACCACAAATTGGGTTCGCGCACACTAAGGACCTACCTTCTGTTAAACTTTTTGTCATGTTTGTCAACACGTCCAATTTATGTTGCACCGCTTTGAATTCAGCTTTAGTTGGTGCTACAACTTCTTTCATTTTCATGACGGCTGCAACCATTGTACTTGTACTCTCTTTTTCATACACGTTAATTTGTTCATCTGTGGTTAATTTTTTTTGTTTTAATTGTTCTAGCAAATCCTTCATCAACCTTACCTGAATATTATTAGCTTCGTCTCCTCCACATGAGGGGGTTGGAACCTGTGTTTTTGACGGTGCATAAGTTGGTGCACCCGTGGGTGAAGCCACAGCCTGTTTTTTGTGAGGCGGAGAGGCGGTCTCAGCGTGTTCCTCAGAGTTAGAACGTTTGACAGGCTTTACATTCTCATTATTTCGTCTGTATTGACGTTTTTCCCCGTCATAAATCATCAAGGGCTTACCTTTAGGTTTTGCAGCCGGTGGTTTCTCCGCCGTTTTTGCTACAAGTTTTGTATACTTAATGTTATGTTGAATCTGACGACCACCATTATCATCATCATCATCATCATTTTATCATCATCATCATCATCATCATCTTCTTCCGAAGAAGAAGACGAAGAAGAAGATGAGTAATACGAATTGTCCGAATCTGAATTATCATCTTCTCCTTCGGGTTTTGAAAAAACAACTTCACTTACCTTATTTTCCATTGAGGATTTCTTTTTGGGAGCCTTAGTACTACTACGCGGTGGTGGCATCTTTATTTCTTCCTCAAATTCACTCTCACTATCGCTACTAACAACGTGAATTTCATTTTCTGTAAAACAGTTTTCGTTTTTGGTGTCATTCACCAACGAATTTATGATCGCGTCGTTCTGATCGACTGGTTGCGAGATATTGTCATCGTCCGTTACAAATTGATCCAAATAGTTAGCGTCGGCCACTTGAGTATCCATCGACTCTATGCTACGGACAGCGGCTTCGGTCTCTTCGTAAGAACCCCCGCAATAATTGCCATTAACGTTTGTATCGCCAAAGCAAGAAGAAGAAGAAGAAGGGACATAAACAGTTGCCGTTAACATATCAGATTCGCCGCTGTTTTCCACGGACTTAGATTCTGTAATTCTTTGTCCGTCTAAAACAGCGTCGCTCTCAACCCGTTCCGCATTATCACCACTATAAGAGGGTGAGGGAGACTTTGGTTTCTTTTGAGACTTTGACCGTTTGCCTTTAGGAGAATTTGGTGTTTGGCATTCCTCTGAGGAATCTGACTGCGGTTGTTGTTGCTGAATCGAGTGTTTTCTAAACTCTTGAACCATCATAAAAAAATTCACACACAATTTCTCGTCAAAGCCGCTCCACATATTTTCGCCGAACACGTTTCCATCGTAAACGAAAAAGTCCGCTTCGGACTTCATTCTCGATCTAAACGTGTTCTCCAAAATTTCTAAACTTTCGCTGAATTCTTTTTTGTGTGACGAGCTCCATGAATCCGCAGCGTCCCTATAACGGTGCGCCTTGGTAAGCATAGCCATTATATGAGTGAACTGCGATTCAGACAAGTGTAGCGGATTTTTTTCGGGAACGCTCATACGAATGATGAGTGCCCACAGAACGGCCGACGCATTGTATAAAAAGGGCGGATTGGAGTTATTGAAATACGCGTCAAACTGTTGTTTGTGACTCCAGAATTCCTTTCGCACTCTTTTCCAGAGCGAACTAGTTTCGAACGCTCTTTCGTCACAAACATCAGCCGGACTAGCGGTATTTGTGACCACCATCAAAGCAAAACACTCGACAATTTGACGTAGAGCTTTCAACACTTTTTTGAAATCCTCTTCGTTAAATTGTCGAGTGTAATCGCAGGTAAAACACTCCATCAGCCATACAATCAACAGACGGTTCTTAAATCCAAACAGTTGGACTGCTTGTACTAAATCACTCGAATAGTCCTTAAAAATTCTATCTTTCAACTTTTCCATATACCTAGCAGAATGAACATCTCCCATGCTATCCTTAAACCAGTTTGCCTGGTCACCTACAAACGCTCTAATAATTAAACTTAAGTTTGGCGAAACCACCATTTCTTCCGTAACGTACACGTTGGCTTGCTCATACCAGTAGTCGAACCGGTCCCTAACCCAAGGAGCGCAGTCTTTAGCTTCATGCCCATCTCCGTAATTCTGCTCCAGCGTGAGGAGGGACATGGCTGTGCGGAAGTATTTCTTCCTGTATGTCTATATAAAAAAAAACAGACAAAAAAACCCACTATAAGTTACAAGATTTAAAACTCAAACAGTTGATTTTAGGTTTTTAGCGAAACAAAACTTAGAATTTTACTATTCGTAACAAACACAGTATGGGTAAAGTTTTAGTTTTTAGTTTAAAGATTATTTAATGGAATCGTTAAAGGCCAACAAAGAAAAAAATACTTACATCATCAAAATTTTTGCTTGATTTTCCTACACCTTTGCTTGAACTCATACTTGTGGGTTTTTTTCTCTTTTGGTTTTAGGGGGACTTGCAAAACTTCTTAACAGTTTTTCTCTCAAAACTAAAAAATAAAAAAACCAGTTTTAATATAATACAATAAAACACAAACAAGAAATGTTACAATTTTCACGAAATTTATTTCGCATATTTTTTTACACAACGTGGTGGCAATTTTCGGTTTTTCCGAGTTTCTGTATAACAATTATCTAAACATTTTAAAAATCGACCGAATAGACCATGGTCAAAAAACATTGCTTATAACAAATCGTGTCCGGCTTCCCACACGCCATTTTTAACACTGGCTAGATGTTTAGCCAAACTAATAATTGTGCTATTCATCCTATAATAATCTAACAGCACTATCATGAATCTAATATCGTACTTTTCACATAAGTAGTTCATAAAAATGTCCATCCTAGACATATCTTCAATAAAACACAGCACATCGGCTCGAAACGCTTCTTGGTCGATATATTCCATCGGATGTAAGGCCATGTGAAGCGTTTCAAGAACACTGTCCTTTAAAATTAACACTTTGTTTTCAACATCATACATTTCTGGATTCAAATTGAGTGCGACTGAGAAATATTTTGACCTCGAAATTAAACTGTCAATGCATTCAATTTTACAATAAAATTCATTTCCGCAAGTTGAATTCATTGTAAACCAAAAACAAGGAGGAAAAACGAAAAATAAAATGAAATAAAATCAGCTGAAAATTACTTTTAGTTCGTAATAGTCCACCAAAACAGGTTCTCTTCTTTAACAGATTTTCACACGCCAAGTCAACTCGTACAAAACAGGGCAACGGAGGTCCTCTTCTTTAACAGATTTTAACACACACGCCAAGTCAACTCGTACAAAACAGGGCAACGGGGTAACAGCACCAACGCTCAGACTGCACTAACGATGTTCTCTCCCTCTTCTTTAAGGGTAACCGGCGAAGTAACTTTTAACGTTTGACAAACTAATCTGAAAAAATAAATAGTAACCAAAAACTTAACAAACCGGAAATATAATCAAACCCCCTTTCCGGGGTTAAACGCTGTCTTTACAAACGTTGTAACTAATGAATGGCTACACAAACTATTTGCATTTAAAATCATCTTAAAAATGAACCAGCTAAAACATCGCAGTTTCGTAGCATTAATTTTACAAATATACGGAAATTCAATGTAATATTCATCGCAAACCGAACATGAAAAATTCACAGTTTCCTAACGTTTAAAAATAAAAAAAAAAACGGTTTTCTCCTCATTCAGTTATATGGAAAAACTAAGCTCGAAATGAACATGAAAACTTTGCAGTTTTTCCTAACGTTTAAAAATCAGAAAAACGTTTTCTCCTCATTCAGTTAGATGGAAAAACTAAGCTCAAATTTTTTTCATTTTCATATATGCATACATATTACAAACGTTGAATAGGAAAAATCTTTTAACAGAAAAATAATCAACCAAAAAAATTTGCGGTGGGGGTAAAACCTTAGAAAATCCACATACCTTGTACAATAAAATCCTGTATCCTTTTTCTCCTTTTCCCTTTTCCTCTCCTTAATTAATTACCACAACTGCAACACTATAATACGACAAATAAAATTAACACTTCGCTTTAACAGAAATTAGCGAAAAATAATTAATTAATTTTTTCAGTCAACGAACACACTTCCGTACACCAAGAACTCGAATAGCTGAATGAGATACCCCCACTAATAATCACTCGCTTTATATACCATCAAACTGACCCGATAAGCCCTATCTGTTTGCAAAGAGGGGGGGAGTTTACGAATATACCCCGCCCACAAAACTACGTCATTGATAAAATCAGTCACACCAAACTAACCTTTAACCCATACTTAGTCACATCCCTCTTGAACTCCATCAATCAAAAATCCAATCCACATTGAACGCAATTTTCGCAACACTCATTCCAAAACCCCACAAACGCAAACTTTCACACACACACACACAATCCACCACCAAACAACAAACCGAAAATTTTTTACAAAACTCTCTCCATCGTCGACGCATGTTTTGATATATTTTTTAGCGGAAAATAAAAAAATAAGTTTTTCAGTTTTAGAGATGACAATTCACGAGTTTGAAACGAATGTTGTTAGTCAAACTTGCACTTTTTCTGTATTGAACCGTTTGTAATTTGCAGTTATAATGGAAAATAGTTTGAGCGGTTTGGTTTTTGTACGCACGTAAAGATTATTAACGAAAAGAAAACGTTAAAATGAAGCCTAATGATTATTATAATATTTAGGGTGTTTTTCGCTCATGTAGAAAAAAATAATTATATAGTTTTTAATTCATAATAATAATAATAATAATAATAGAGTACAACTTTTTCAACATGAATGTTGCACAGAATGTAACAACGCGAAAATCTCCCAGGAGGAGAAGCGAAGTTGAGAGAGCGAGAGTGAATTTCAAGGCGAAAATATATAGAGCTCAAAAGAAAGATGCGTATGAAAAGCTGAAATGTTCTTTAAAGGAAAAGGAAATAATGAATGAAATTTTAACCAAAGAATTAAAAATGTTGCAAAAAGCGAACTCATTTCTTTCTAAATCTTTAGAAGAAATGAAAGCTTCTCGTGGAAAATCAGTTTCGTTCGTTAAATCCACAAATACTCAAACAACTGAAACTGATTTGGAAGAAATGTTGTCACACAATGAAGATTCTCATAAAATGCAGATTAGTTCAAATCGATCATCGCTACCAAATTTCAGAAACCAGAACGAATTCATTTCGTATCTGTTCGGAGATGATGATGAAGATAGTTCAGTTTCTTGCGATTTAATGTTAACAGATTACACATCGCACACTAAACCCGTTTTCATTGAAGATACAAGCAAGAAAGAAAAAGACTCCGTCTTCATAGAGTTTGATCCATTAATTGGTTTTGAGAATACATAATTTAACTGGGACGAATTTAAACAGATAGATATTGCTACAGATGACTTTTATTGAACAAAATTTGTTTCATTTTTCACCCCACCATTTTAATTCAAAGACGTTTTAAGAATATCATTTTATCATTTCATACAGAAATGCTTTTAGAGTGTGTACTTTTTCCCGCTAATATGGTTTTATGCATTTCATATATTTGTAAAATGAAACTCTCATTCATCTTTTTACAGTTTGAGATTACTTTAAAAAGCCATTTACGTGTAAAATTTTTGTTGTTGCGTGTAGTTATATTGTAAAGAAATTATCGTATTAAAACGTTAATTGGTATTAGTTTTTGTATGTTTTGCATTTGTAATGTTTTATAAGTTTACAACTCGAGACTGAACAGCATTATTCATAGCGTTGTTTCTCAAATGTTGCGAATAGTATGAATATCAAACCATTTTTTTAAACTACAACGAAATGACCACTGAAGAGGAGACAAAATCTTCAAATCTATTAAATTTGCTAACAATTTCAAACCAAAATAATAGTCAATATGGTGCCGGTAATTTGTCTGATGATGATGATTTTGTCGAAAGTTCTTCAGAAAGTGAGATAGAAGAAAATGAGGTTGATCTAAAACCCTATGAAAAAGATATAACATTAGATGATGTAGAGAAATCCGACATTGAACTTAATGCCGCTAAGAAAACATACATTAACATTTGTATTTCATTCATATAACATATTACATTCATACATACAAGTTTATATTTTTTTACATTTCAATAATAACATTGCACAAACATACTTTTCACATTTATTTCATACACACTAATTTTAGAATCAATTTAGCATAAAATCACTTCTGAAAAAAACTATAAACATTTTCTTGTGTTGTATTCATAATGTCAAATGTATTTTTTAGAGTTTTCATACATACCTAATATATATCAAAGTCATTGCAGGTTAGTAAACTTTTAACAAACTCATCTATTCGTAAATCTAACAGATCCATTTCTTTATCTGATCTAACTATTTCCATACATGAAAATTTTAAACAATCGTCTAACCTAGGAACTATTAATTGTGTGAACTGTTCCAACAATTCCAATCCGTATGTTTCTACGCGAAACACATTTGATGTACTGCAACATTTACCCATTGGTTTTTTCGTAGTTAAAAATTTAATTGAAGGGACGTTACTTCCTGTTGATAAATTCGTTTTCGCCATAAAGTTCGCAAGCTCCAAAATACAATAACACCATGTAGAATGTATTACCCCAGCAACACCGCTCTCACCTATAACGCATTCTTCGCAAATGTTAAATGTATGACCAACATCTTGTATGAGACTGCAACAAAGCGATTCTGGCACATATAGAAAGTCATCTTTTAGTATAGAATTCAAACATGATTCATCTTTCGGTGAAAATGTAAAGAAAATATCTTCCCATTCTTGGGTGGAAAAAGTTTCCCAGTGTTTATCGAACTCCTCTTCATCTTCAAATTCCACAAAATGGAGAAACTTTGAATATACGAATTGTGCTTGTTTAAAGAAATTCGAAAATTTAAATTTTATTGTAATATAAGTACTGGCAAATACGAAACCTTATTCCTAAATATGGTGTTGTTATACCCCCGCTTCGAAGAAGAGGGGGGTATACTGTTTTACCCTTGTCCGTCCGTCCGTCCGTCCGTAACAAAATTTCCGTCGCAGTTTTCTCAGCAACTATAACATGCAGCAGCCTGATTCTTTGCATATTGCTTCATCCTATAGTCCCATGTGGTGTAAAGCGATTTTATGCTCCTTGCTCATCTACTTCCTGTCTGTCGCATATTTTTAGATTTCGTTACTATATAGGTGCATTACATCAACCAAAGGGCATTTTTATTTTCCGTCGCAGTTTTCCAAGCAACTATAACATTCAGCAGCCTGATATTTTGCATATTGCTTTATACTTTAGTCCCATATGGTGTAAAGCGATTTTATGCTCCTTGCTCATCTACTTCCTGTTTACCGAATACTTACATTTTTACACATAATTTACATACTTGCACAATTTCCGTTGCAGTTTTCTAAGCAACTACAACATGCAGCAGCATGATCTTTTGCATAATGCATTATCCTATAGTCCCATATGGTGTAAAGCGATTTCATGCTCCTAGCTCTTCTACTTCCTGTTTACCAAATACTTAGATTTTTACACATAGATGACAAACATGAACAATCCGTTGTAGTTTTCTAAGCAACTATAACATGCAGCAGCCCCATGTTTTGCATATTGCTTTATCCTATAGTCCTATATGGTGTAAAGCGATTTTATGCTCCTTGCTCATCTTCTTCCTGTTAACCTACTGTTTTTAGCTTTTGTTACTATACAGGTGCGCTATATAATCCAAAGGGTATCTTTATTACTCTAAAGGTGCATTACATAAACCGAAGGGCATCTAAGTTATTGAAAAGTGCAAATTACATTTTGGACATCATATTTCTGACAGCGGGGGTATCACTAGTGAGCATTAGCTCACAGATTTACTTGTTGATTATGTGATGTATAGAACATTAGAGAATAATTGATTTACTCACTCTAACAGAGTGAGTAAATTACATTTGTGCAATTTGGAAACATAACGCTAGTATATGTTTTGTAATTGACGATGTTTGTATCGCTAAAAACATCTTCGCGTTTACAAATGTATGCAATATAATCGGAATCACAAAAACCGACTGAGTTTTTTAGTAAATCGGCATTAATGTTGGAGCTTTCGTTTGAATTATCGCCCATATTTATACAAATGATAATACTATTCAAAATAATAATATAAATTGATGAGTAGAATTGTTGAGTAAATATGCACACTGCTCCTTTTTCTTAGTTAATAAATATTCTATATTAGCAGTTAACATATTATATTGTTAAATAGAAATGAAATTTTTGTTAAAGAGAAGAATAATTTTATACAATTTGTTTTAATCCATTGTATAACTTGTTTCACAGGTGTCATTGATTCAACTAAACGAGGACGTTTTGCTGTAGTTGGCGTATCTTTATTTATAATATTTCGATTTGAAATGTTCCCAGTCGAATTTATAATAGAAGAAGAATCTCCTTGTTTTCTTTTGACTCCAAGTTTTGGAATTGGTATTTCTGATGTAGAAGGTTCTGGTTTATCTCAATTTTCATTTAAAGTCCGATTATTGGATTCTATGATTTTGGCTTCACTGGCAGAACCAGCCTGTTCCATTTTTTTATGAAGTCTTTCATCATGGTAACCAAACAGTCCAACTTATTTCCTCACAGGGGGCATGGCTGGGTTCCGTCATCTCGGAATTGGCAGCGGCGGGGGTTGTGCTTTTCTTAACAGGTTGGTCCAAGTCTGACTCTTCAGAGTCGGAAATCATTTCAAAATCATCAGTCAGAATCAGAGTCACTAACAGGTCGCGTGGGCTGCGAATCCTTTTTGACTATTATAGTGTACTTCAGTTTTTTCCGCAAAGGCTTTTCTTCAGGCTTAACTATTTTACGTTCACCGGTCTGCACGCTGACTGCCGGTTTGGACTAACAGTTTTCTGCGAGGGCTCTATTAGATCTTCATCCGATTCGTCGGAAAACGATGAGGAATCCGACTCGCTGTTACGCAATCTTTTCCTACCTAGTTTTGTTTCCTCTCTGGGTTTTGGCATCTCAACATCATTGTCTTCAATGGAACTACACGAAGACTCACTATCATCATCGGATTCGCTATCACTACTACTACCGCTATCGCTACAAAAACCTTCCTCTTTCCTGAAATCATCATCGCGAGGCGTTGTTTTCAACGTCCTTCATGGACGACGCAGGTAGTTGACGCTGACAGTTTGTCAGAATCGCGCATACGATTTTTTGTTCGCTTATGCCAACCAAAAAGACCTACTACGTCAGCAGCGTGTAAACAACCATTTAGAAATCTCAAACGATATTTCTGTCATTAATGGAGAGGCAAGGACGGCAACCAAGACTAGCTACCAGAAATTTTACTCCGGCTTTTTTCATTGTGGACAATACACTTTTAATGTCAAAGAAAATTTGCAAAACTATCCATGTCGGTTTTCATCGGCACGTGCATCTCGGGCATTTTGAATTTACACAGTCACGGTCTTACGAGGAAGGTTTTCGTGAACAAATCATCGTGTATGTGATAAGAAGAGTTAGAACAACACATATGTTCAATTTTTATCACAATATTTGCAATATTGTTGATTTAGGGCGAAAACGAAAATACTGACTAAATTTTTTCTTTTGAGTGTATTTAAATATTTATTTTAATATTTATATTGAGGTATTTACATTTTTTTAAATTATATATTCAGTTTGGTATTTTTACACTCAGATGCAGTCGTTGTCTATCATGAAATATATATTAACAAAACAAAGCTTGAAAATTATAGACAATTTAAAAATTTTATATTCAGATGAAGTCGCTGAAGGAAAATATATCAACGTTGCGACAAAAATATGATCATGCGCAGAGTGAAATTTTGCTGCTAGATTTTAACTTGTTTGATAGTGTAAAGATCTTAATTTTTAAGCTAGATTGTAGTGAGAATAGCTTTACACTATTATAACATGCCAACTTGTAGTTCCATATTTTTGTTGATCATGGTTAAAGAGGATAGCTTAACACTTTATAATATGAATAGTTTTAATATTTTTAAATCTCTTATTTGCATTAAGAAATATTGCAGGGAACAGACGGTTTTAACATATAATACCGGTAGCTGAACATATGAATTTCCTACACACATCTTTATGATAACATTAACTGTTGAAAATTAGTTGCTAATTATAACTGTTGTTGCCAAAGTCTTTACGAATACAAAACAAAAAGGTAGATTCTATATCAAGAAATCTGTAAATAATAAATTTATTTCTTTGTCTTAGGCTTATCTTAGTTACTATGCACCATTATTTTTTTATCAGCTTGCTTGTGATACCTGCTTTAGGATGTTTTAATTTTGCATGTTAGTATGTCAGCTAAATTTGTGATCGCTTGATAAAATTATTCTTAACTTTTATATGCATCTTAACTTATTGCCATACTTGTACTTGTATTTTGTTTCTTATGTGTTTCTGTGTGTTGTTATTATTGTGTATGTCTATAAATACTTTTATGTGCTAATATGTTCTTATATACCATAATGTGCTATGTGGTGCTTAATGCTTTTTATGTCTTATGAATGCTTTTATGCTCATATGTGCTAATAATCCTTTTTATTACAGTAATTTTGTTGTAAGTCGGTTTTAAAAGCTCCTAAGAGCTTATGTTATAATGTTATATTCATCGACTTTTGTAAATAAAATTTACTTGACTTGACTATGATTTAAACCGCATTTAACCACTCAGTCCATTTGTTTGAGAAGATTTATTGATAACATAAGATGCCATAAGATAATGCACACGTTTTAAATAGATTATTGCCTCGAGGCACTAGGGGTATATCGGTAAATCTTGTCACGTGGGTCGCGGTACTATTTTTCTATAAATAGAATTCCCAATTACAACATGATTGGCTTAAACGGACGAATTGATTATTTGAAAATTTCTGATTGGTCCATTAGTATAACTTACTGAATTTGCGATCCTCGGTCTTCTATTTCACAACTAGATACCAATAGGGGATAATTGGCTCTAGCCATAGTCGAGGCAACGACTGTAATTGCGTTCGGCATCAAATTGAATATAACTATTTGTCTTGGTGTTTAGCTTCGTTGTTCTAAACAATAACAGCAAGTTTATGTGTTAACAGATACACTGCATTTACAGATATAAATCTATAAATACTCCTGACAGTTTAGTTATATGATGTCGACGTATCGATTACGTCTTTATTCAACATCTTAAAAAGATTAGTTACGAAACTAGGACCAAATATCTAAAATACGCAACTACTTTTAAATAATCATTATGTTGGTCAATTATCATCAAACGTTTCCCATTATATTACAGCCGGGAGATACGAACAAAGAAAAACAAACCATATGCGTAAACTGATATAATTTATTTACAAATTTAAATCTTCATAAGTCTCCAGAAATAAACATATAGAAATTTATATATTAAATTTTTACCAATACAACACTATTAAATTTAATTTTATTATTGCCATGTGTCACAAACTCTACAGTTTTAACTGGGTTTGATATTCACTCCTGTACTTGCCAGCATTACCTCCTGAATATCACTTTCAATTTCAAATGTTTTTAATAAACACACAACGCAACAAAATACAGATTTCCAAGTGTCACGTGATCTGTGATAATTCCGTCGATGGGCGAAAACACCCTTCTAATCTGAAAAATTAAGAAACAAACGTTATCTTTGCCGCTAGAAAATATGTCGTATGGGGTGTAGCGGATGTCTAAAAATCCTTTTATGTATCGCCAAGAACAATGTAAAGGCCCATCAGCACTAATTCTCAAAAAGGTTTACGTAAATAATTCGTTTCATCACGTTCAACAGAACTTTGCAAATTGGTATAGCCGATGTTCAACCAGAAGTTTTTAGAAACGTAATTCTCGCTCTTGAACTGTTAACGCATCAAAGATTTATTTCCGCCGAACAAAGACAGTATGTGGGTGAAAATTATCACAACCCGTTAGATGAGCCTGAATCGAAAAGGAAAATACAAGAGTTGAGAAACTTCATAATAAACATAAACCGCAGACAAATGTCAGTTCAAGGCGCAAACGCAGCTTCAAATACCCTTGTTGCGGTAATGAAGTTATCAGACAGAGTCCATTTTCGACAACCATGCCTAGACATCCCACTTTATGTACTGGATCATTTCAAGACATATACCTAGACTTTTTGGCTATGTCTGAAGTTTCATTGTACGGAATAAACAAGTGGAATGGCGTTCATCCCGAAATGCGAAACAGTTTAGATTTTTTTGAATCATTAATGAGCACCTTTGAGACGAATACGGATAATATAACAACCCCGCAATATCACCTACCTACGCTGATCAGTAACGGAAAGGAGATGTAACCTACAGTTGTCATATGGGTGTTGCCGAACACTTTCGATTATATGTTGAATAAAACGAAGCTACTTACAACGCATTATGGTAGCGTTCGACAGGTTTTATCGAAATTGACTTTGTCACATCCAATGAACCATATGGCTCCCCAAGAGAGTGTTCGCCAAGAAGGATACGATTTTATTCTAGACAACAACGGAACGATGTCTCATAATATATACGAATTTCCAAATACGTATCATACCATGACGCTTAAAGGTAAAGTAGCTCTAGTCGTTCCATTAGATCAAAGTGTATTGGTGGAAAAGAGTTTGAATGAATGCGGTTTAAGAAATATCACCTGTTTTGACACAATAATACCGCAAGGAACTGTGTTAACAGATACAGGTTTACCAAACAGGCATGGTTTCGGTTGCTTAAGACCAAGTACTGTCAGTTTTAGAGACCATCATGGAAAGCTACACACTATACCCGAAATTAATTGGGAATCGAAAAAGTGGTTGCCTTTTGTACACAATTGTTTCAATCCGTTTTATTGTTGCACCGTGGACAGAGATCGAGGTTTGAGAATTTTTGATGAAGTTGGTAGATTGCTTTTTAGAGGCTCTCAATATATCGACGATTCCGTTTTTCGCACTCAAGGAGAGTTCAAACTAAAACCCGATCATACATTAAAAAATATACGGCAATCGTTCTTGTTTTTCTCAAAACACCCAAACTCGAAAGAATCAAATAAGGAATATAACAGTGAGAATTCAATAATGTTGAACACGCTAGTTATTGATAATTATCATTACGACGAAAATCTTTTCGTAAACAATGTAATAAACTGTATGGCTAGATATGAAGAGTTCTCCAAACAAGTGGCAATTATAATGAACGCATGCTTTCCAGGTCAAAGCGAATCTCAAATCTTCGAATCTAATTATACGATTCCAAAAGTTGGAGATCATCACATGCCGGAAACACTTTTAAAAGAATTGGAATTACCTCAATTAGATGATTTCTTTGTTGATGACATGTTACAATCATATCCCAAAAGAAAACTATATAGAAATACGGAATACATAGTCTCTAACATAATGAGCAGTGATATCTGGGTTGGATACATTATCCGTACCTTTGATTATTAACAACGGACGGAAAGAGTTAGATGAGCAGCTGAAAAAGAGATTAGAGTTAGTTGTAAAAGTAGTTAGGGGTTTTCCGAATGCTGCCTACACTTTAACGCCAAATATGTTAAACTTGATAAATCCTGGTTTTTCGATGATGTGGTTAATGGAAAACATAGTGGAAGATGAAGGAATAGTAATGAGTAGACCGGCGAGCTTCACCAACATTTCTTCAATACCTATAGCTAAACGACAAACCAAAGCGGACTCACAATTCGCTTACACCTATCAAAACAATGTGGCTATATACAAACAAGCGCTAAATCATGTATCTATCGCTGTTCCTAATGCCTATTTTTCTAAAAACATCTCGCTCGCCACAACGTTTTGTTTAGGTCCAGAACAGCTAGGTGGAAACCAATGGGAAAAAAATCAAAACCTCATCAATGGTTCTTTTGAAAGCAATGAATGGTTTCAAGCGGATAAATCCATGACAAATTCGCCTTGGATTCCTTTGATGGCGGGACCGTATCAATCGATTAGTTATTGGAGCGGATATATGAGTCCCGTAGGTAGAGTAAATGGGCATTATGAAAGCCAAGCTGATTTTGAAGCTAGATTTTACAATACAAACGAAATGGACATTTTACATCCCGGAGTTTACACAATGAATGATGTTTGGACCAACATGAACGTGAACATTAACAGATGTCTGTTCATTCACCCTAACGCTTATGAGGATAAATTCTTTCCTTTGTACAAATACGTACACTTCAATCCTTATAGTAACATTAGAAATAACATATACAAAATAAATTGCAACAGATTGAATGGTATGAAAAACCCAGCACAACAGAATTTTGATTACGAAATGACAGATAGATGTGTGTTGGCTAAACTTCTCTCTCACGTTAGTGGAGTAGCACTTGTGAAAACGTGCGCTTCAGACCCAGCGCTAATTGCCCCCGATAAAAAGTTAAAGACTCCAGTTACTGGTGTTGTGCACGGAACCAACTCTAATTGTCTACATTATAAAATAACTGGAGGTGTAAATTTCGAGAAATTCGAAAAACACGGAGTGAATCAATATACATTCTATTAAAACTGAAAAAAAGATGTAAGCGTTTTAAAGTGTAAAAGAGTTCAAAGATCGTAAAATTAGAAACAACCAATCAAAATAAGTCACGTGATTATGATTAAACAAAAAACCCATTATATATAAAGGGGCTTTAATTATTATTTAGTAAAGCGGTTTATATATTTGTGTATACAAATCACCATTTGAAAAACTAAAACAGAAGAAGAACAAAAAACTAACAAAATGCGAACAACATTTTGTGATGAATTTGGATCAGAGGTTGAAAAATCCAAGCATATTCCTCTAACCTGTTGTCTATTCGCTATGACGAAACCTTATGAAGGAGATGAACTAAGTTTCGACAGACTAGATGATGAACCATATGGATCATGGTACAAATCAAAACCGTGTGAAGATTTCAGCATTGAAGCGCTTGTTACTAGGATGGAATGTGATAGAGATTCATCTTTCATCATTGTCTTTGACGATTTATTAAATGAACACGAAAAGATTTTGAGTGGAGAAGGGACTGTTGGCGATCATCTTACAGGAAAAATGAATCTTTCCGAATTACTACTTCCAAAAGGAGTAATTCCAATAAGTCACATTAGGGTGAAAGGAGAATGTTTTGATGTGCAAGTGAGTCTTAGTGATATGGAGAAGATATGTTCTCACTGTATACACTCGCGTTGCGTGGTGGATTGGATATGCGATAAAGCGGGACATATAAACTCGACTAAAATCGAACAGACGTCCTACCCACTAAAGTTTAAACGATTGATATACGAACATGTTCTACACGATTATAAGTGTTGTTCACTCACTGAACAGACATACTTAATGGTTAAACGCGTGGAGGATCGATTTCGTATAGTGAACAGTTTAAAAACTAAAATCGACAGTTTATCTGTAAAAGAAATGGTCAACGAAGGGAAACAGTTAGGTGAAGATGTTTCTCATTCGAGATATCTTTCGTTTCAAACGCTCCTGTCTACAATGGACTGCAAAAAATATCCAACGAACATCACTGTTGATCAAACAGTGAACGCAAAAAACTAAAAACTAAACTCTTTATTGTACAAAATAAAAAACTGCGTTGTTTGTTTTCAAGTGTGTTAGTGTTAGAAAAAGTTGTTTGCATTTTTTCTTTTCTGTTTTGTATGTATGTATGTATGTTTATGAATATAATGTATGTATAATGTTAGTTAGTTAGTATTGCTAGTAAAAAAATGTAACATACAAAAAAAATGAGAAAAACCAAAAATAAGGAGGGGGTTGTATATTTCGAACTATATTATCTGTCAGCACAAACTGAAAAAAGGGGGGGTGTGAGTTTTGCGTTTAAATCGATGATTAGTTTATTTTGCTCTTTAAGTTTGTATATGAACCGATTTTTGTTAGTAGTTGATGGAAATTAGTTTTGTGACTGGTGAAATGTTTGATGAGAAAGTTGTATAATTTGTGAGATCGTTTTTAATTCCTGCTGTATATTTTTTGCATTGAAAATGTTTTCGCATGATCGTAAAATTTCTATATTGTAAAATGTATATTACAAATGTTAATTTTCATGTTACTGCAAATAAACATGTTGATAGTTTTACAAAACCGTTGAGTCTTTTTTTTATAGTTTTGAGCGATGAAAAAAAAACAAAACGAGAATTGTAAAAAGATTCTAGTTTTTTAGGGCGAAAAAAAATGACATAAAAAAGGAGAGACATATAGGTATAGAGTACTAGAAAAAAAACTGTCATAAATTATGGATGGAAAACGAGTTGTCCAAAAAATGGAGTCACATCTAAAAACTGTGAAATTGAGTCATCTGATAGTATTAATCAGCGATGACTGATAAAGTTATTTGTAGGTGTCCTAGATATGCACCGTACAAAGATAATTAGGTTAATGATACCCAAACCCTTAAAGTCACGTGTTTATATAGACCAATCGAAAAGGAGTAATGGCTGCGCTTCCTGTTAACACCGGAAGTTGAAACTAATGATGATAATTTTCTCAATTTTTAAGGATTGTAAATATTCTGAACGCAATTTTTCACTCGAAAACGAAGAGGAAAATAAAAATCCTTTTTATACGAAAAATTGACAAGATTTCTTTTGATATAAAGTTGTTAACTGATCTACAAACATTGAGGACATTTTTTCTCTGCTGAGTTTTTAGCTGTAGTTTTTAGGGAGTTTTCTTCGGTGACTGAAAATTGTCAGTTCATATTCCTGATTTCGGTAACATTTCTTGTTTTGAGGGAAAAAAACATTCCTTCACTTGTTTGTTTTTGTGGTGACTGGACATTGTCAATTGATATTCCTGATTTCGGTAAAAACGAAACATTTCTTTGTTGTGGGAAATTACCACTCATTTTACTCCTAAAACTGAACTACCATAAGAAAGAAAACAGAAGAAAATTGATACATTTCAAATACGAATTTTTATTTGGAATGATTGAAGTTTGTAATCATTAAAATATACATAGATATATATACAAAACAATAGAACATTAGACAACAAAAAGCATATAATACACTACAACAATAAAACGCATAATTGTTTTTCTCAGTCCATCTTAAAACGGATAAATGATTTTTCTCAGTCCATCTTAAAAAAACAGAGAATTGATTTTCTCAGTCCATCTTAAAACAGAGAAACTGATTTTTCTCAGTCCAACAAATAAAAAACCACATAAAATTGTCTTTACACAAGTACAACGAACACAAAATGTTATTTACACTATTTTACAGAAATGAAAAAAACAAATTAAAAATGTCACATTTCAAGCATCTTTTAACTACTACGATTCAGAAACAAAATCACAACAAATTCATGAGTTTTCTTGTTGTTTTTTTGTCTGTCTTCTAGTCCTTTTTCCTTTTGTCTCCTTTTTGGCCGGAACTTTAGGGACTGCAAATTCTGTTTGTTGTTGAGAAGCAGAACCATCAGAAACGCTTTGCTTAGCATCGCGTTTCTGAGGACTGCTCTCGTGGTCTCTAGAGTCAACTTGATACTCCTCAAATTGCGGATGGTGAAGGGGCGTTTTGGGTGTGAAATTTTTAGACATTTGTAAGAGATTGAACAGGCCTTTATTACCTTGGCCGCCAAACGCGGATGGCAATCGTGCGGGCGATGTCGCTTGATTAGCATTGACACCAGCCAGAATGTCTCTGGTCGTGTCTACTGTAAATGAGAGACCGGAAAATGTAATGGTATACAAGTCCGATTTACTCAGGTTTTCGCGAGCAAGTTCAGCCATGAAAACTTCAGTTTCGTTCATGAAACAACTCTGACAATATTTAGCGACCAGTCTTCTTTCCGACTCAATCATGTGTCCGTACTTAACGCGTTTTTTCTTGCAACAGACGCAAATAGCTTTGTCGGCCGCTTTTTCGCGAATAACATCTGTGGGAGCTTTAATCCTACGCCTGTACGCGGCCTGCTCCTTGATCCTTCTCTTAGTGCCACCACCGGTCAGCTCTAACACCAGGGCGATTATCCTTACTGCGGCCATTTCAGCCCAGGACATGAGTTCGGGCGAGTTTTTAGCCGCTTCTACCAACCTGTTGTGGATGTTCACTATTTTCGCGTCAATATCATAGTTGATGCATTTTAAACCCTCTTGCCTCATTTCTTCTTCGCTTCTCTCGTATTTGGTGGAGTTCATGGCGGCCAATTCGGCGCTGTACATGGGCATCCACGTGAGATAGTACATAAACTCCTGAGGTGTAATGAACTTCAGGAGTTTTGCATCCTCACAGTCGATGTTAAACCCTTGCAATTTCTGCCAGTAACCGTAAAACTGGTGATTCGGATCAACATCTTCGAATTTAGGCATGCATAAATTTACCTTGTTATGCCCGTTAGGAACCGTTTTCATGACGATTTGAAGTTCCTCGAGAAATTTCTTAAAATCTTTCGTGCTCTTACCGCAAATCGGATTCGAGCACACTAAGGACCTACCTTCAGTCAAAGTTTTGGTCATGTTGGTTAACACGTCTTATTTGTGTTGCAACGATTTAAATTCCACTTTGGACGGCGCTACAACTTCTTCCATTTTCCCAACCGCCTCAACTAATTTACTCATAGTCTCTTTTTCAAACTGAGTAAGTTTGTCATCGGTGGATAATTTAGTTCGCTTTAATTGTTCGAGCAAATCTGTCATCAACGAGACCATCGATCTTACCTGGGTATTAGCTTCGTCTCCTCCAGATGGGGTTGGAAGCTGTGTTGTTGACGGTACATAAGTTGGTGCACCCGTGGGTGAAGCCACAGCCTGTTTCTTATGAGGCGGAGAGGCGGTCTGAGCGCGTTCCTCAGAGTTAGAAGAACGTTTGACAGGCTTTACATTCGCGTTATTTCGTCTGTACTGATGTTTCTCCCTGTCATAAATCATCAAGGGCTCACCTTCAGGTTTTTTAGCCGGTGGTTTCCCCGGCGTTTTCGGTACAATTCTGGTATACTTAACAGTAGTGTAAAACTGCCGATCCGTCAATCCGGTGGCCTCTGTATGACCTTATCTGACCAGTCACCTGTCCTCAGGTGACCCCAATCAGCCAGCCTGTCCACTGATCCGATATTGACCAGTCACCTGTAACGCTAGTGCATTAACCTTATGTGGCCCCTGTATGACCTTATCTGACCAGTCACCTGTCCTCAGGTGACCCCAATCAGCCAGCCTGTCCACTGATCCGATATTGACCAGTCACCTGTAACGCTAGTGCATTAACCTTATGTCAACCACCTGTTTGATGACCTTAGTTTAATGACCATGTCCTCAACTGAAACCGCCAAAACTTGTTTGAAAAAAAAAATGTCCACTAAAACGTTTGATAGTAAAACTTGGAGTAAGATTTTAAAGTTGAAACGTCAGGTTCTTTTATGGGAACAATGTATGGCTATTGTTTTAAAGAAGAAGAACTTGTGTAACAGAAGCAGACTGGTTTTACGTTGTGCTTTAAGGGAGCTTCAAAAGCGCTTCAATCTGATTAAAAGTGGATCCTGGCAGGGCTTGAATGTATTTTCTCTACAGAGTCGGATACAATCTCTCACGGGAGTTGGTGAAGTTTATATACAACTCTATGAAAAGTATGAGAGAAAGTATTTCCAATATGCTAGGAACAGATTTCGTTTATTGTTGTAACTGAAAACTATTTTCTTTGACAGTATAAAAGTGAATTGCAACACAGTAAATTCGTCACAGGTGACAGTGTCTCAAACCTGCCTTGATAATATTAGAGAATTTCTCCTTCGAAGATTTCAAACAGAAGTTGTGTAAACATGTCAGAACCAACTGTAGAAAATGTGGAATATCATATTCTTTGCAGACTTGAACTGGATTTACGTTTTATGTTTGCAAAAGCAGTCATAGCTGATATTAATCTTACTGTACTGTCACACTGCTATGGTTGTGAAATCAATCACCCTTCCCAGAGAGAACATGCGTGTATTATGTTAAGAGCGAGGAGCGGTTAGATTGGTATGGTAATGAAACATTTGAAAATCTGGACAAGAAAGAATTAATATCACAGTGGTATCACAGAATGAAAGCCAGTGGAAATGAAACAACAAATAAACTTCTGCTTAAATTTTTTGATAAATTATCTTCAGAAGCATTATCAGAACCTTGGAAGGAAAAGGTATTACAAACCGCTCATCGCATCTTTAGACTTGATGATTAACATTTCTGTAGTTCATATATGAGTTGTTGCATTAGTCACATATTTAGTCCATACAGTGAATAAAGGATTTCATTCTTTACTTGGATGTCATACAGTGAACAACTAAATATGAACTCAATGGATGCAACTTGCGTTAGCCTGGTTGGTCTCGAGTATTATGAGAACAGATTGAAAACATTTGACATCTATCCAAAGCAGATGTTACCGGATAAATATCAACTGGCTAGAGCAGGATTTTATTACACAGGAAAAGGAGATGTTGTGATCTGATTTCGATGTGGTGTTAAAATCAATTCATGGGAAAGACATGATAATGCTATGTTGGAACATCATAGATGCTCTCCAAACTGTGACTTTATCAAAATGGTGGGAATTGAATCCTCTCAACTACCCACAATGGAAACACCCACATTCAAATTCGGATCTAGTACATCAACAGGAGCGAATTTATTTGTAAAACGTTATTGAAACGAATAGGTTGTGATTTTTCTCACTAATAATCAGTTGGTTTTATGTTCAAAATATGACCCAAGCTCAATTGAATTCAGTTGGATTTAAGCTGAGAGAGGAAGTTGACATAGTTTCAGTTGACTATTCATCAAAAAAATCTAAAATTAAATGTGTTTTATCTGACCAGAGTGAACTGACAATAAAACCTTGGAAAAGCGGCACAGT
Organism: Corbicula japonica; assembly: GCA_038501625.1. NCBI lineage: Eukaryota > Metazoa > Mollusca > Bivalvia > Venerida > Cyrenidae > Corbicula > Corbicula japonica. The sequence goes on from JAZAYU010000211.1 coordinate 461,871, forward strand.
TATCATTCTAGAGGAAGACGGTAGGAAAGTGAGATTGAGTACCGAGTTTTTCTTCAGCCTTTACAATTTGAGAGAAAGCTTGCTGTTTTTGAACTCCATAGTTCCCAACAGAAAATGAGTGACAGATTTGCTTTTAACAACGTTTATACATTTCCAAAGTATACTTTTTATGAGGATCGTTTGAAAACCTATACAAACTGGCCAAAACAGATGATTCCAAACAAACATTCACTGGCAAAAGCAGGGTTTTACTATACCAATATCGGTAACATTTTTTCATTGGATGACTATGGATGACCCGTGGGAGGAGCATCGAAAACACTCGAAAGACTGTATATATATACTGAAAGGATAAAGAAACGCAGGGTAACATTTGTTCCGATATATTAAGAACGCGTTCTCCAAATAAAGTGAAACTTTGTGTATTGAGTTATTAGGTCATGATACACCTTAACATGTGTCGAAAGTGAATAAAACTTGTCTCCACTGCCTCAGTGTAAACCGTCGTGGAGCATGAGCTTTCGAACCTGCCTATCCAATTGTTACCCTGCGTTTCTTTATCCTTTCAGTATATAAACATGATCGGTGATGATACTATTCAGTCAGAATCAGTATTGACTAGCAATCACTTCGGAGCTATCGGTCAAGAAATTACGATTACAAAACCAACTAGTTTTCAGTTCGGAGATAAAATTTGGATATAGAATATTAACTTTTCAGTTTGGTAAAAGATATTTGGACATACAATTTCAACTTTTCAGTTTGGAGAAGATATTTTATCATAAACTTTCAGTCAATGATGGATGTTACCAGTGACCTCATAATGGAATCTTACTTTAAAATTCTTCAAGCTAGAGCTGTATTAGACACTTTCAACGATGTGGTGAAAGAACAATGCTATGGGTGTGAAACCAACTCCTGCAGCCAGAGAGATCATATCTGTATAATGCTAACTGAATCTGAACTGTTAGACATGTATTTCGATAACATGCTTGGAAAAGTTAACTTTGATGAACTATTTTCCAGTTGGGAACAAGCCGTGCAGAAACTTGAATTACCATCAGACATTGTTTCATTAGTGAAAATTAAGTACTCTTCAGAAGAGTGGAAGAAACATATCAACTCTCAAACATGGATGAAAGAGCTTAGACGAACTGTCTCTAGAATGAAAGCTTTGGACAAACGTTTATTATGAACATTCTGTCAAATGTATTTATCAGTTTAATTTTACTTATTATGTATTCATTTGTTTTACTTCTAATGTAGAAATAAATATATTTAAACTATGTATGTTTTGTTTCCTCTAAACCTTTAAAAGGATACTATCGCCTCTCATTTGTATAAACCCAAATTTGAAACTTATTTTTTTTTTATTATAAAAAGTTAAACAGATTTTATAAACTTAATGTCAGTGACAAATCTGGGTTTGTGCAAATTTGTAGTGAAATATCCTGAGCTCAACACATTGTAAAACAATGATCAAGAAAGTCCATTCACTTTCAAAAATACATAAAAATTAAGAAAAAAATATATATAAGTCGATGCATGGACCTTCTTGTTCATTATTTTGTATCGTGTTGACAATGGATAATAAGAAAAAGGATGAGATACTCAATAAATATTATTTTAATGTTAAGAATGCTTCAGCATACAGAGGAGCAAACAAAGTATATCAAATCCTCGAAAAAAAATATCCTGGAATATTCACTTTACACTATATTCAACAATGGTTGAATAAACAAGATAGTTACTCTACTTCAAAACAAGTCCATAGAAAATATAACATGGCGTCTGTTCGGGTGTCTTCCATTGATGAGCAGTATGATGCAGATCTTATGTCCGTGGGAAATCTGTCAAAAGAAAACAATGGAGTGAAATACTTGCTATTTGTTATAGATATCTTTTCAAGATTTTTATGGGTAAAACCACTGAAAGACAAAACAGCAAAAACTGTTTTACAGGCTATGAAAGATATTTTTAAGGACAGAAAACCAATGAAATTGAGAAGCGATAAGGGATCAGAATTCAATAATCAATGGTTTAAAAAATTTATGAGTGAAAAAAACGTGCACTACTTTGTCACCCAAAACACACCCAAGGCCAATTATGTGGAGCGCGTGCAACGTACAATTAGAACTTTGATGTATCGAATGATGCGACAACAACGAAATTATCACTACATTGATAAACTGGATGAGATTGTAAGAAATTACAATAGTTCCCCACATTCCAGTTTGAAAGGTTTAGCACCAAAAGATGTCAATAAAAACAATGAGGCTGATATTTGGGCACAAATGTATTTAAAAAAATCAAAACCTCCAAAGAGAGTGGCCTCTTTCAAATTTAAAATTGGGGATTATGTTAGAATTAGCTATTTAAAACACCCTTTTCGAAAAAATTATGAACAACAATATACATCAGAAGTGTTTAAAATTCGGAGAAGATATCGGATGCAGGGTATACCTTTGTATAAACTCTATGATCTGAAAGACGAGGAAATCAAAGGATCTTTTTATCAAGCAGAACTTCAAAAAGTAGATAAAAATGAAGATAGTCTTTGGTATGTTGAGAAAATATTACGAAAAAGAAAACGTGATGGAAAACTGCAGTATCTTATAAAATGGCAAGACTATGGTGATAAATTTAATTCATGGGTAGATGCCAAAGACATTGAATAAAAACAGTAACATCATGGATCGCTACATTTACGTTAACAGTGATGAAAGTGATGGATACTTTCAAGATAATAAGGTTTATAAATTCAAAGTGCATTTAAATACACCATTGTTTTTTGAAGGGTTTTGGAAAGTTGCTGTAACAGAATTTTATGCTGAAAGGGACAATCAAGCCAAAGTTTCTAAATTCACAAACACTGACATTATTCTTATTTCTTCAGACATCATATCAGAGAGTATAGTTTTGGGAAATGAACAACCCATATTGAGGCGTATGCGGAAAACCTCCACTACAGCATGGAACTATGTATTTGATTCCCCCTATTATTTACCTTTGAAGAAAAAGCAATTAATGGAATTTGAAATTACTATAAAAGATGGTAATAATGAGGATTTTGCTTCATTTTTAAAGTCACCAGTGCACCTGACACTTCATTTTAAACGTTATCCATTTTACACGAATCATGAATCACTCTAAACTGTATGTGCCAAATCCGCAAAAATGGATAGATTTTTTAAAACAAATTTCAAGTAAACAAAAACTTACACAATATGGTGCCGGGAAGATGTTACATATAACCACGAAGGAAACCACCACCACCACCAAACCAGTCGAAGTGAAATCTGTAGCTCCTGCCCAGCAGACGGTGGAACAAGCCAAAAGTGAACTGCAACGAGAAAATATAAATCCTTCATCTATTGAACAAGTATTTCATAAGTCGAAAGGAACCCATCGAGTGCGAATCAAAAAGAGAATAAATCATTATCCAGTGAAAAAAGCAAAAACAGTTGGAAAAACAGCAAAGAAATCTGTTAAAAAAAATAAAAAATCTGAGAAAAAAGGTAAAAATTCTGTGAAAAGGAGTAGAAAACCCACCATAAAATTAACAAAAACTGTGAAAAAAGCAAGTAACAAAGTGAGAAAAAGTTTTACAAAGAAGGATATATTTGATCAGTAAAATGTCTATGTTAAATGCTGAAAGCTTTCATGAAGGAATACCAAAAAATCTTGCTTTATTTGATCTACCACCCACACAAGTTGCTATATCTGATGTCTATTATGAAGAAATTCGACCCGTTTCACAGGTGACCAGTGATGGACCAATTGAATTTACAATAAGCAACCAGAATTCAATGGACTATTTAGACTTAAGTGGATGTCAATTGTATGTGAAATTACAAGTCAAACTTTCAAATGGGAATAAAATGGCTAAAGGTGACTTGACAGGTCCTGTTAACTTATTTTTACAGGCACTGTTCTCTTCAACAGAAGTAACACTACAAAATAAAACTGTGATCTCATGTAATTACAATCCTTACAGAGCTATGTTTCAAACATTACTCAATTATGGTCAAGATGCTAAATCATCTCAACTCACATCACAACTTTTCTACAAAGATGAAAATGATCACCCAGAAGATCCTTCAGCAAATGGGGCTAATAGTGGTCTCTTTGTTAGGGCTACATTCATTGCCGAATCTACAACTCTTGACCTTCAAGGTCCAATATACCACGACTTGTTCTCTATGTCAAGGTATCTCCTGAATCAAACTGATGTTAAACTAAAATTATACAGAAGCTCACCAGCTTTCTGCCTATGTTCAGGTGAATCTACACCTAGCTATCAGATAGATATATTAGATACATACATGTTAGCAAAGAAAGTTAGACTCAATCCCGCAGTTATCATTGGTCACTCTGAACTTCTAAAAAGTGCCAATGCAAAATATCCTTTCAATCGAACAGAATGTAGAGTTCAAAGCATTGCACAGGGAAGTACTTCATTTCACTGGGAAAACCTATTCCAGGGTCATAAGCCAAACAGAGTGCTTGTTGCATTTGTGAAATCGAATGCTCTTTCAGGAAATTATGCTGAAAACCCCTTTAACTTTTTAAATTGTGGGATAAGAAACATTTGCCTGTATGCTGACGGTTTACCTGTTATGGGAAATCCTCTGAAACTTGACTTTTCAAAATCGAATGGGGCTAATGTCATTCGAGCTTACACCAACATGTTTGTCACTGCTGGAATCTGGAACAAAAACGAGGGAAACTATGTAAATAGATCTGATTTCATCACTGGTAGCACATTGTTTTGTTTTCAACTAGAACCTAATTTCCCTGAAGAAGGGGAATACTTGTCATTACTGAAGACTGGCAATGTGAGACTTGATGTACAGTTTGGAACACCTTTGACTGGTGAGTGCTCGATTTTGTTGTTTTTGTTGTTTTTTTGATGTTTTAAATAACAAAAGTATTTTTTTTTCATAGTTGATTGAGCAACCATGTTATCATTAGTACACACTTTTTCTTAAGACCATTTTGTATGAATTAAATATTTTATGCTTACTCTCAAAAGCTTGTGATCATGTTTATTTCAGAAACCATCAGCTGCATTGTGTACAGTGAAAGTCCCGGATACTTTGAAATAAATAAAGAGAGAGATATCATTACAGAATGAACACTGGAGAACTACAGTGTATTATCAATTGTGACACTTTGCTAAAAAAGCATATACTTGGAGTTTTCCCTGCTGATGATCTGCCACAGACACTTACCTACTTTCCATGCGGTTTTATTGTAAATTCCCAACCACGGTCGCAGACTGGTCAACACTGGCTGGCATTCTACTTTCCTACAAGAAACAAAGCAGAGTTTTTCGATAGTTATGGTGAAAAACCAGAACGCTACAATGACTTTTTCCCCAAATATTTAAGTGCTTTTTCCAATATTGCACTGAACAATATTCAAATACAGAGCAACTATTCAAATGTGTGTGGACTATACTGTTTATTTTATCTTATGCAACGACTACAGAACAAAAGCATGCAAAGTATTGTGTCAATGTTTTCTACAAACTTGATTGAAAATGATGTTTTTATTTACAATTATATGTCACATGTATTTTGTTATTGTGGAAGCACATGTCATGTACATACACAATCATGTAAGCCAAAAATAAAAGTGATATAAATCAATTTTGTGTTTTTATTTATTTTTTTTTCCACTGCTTAAAGGTATAAATCAGTCAATAACATCATACACCCTACACTGTAACTTGCTTAGCTGTGAGGGAAAGTGGATAAAATGAGTGGAGCAGTAATTAAATTTGAAAGTCCTACAACCTGTATTATGGCAGGAAGTACTGGAAGTGGGAAAACTACCTTTTTGTTTGAACTTTTGAAACAAGCGGATGAAATGTTTCAAACACCACCAACAACCATTTTCTATTGTTATGGAATATATCAATCTTTATATGATAGTATGAAAAAAGACATTAGAAATATAGAGTTCTTTAATGGATTACCATCTCAAGAAGACCTTGAGGGTTGGGCAAGTAATGATTCTCACAACATTATTATTCTCGATGATCTAATGGGTAGAGCATCAGAGAGCAGAAACATTGCCGACTTGTTTACCCAGTTTAGTCATCACTTAAACTTCACAGTGTTTTTTATCACTCAGAATGTATATTCTGGTGGAAAACAGTTCCGAACCATTAGTCTAAACACACACTACTTTATCTTATTTAAGAACCAGAGAGACAAAATGCAAATCCAAACATTTGGAAAACAATTATTTCTGGGTGAACTGAACTTTTTCCTAGATGCCTACATGCGAGCTGTAGGAAGGAAATATGGATACCTGCTTATTGATATATCACCACACTCTGATCCAAGATATAAATTGCGCACGGATGTTCTCCCAGGTCAGACCACTATTGTCTACTGTTCTGTAAAAAACAAATAATGAGTGAACTGGTTAGAAAAGAAAGATTTTTTATTCAATTATTGCTGAATACATTTCCCAAACAACAAAAAATGTTAATAAATACAATATCAATATCACAGTTGAAAGCTATCGTGCAAATAATTTATAACATACTGCAAGGTGTAGTGAAATTGGGAAAGGATGATATAAAAAAATTAAAAAGAAACAGAACTATTATTCGTGAATTCATCAGCAAAGGATTACCATTAAAACGAAGAAAACAATTGCTAGCGAAATATTTTAAATATATACAATTCTTGTTAAAAAGTTGTGAAAAAGAAACATGGCTGAAGAACTAGTTCTTATCTCTAAAATCCAATATGAAAAACTTTTGACTGACTTAGAAAAACAAAAGACACATTTACCCGACATAAAAGAGTCAACTCAAAGTGCTTCAAACATAGAAAATTCAAGTAAAGACATACAACTTGGCGGTCAGAAAGATAGTGGTGTTAAATCAAATAAGTTAACTGAAGTGGAAAAAAAAGATGGGAAAATTACTGCTTCTAAAGGAGTCAAGTTATACGTTCGGAAGCCAATATCAAAACTTGACTTCATAAAGAAAGCTAAAAGACAATCAAAATCAGTCAAGTGGATTGACTATCAAATATAATAAAATATCTGTTCAGGTTTATTTCACTCACTTATACTTTATCAAAACAAATATCTAGCAGTTAATGAATATTTATGAGTTTGTATAAATCACCATATACTGCAAGTGAGTGTCATTAGTGAAGTAGCTCACAATGTCGCAGGATCAATTTATTGAGGAGTTAATATCTCGCTACCCAAATGGGTATGAAAAACTAGAAACTGAAATACAGTCTTTGAAAAGGAAATTAGACGATGCGGAATTTAGTGACATTGATGAAGAGGAATACTGTAAATTTGCAGATTCTGTTGAAAATAAAATCAAAAAGCAATGTTCAGCTACTGAAGCAGACTTTAGTTCAGCTACTGAAGCAGACTTTAAATGTTCAATCTGTAGTAAAACTTTTAGCAGGAGATCAAATTTGAATAGACACGTGATAGGTCACAGCAGCACATATAAATGTGGACTATGTAATAAACGTTTTAGAAGGCAGGACTACCTGCAAAATCACCAAAAGAAAATACACAAAGAAAACCTTGAATCCAAATTTTGCTGCAATCATTGTAGCAAGGAATTTCAGGCTTATCAGGATCTTTTTCAACATGTTGTGAAGAATCATCCATTAAGGTCTACACAGCAAACTGGGGGTAGGATACCATTGACTGATAAATCTCAAAAACAACTCCAAGATGATATCATTATACCTGAAGCTAGAAACGAAAATGCTCATCAACAACAGCGACAACAACCACAACATCATCATCAGCAACAAGGTGCTTTGCAAAATGCTGTGCTGGATAGGACTATTTTACCAAGAAATGAAGAGAAATATGACTTGTTGACATTTTTCTCAAATGTCAGACCTGAAATTACAGATTTTTTAATTTCAAGGTTGAAACAGCATGGAATAAAATGGCATCTGTCTGTGCAAGTTGAACTGACAAAGGAAGACATTGATGGAAATATCACTGCTACAAGTAAGCCGCATTTCCTGAGTTTAACATATGCTACACTGAATGGAGATACTTTTTCCCAGCATGAACTTAATGAAGCCTTTCAAAAAATGTCTAAAAGCTTAGAAGCTTACTTGAGGGATTCATCTGGATGGATTATTCGTCAAGTCATCCACCTGAAAATCCATACCGTTATTTACAAGCCTCTTGATGGATCCAGTTACATACCTTTACCGGACAGTTTGAAAAAAACAAATTCCATTATAAACATTGAAAATTATGATGATCAGAAGTGTTTTGTGTATAGTGTTCTCGCTTCGCTGTACCCTGTTGAGTCACAACCTGAATTGGTAAGTCATTATCGCAAGTATGAGCATCAGTTGAACTTGCAAGGAATACATTACCCAGTATCACTCGGGCAGATTGATAAGTTTGAATCCCAGAATACAAACATTTCAGTGAATGTCTTCACATATGAGCAAAAAGAAATCCTACCCCTTAAAATTTCAAAACATAGGGATAGATTACATCATGTCAATTTGTTACTACTACAAAATGAGGAAACAACACATTATTGTTTAATCAAAAATATAAATAAATTCTTAAGTAGATTAAAAACAAATGCTCATCAGCATTTTGTATGTAACTACTGTTTACATATGTTCACCACACAGTCTCGGTTAGACAATCACATTCCATACTGTTCATCAAATGGACCTCAAAAAGTAGAACTACCCACTGAACATAACTGCTTTCTCGAATTTAAAGATTATGAGAAAACACTCAAAGTACCTTTTGTCATTTATGCGGATTTTGAAACATTAAACAGAAAACTAACCTCCTATGACACAGATCCAAACCAGTCCAGCACCACACCCACAACACTGCTAACACCCTGTAGTTTTGGTTACAAAGTGGTGTGTATAGATCCACAGTACACAAAGCCTACAGTCATTTACCGAGGTTCAGATGCATCTGAAAAACTGATAGAATGTTTATTAAAAGAGAAAGAAGAAATACAACAAAGGTTAAAAGTTATTCAACCATTAAATTTGACTAAAGAGGATTACAAGGCTTTTCATAAAGCATCTAGATGTTGCATTTGTCAAAAACCGTTCAATCCAGGTGAGCAACGTGCAAGACATCATGATCATTTTACAGGTCAATTCATTGGGGCAGCTCACATGAACTGCAACATACAATGCAAACAAGCCACATTCATCCCTGTCATATTTCATGGTCTCAAGAATTTTGATGCACATTGTCTATGTCAGAGCAGTAAGCTTAAATGCATACCACAAAACATGGAAAGATATGTCAGTTTTTCTTTAGACAGTTTACGTTTCATAGACAGCTTACAATTTCTACCATCTTCACTTGAAACACTGGTGGAAAATTTGTCAACTGACGGCTATGAGGCTTTCACAAATTTAAAGCAAGAGTTTCCCACACCCTCACATTTTGATTTACTTGTCAGAAAAGGTATTTATCCATATGACTATATGGATGATGAAAGCAAATTTGATGAAAAAACACTTCCTCCAAAACAGGCATTTTACTCCACTATTAAAAGAGAGAACATTTCAGACAGTGATTACAATCATGCTCAAACTGTTTTTAAAACATTGTCATGTCAGAATTTAGGTGACTATCATGATCTCTATCTACAGACTGATGTTTTACTACTCAATGATGTATTTGAACAGTTTAGAAAAGTCCTTCTGAAGCAATATGAGCTAGATCCTTGCCATTTTTACACCAGTCCTGGGCTAAGCTGGCAAGCATTGTTGAAAAAAACAGGGGTTTGTCTTGAACTTTTAACAGATATTGATAAAATCCTATTTGTAGAAAAAGGTATACGTGGGGGAATCAGTCAAATTTCAAATAGGTACAAAAAAGCTAAGAATGAATTTGTAGCAGACTATGATCCTGAAAACCCCACATCTTTCCTTTCATACGTTGATGCTAACAATCTGTATGGGTGGGCTATGAGTCAACCACTGCCACATGGTTTCTTTAGGTTCTTTGAACAGAATGAAATTGAGCAATTTAATGTACATACCATTCCGGTTGATGGCTCAAAAGGTTATATCTTAGAAGTGAGTTTGCGGTATCCAGAACATCTTCACGATCATCACAATGATTTTCCTCTGGCTCCTGAAAGCAAGCACGTTAAAGATGATGAACTCTCACCTTACGCAAAAAGGGTTCTTAAAAATTGCATGGAGTTTTCGAGGATGAAGCATTACCAAATCGTTCCAAAGTTACTTACAACATTACATGACAAGGCTAAATATATAGTGCATTATAGAAACTTACAACTGTACTTACAATTAGGCTTGGAAATCAAGGAGATTCATCGGGTTCTAGAATTTCAACAAGAAGCCTGGATGAAGCCCTATATAGAGTTCAATACTGAAATGAGAAAGAAAGCCAAAACTGCATTTGAGAAGAACTTCTATAAATTGATGAATAATTCAGTTTTCGGTGAGTACTATTCATCTTTTATTTTTCAACATTTACCTACACAGTTACAAGACATGGAAAATACCTTGAACTATAAAAAGTTTCCTCGAGCTGGGATAGATAATGCATTATTTCACAGTAATAGATGTTGTTGAAAAGTTTATAATGAATCCAATTATTTTTAATTACTGAAAAGTGTACTTACAAATATTCTAGTTGTTGAAAAGTTTATAATAAATCCAATTATTTTTAATTACTGAAAAGTGTACTTACCATATGTCTCTTTATTCTTTGCAGGAAAAACCATGGAAAATGTACGCAAACACAAAAACGTAGAGCTTTGTCATCGGAAAAATCGATTACTGAAGCTGTCAGCTAAACCAACTTACAAGACTCACAGGATCTTTTCAGAAGATTTAGTTGCCGTGGAACTACAACGTGCTAAAGTTACTCTTAACAAGCCAATGTATGTTGGCATGTGCATTGAGTAAACATCTAATGTATGACTTTTACTATAACCATCTAAAACGACTCTATGGTGAGAAACTGCAGCTTCAAATGACGGACACAGATTCCTTTCTGTTCTACTGTGAAACAGAAGACATTTTTAATGATATGAAAAATCATATAGATTTGTTTGACACGTCAGATTTTCCGAAACAGCACCCATTGTATAGTGAATTGAACAAAAAGGTTATAGGTAAAATGAAATCAGAAACAAATGAAAAATGTATCTCAGAATTTGCTGGATTGAGATCGAAAATGTATGCTTTTGTCTGTGAGGGGAAAGAAGAAAAAAGGGCTAAGGGAATTTCAAAAGTGACGGTAGTCAAAGATCTCGGACTTGATAGTTATAAACACGCATTGTTTGATGAGACTCAGTTACATTCTAAAATGACACTTATTCGAAGTCGTGATCATCAAATATACTGTGAAAACATTGTGAAAACTGGACTCTCTTGCTTTGACGATAAACGTTATTTGCAGGAAGATGGTATTTCAAGTGTAGCCTATGGACATTACAGACTTAAACACTGAGTGCACTATTGTTCTGATACTATATGTAAATGAACTTTATTTGTATTGGAAATAAATTATAAATTTCAACTGTTTATCTTTCATCGCATAAACAAACTAAAATTTGACTTGAGTTGTTAATAAAAACAAAGTATAATAAATGTTAATATGCTGCTTTTAATTTTCATATATTTATTTACATAGTACAATTATTCTTTCTTTATTTTTTTCTTCTTCTTCGTCTCCTAAAACAATAAAAAAAAAATGTATTTTTGTGAAATCGATTTAATGATCAGTAAAACGATAGTATCAATTAATCTTCAAAAGTCAATTAATTTGCAATTGAGAAAAGTGTTATTTGTAGATTTTATATAAAAAATATCAACTCACCCCCTCGATTGCCTCTATTGGTCCTGTAAAAGAAATTTGTAGTTATATAAATTCATAATTTATAAAGAAATAAATCCCTCAAGAATTACTTCACATATCCAGTAAAAGATATATACCTCATGAAAACATGACACCAATGTTCACGTCGTCCTGGTGTCTGTGTTTCCCACAGACACAGATGACCGGGGACAACTCCCGTCCCTCTAGCATTTCCTTGAAATACGTCAGGAAATGTTCCCGACGTTCTTCGAAACTTAAGTTATTGAAGAGGTTTAAAACCTCTGCAAATGATAGTGGAGATTGTCTCTCCACTATCGTAAATGCAATGCAATTCATTTTAGTACACATGCTTATAGTTTGTGTGAGAGATTGAGCTATGTATCTCTATACTTTTATACTATCATGCAATGCCACCCATTGAATGGGTTTAAGCTTCAGCAGTTAGCATGATTATTATCTACATACCTTATCAAATTGAATGTCAACTCGACTTTATTAACACTTACACGTTAAAATGTCAGCTGATCGTCAACGGGGGTGACACACTGTAATTAAAACAATGTAATATTTAAGCAAATTATGTTACTAAATAAACACTTTAAATATTAATTTGAAATGCAACATTAATGATAATGTAACAATTACAGTGACATACCTCAAATGATGTTCCAGCTTGATACGTATTGTCTTGGAGGGGTATGGTCACAAACTAGAATGAGATTAGTTTCAAACTGTACTAAAATATCCAGTTTGGAATAAATATATTTCAACATTTAATGCAATAGCAGAGATTTATTGAAAAAAAAAACATTCTCGAAGAAATAAAGCTTACCACTGGACTTCGTTGCATTATTACCATCTGTGATTCCTGTTGTTGTTGTTGCTGCTGCTGCTGCTGCCATGGTTGCGGCTGTGGCTGTGGTTGCTGCTGCTGCCATGGTTGCGGCTGTGGCTGTGGTTGCTGCTGCTGCCATGGTTGCGGCTGTGGCTGTGGTTGCTGCTGCTGCTTGTTTTGATGTATCTATTAGATAGAATATTTTAAAAGCTCCTGTTGTCTCTATTTACTATTAAAAATCACCTTAAAACTACACAGTGAACTACACAATGTAAATAAACCAACTTACCTGTTGAAAAGTAATATCATACATTTGTGCTTCCTGTATGAATCGATGCAGAGTCATGGCCTCGTCTAGATTAAGACTTACACCTTTAGATTTAGAAAGATCGAAACGTCCATCCACGAAACATTTTGAAACATCACTTATATGTAAATAGGTACGCCCATTAAAGAAATTGATGCAAACTTCCTTATTTTTTCCGAATTTAGCTCTAGCCTTGACTATATAACCATCCTGGTCGTGAGCTTCATCAAACCCAGATGCCATTTTAGATGCTAAATATGATAGAAACAATAACGTTTTCAAAAGCTAAGTGAAGTGAACGGGGCAGAAAAAATAAAGATTTGAGTATTTATAGGGTTTTGTGCATACATGTGGTTAATTAGTAAAACCACCAATGGAATCCTAGGATATGTTGATTTTCTACTCACTACTAAATGAAGACCAATCGTTGTTTACTGATTAATGAATCTAATTAGTATACAAACTAATGGAATTTCTAACATGCTTCAAACTTCTAACATATTTCAAAATTCTTTTTTCTCACGGGATTTTTAGAACTATTTTGTTTAGTGTAAAGTGGTACTAGTTAACATATGATCTGGAGGTTAAAGTGTCATTTCAATTTCGATCTAATATTTGATATATTGACTTCTATTAATGCCACCATTTTCACTAGGCTAATGTTATATTGATAGTACCAGGTATTCCCAATACGGGTTAACAGTTTTGATGTATATCACACTGGGTGTTTACTTTAGAGTATGAATGATGGTGATTCGGCAGTTTTTTGTTTTTCTTCGTCTTTGGGTTAATTGTGTAACTTCTGGGTTTAAACAATTCTTTGGGTTAATTAACAAATAGGAGGAAGAAAAGTTCATTTGACCTTGACACTTTTACATAAGATAAATACTACGTAGTTTACAATTATTACAAAAGCATTAGTCTAGTAAAAAGTTCACAATGCTTAGGCTTACTATAGTTCTAGTTCTTCTCATAAGAGTCAGTTCTACAGTTGTAGAAATGGATAAAGTGTGTGACATTATTTTAGATGTATTTGTGGACTGTAGTAAGATACAGGATGATTATGTAAGCTTTGAATTCACACAACTGAACAGTGTCATACAAAGAGTAGAACTTAACAGGCTTACAGGCATAATAGATTTGAATAACCTCCCTGCAGTAGAAAGAATAATTGTAAAGTATGGTACACCAACATGTGAGCAGATACTGAGAAATTCACATCCGCTAGAACTTCAGCTTAATTCTGATCAGACACTGACCTGTTTGGTAAGTAAAATACATTAAATTATCATGATATTCAGTATACAGATGTCATTAAGTAGGAAACAAAAAAAAAATGTGTAGTCCATCCAAGACCTTTGGCTTTAGCTTTCAAGACACGCACTTTACTGAGTATGTTACCTTCCTGCTAATTAAAGCAAGTTTGATGTAGTTATAGTTTAAATGTATTATTTCCCTAACTTACATGAAATTTGAGTTGTTAAGTACATGTTTTTTTTTTCTTACAGCCAGAAGGGACTACAACCCACTCCACTTCACAGCTAGAAGGGACAACTCCAGAGAGTACAACCCGCTCCACTTCATTTCTGCTTGACTCATCATCTTCAGAAATGAAGTGGAGTGAGACTACACGTAAGGACCACCCCTCATCATCTGAAGCTATGGTTACAGCTCACTCTACTCAATCAGCTGACTTGACCACCGATGATAATAACACTGGAGGTAGTCATATTGATGTTACTTTTACAAAAAATAATGGTTTTACTTTGAGTATTGATTCCCTCAGTCACTCTCCCCATACAACTTCATCTACTGAGGATAGTCATGCAGATAATAAGAAAGCTATTTACTCCACGGAACATACAAGCATTGATGATGTAGTGATAGATGAAAGTTTTTTATGGAAAATAATTTTACCCATAGTATTTGCATTAATTTTGATAACAGCTGTTTTGATAGTCTTTAAAGTTCTAAAAAAATATAATTGCTGTTGTGTTAGAAAACGTCGGGGATATCCACCTAGTTTAGAGACATTGATTTACAGTGAAATGCGGGAAGTAGCTGTTTAACTTTAATATCAATAATTTTAATTAAAAATAGAGATGATATTGTTTGAAACTAAAGTTGTCACAATTTAACTTCATGATTTAACTTCATTTTACCATTTATTTTATTACTAGATGATATCATCCCTGACCCTATCATCATCATCATCATCACAGTTGTACCTGGGTTTATATTGCTTGTAGTTATCTTATCCATCTGTGTGAAAAGGGGTAAAGCTTGTAAAAGACGGGCAAGAGAAGATATGGAGATGACACACCGAGCCAGTTCACACCTTTCCAGTGGGAGTTCAATAGTTTTATTTGAAGCAGGTGTCCGTGATGACTGTAAATGTGACTAATATTTATTATTCCTTTTCTTGTTTGTAGAATATCTGACATTCACCCTTGGATCACTCTTCATCATTAAGACAACATTCATTTTGAATACCTGTATGGACTTCATCTTGGAAAAACTTGTCCAGTTCCATGATCATATAATTCATTTCATTATTGTTCTGGGTCATAGACAGGGCAGATATTTTAGAAGATACCCCACTAGAAATAGACGTGCACCCATTAGACTTCAGTATCATTAAAAACATCATGCGCATATACATAAAGCTGTGTTTGGTACTATCTCATAAAACATCAAAGCGTAAATTAATATCATTCATCAAATAGTTTGAAACTGTTTCATTTATAAATGGGTGATGATAATCAAAATCCATTGTATTAAATGTTGGTTACCATATCATTCTGATTTAGTTATATTAAAGATCATAATATTTCAATTTACTTATATTTTTCAATAAGCTTAGAGCTGTGCTAGTCATCATTTGACTCCAAACAGATTTGCACATAAATTAAAGGACTATCCATTTATTTTCTTTGATGATTTATGAGATGGTGTCAAACATAGCTGTAGTACTCAACCATTTTTCACCTCAAATTTTATTGCTAAGACATTCTGAAGCAATTACTATGTGTTATATCCACCTCAAATTTTACATGTATTGCTCATTTTCAATACTCACATTTGTTCTGAGAGTAAACCCTAGTTTTGTTTTTATTGTGTAAATATCTAGTCACTGTAAAAGTTGCTTAAGACTTACTATCATTTTGAGATCTTAAACTATATTGTTCATAATGTTCAGATATACATTCTAGTGGTTTTACTGTGCATTAGAGGGTATATTTCTGTTGATGTAATATTTTCAAGAGTTTGGAAATATGATAGTTTTATAAAGTTTTATTCTTTTTATACTGTTAATAAATGATGAATGAGAAATTGGGTTTTGTCTTCTGAGACATTGTTTTAAAATGTTGTTAGTGTTGTCATATTTTAAGTATCTTTCCTGTGGACTGATAAGTCACATAACTCCATTTATTTATTTTTTGATATTTTGGTTGTGCAGTACCTCTAACACAATTAATGTTGAATTGTTAAGGTCTTTCAAATTATTTTGGTTGTGAAGTACCTCTCATTTACAATTAATGCTGAATTGTTAAGGTCTTTCAAACTATTTTAAGTCTATCACATATACATTTATAATTATATTGAACTAATAGGAAAGTGTCTTTACTTGTTAACTTTACAGTAGCTGTTGTTTTTATGCCAAATGCATTGTATATTCCTGTTGAATATTAATTATACTGTGTTAGTGCTCAAATAAAAGTTTTTGATAACTACTACCTCAGTAAGTCATAAAGCAACCTTTTTTTATTTATCATTACTAATGTCTTCTGTAACTGAAATAATATAGTTTTATGTGCTTTTGGTAATTTTTGTCTGATTTTGTTTTGCAATTGGGTATCATTTTTGTTATTGTTTGAAAACTAGATATTGATAAAACTATTCAATTTTACATTCCAATGGTTTTACTTGCTCATTTTCAATATATACTCAAAATCGAAGACAATTTCTGATATTCTTTAGCGTGAAATGTTGTGTAAACTGTGATTCATTTGTTCAAAGTTTATATTTAAAGTTCCATTTTCATTAGTTAAATGAGGTTATTATTTCCTTGATTTGTTGAGAGTGTCACTATTGTATTCCATCTAATTCATTTATCTTGATGTAGCTACAACTATTAATAGATGGATAAATATTTGTTGATACCAGTAATTTAAATTACATTTCACAGTCAATGCACACTGAACATGTCTTTCAGTTGTTAAATTTAAAAACAACTTTCATGTGCCTTTTCATATTTAACCATTAAGATATAATTACTGATAAAAGTGGTGTTGTTAACTGATAATTTTAGATTAAATTTAAGAGGGTTTTACATTAAAGTAAATGTTTCTTTCCAGTTTGTACTACAACTCTCATGCCAACTTAAAATCCATCATAATATAAAGTATAAAACTAATTATTGATTCATATACCTATATTGTTAATGTTTCATAGACCTATAGTACTTAAGGAACTAAGTGCCAAATGCTTTGTAAACTGTGATTCAATTGTTAAACTTGATATTTTGATTTTTACTTTGTTAGTTTAAAAGGATGCTAATAGCTTTTATAATCCCCGGTTTTAGAAAGTTTTTATTCTAGCTAATTTATGATGAAAGGATGAGTAAGAGACTTTTGTTACAATTTTACATCAGTTGTCTCTAACTAAATAAATCAAGACATCTAATAAAAATCCAGTGTCCTATATTGACTTATTTGAACTCTTTAAGTGTAATTTAAATTCCAAACGTTAAATTTGTTAGGTGTCCATGTCTTAATTGAAGCAAAGATGATTGAAAGCTCAGATATTATTGTATGTAAGAAAAGCTTAAATGTATGTAACAAACAGAACAATTTTAAATGTCTTTCAATTTTGAAAACTTTACCATACTAAAAAGTGTCTTTCAAGTTCGCATGTTGTTTATATCAAAATGTCTTTTTACATTCATCATGTCAGTTCTTAGTGCCAAATGCTGTGTATATTATTTATTGATTCATGTTACATTGTTGATTAGTAAAAAATAAATGTTAGAAACTTATACACTGCCATTGTTTATATCAAACGAGTTTGTCCACTACTATTCTAACTCAACTACTGATCGCTTATGTCGTTTCCATTTTAACATTTTACTCCAAGTTTTACTATCAAACGTTTTAGTGGACATTTTTTTTTTCAAACAAGTTTTGGCGGTTTCAGTTGAGGACATGGTCATTAAACTAAGGTCATCAAACAGGTGGTTGACATAAGGTTAATGCACTAGCGTTACAGGTGACTGGTCAATATCGGATCAGTGGACAGGCTGGCTGATTGGGGTCACCTGAGGACAGGTGACTGGTCAGATAAGGTCATACAGGGGCCACCGGATTGACGGATCGGCAGTTTTACACTACTGGGCTATTTTCCCCCGACGAATCCGACTGTTGCCGAATTGAAGCAGAGTGTTTTTTAGACGTTTGAACCATCAAGAAATAATTTATACATAAACTCTCGTCAAACCCTTTCCACATTTGTTCGGAGAACGTGTTCCCATCGTAAACGAGGAACTCAACGTTCGATTTCATTCTCAATCGAAACTCGTTCTCCAACATCTCCAAATTGTCGCCAAACTCTTTCTTAATTGACAAACTCCACGAATCTTCAGCATCCCTATAACGGTATGCTTTAGTTAACATATCCATTATATGGGTAAACTGCTTTTCGGACAAGTGCAAAGGGTTCGTTTCCGGAACACTCATGCGAATGATAAGTGCCCACAGAACAGCTGACGGATTATACAAAAATGGTGCATTCCCGTGTTTAAAATACGCGTCGAACTCTTGTTTGTGACTCCAAAACTGCGTTATCACTCTTTTCCAGAGTGAACAAGTTTCGAACGCTCGTTCGTCACAAACATCAGTTTTACCCGTATTTTTGTTCATCATCAGAGTGAAACAATCAACTATAAAACGCAGAGCTTTCGACACCTTTTTGAAAGTGTCGTTGTCAATTTCTCGAGAGTAATCGCAAGTGAAACACTCCATTAACCAAACGATTAATAGACGGTTTTTGAAACCAAACAGCTTAACAGTCTCTATCAAATCGGCAGAGTAACCTTTAAAAATTCTGTCCTTTAACATTCCCATACACCTTGCCGAATCCGCATCTTCCATACTATCGCTGAACCAGTTGGGTTGATCGCCGACGAACGCCCGAATTATCAAGCTCAAGTTCGGAGAAGACACCATATCCTCAGTCACGTAAACGTTAACGATCTCATGCCATCTATCGAATCTCTCCCTCAACCAAGGTGCGCAGTCTTTACTCGCATGTTCATCGCCATAATTCTGTTCACACGTGAGTGTGGACATCGCCGTGCGGAAGTATTTCTTCCTGTATTTCTATATAAAAAAATACAGAGAAAACCCACTATAAGTTACAAGTAAAATTAAACTGAAACATTTTAGTTTTAGTGAAACACAACTTTAGAAATTTTCATTTTTAGTTTTAGTGAAACGGAACTTTAGAAATTTTCAGTTTGTAACAAAACATAACTTAAAATTTTGTCAGTTTTAGTTTTCTTAATACGAATTAACATTAAAGAAAAAAAAATACTTACAACATCATCAAAATCTTTGCTGGATTTTCCGGCAACTTTACTTAAACTCATAGTGGTGGGTTTTCTTTGTAGGCGGGTTGCACTTCTAACTGTTTGATCAAAACTAAAAAAAAATAAACAGTTTTACTAAAATACAATAACGACAAAAGAAATACTACAAATCTAAAATTTATTGCGTATATTTTCTAATATATATATAACTCGTTGTTGTTGTAAATTACAATATCATTCTTCATATTCTCCGTTTCCGTTTAGCTAAACATCTATCAATACATCTCCAAAACCGACCAAATAAATTGTGGTCGAAAAACATAGACGCCATCAATTTGTGTCCAACATCCCAAATACCATTTTTAACAGTCACTACATATTCGGCTAAACGAACAATTAAACTCGGCATCCCATAATAATCTAACAGAACGACTAAAAATCTAACATCATATTTCATGTACAAGTCCTCTATAACAATGTCCACCTTAGACACATCTTCGATGAAACTAAGTACATCCGCTCTGAACGTTTCCGGGTCAATATATTCCACCGGATGTAAGGCAAGGTGAAGAGTTTCAAGGACATTGTCATTTAAGATCAACACACTATTTTCCGCATCATAAATTTCACGATTCAAATTAAACGCAACTTTAAAATATTTTGAACGTGAAATTTAACTTTCGATGCACTCTATTTTACAATAAAATTCGTTGCCACAATTTAAATTCATTGTAAAAGGGAAAATATGTATCAAATAAAAGCGGAAATTACTTTTCTTTTCGTTTTAGGAGTCTACGAAAACTAGTTGTCTTCTTCAAAGAGTTTTTTTACACTGCACCAGCAACAGCACCAGCAACAGCAACAGCACTACCAACGCTCAAAAAAACTGTATCGACGCTCTTCTCCCTGTTTTAACGTAAACCCCTCTTCTTCAATCAACGTTGCGGAATATTAACGTTAAACCAATCTACAAAAAATGAATAGTAACCAAAAAATTAAAACCGGATATCCATCAAAAATCCCTTTCCGGTCAAACACGCACAAAATAATTTTAATTTTCATATTAAAATTAAAAATCGTTAATTCACAACCAAAATCTAAACACTTTTCCATTTAATTTTTAATCCACAAAAAAAAATTCATACTCCTAACAGAAATAAATGCGCACTAAAATCATCGCAAATAAAATTTTCAGATTTAATGTCGGCCTTTTTTTCGCGAAGCCCGCCCGGCTAGCTCAGTGGATAGAGCATCGGACTGTCAATCCAGGGGTCGTGAGTTCGATCCCCAGCCGAGGCGGGAAAAATTTCTCCGTGACAATTGAACTCGGACATTGCGTCTGAGAGTCATTTGTCCCTCACCTCTGATTCAAGTGAGGAAGCAGTCAGTCGCTTGCGGAGAAATTGGTTAGTACTGGTTAGAGACCCAGGAACACCGGTTAGGTGGACTGACCGCCGGGATATAACCAGAAAGGTGTTGAAACCAGGCGTAAAACCCCAAACAAACAAACAAACAAACATTTTTTTCGCGAATTAAATCAGTCGGAGCTTTGATTCTCCGCCTATACGCGCTCTGCTCCTTTATTCTTCTCTTTGTGCCCCCACCGGTGAGCTCTAACACCAGGGCGATTATCCTCACCGCGGCCATTTCAGCCCATGACATCAATTCCGGCGAGTTCTTGGCCGCTTCTACTAACCTGTTATGAATGTTGACGATTCGTAAATCGATATTGTAGTTTATACAACTAAGACCCTCTTTCCTGAGTTCTTCCTCGCTTCTCTCATATTTGATCGAATTCATAGCGGCCAATTCGGTGCTGTACATTTCCCCTTCCCACCCGACCCATTCAAATCGGCGCGACCCAAAAGATTTTTTCCCAATATTGAGTTGCAAAAATATTTTTTCAAGGTAAGAATTATTGGGTACGAAACAAACGAGGTACGAAGTCATCGGAAGTACGAAAGTTTTGAGCGCAAATTATATAGGCGCTGGTTCCCAGCTAGGTAATTCTTAAGCGCCGATTTTGATATTAAAGATAGAACTTGGAAATAACTTTATGCATCATTGTCCGCCGATTGAGTATGTTTCTGAACAATTTTTTGTCATCATCTTATTTTCGGTAATCAATATTGTAACAACAAAGCGGTAAGTAATGAGATCGTATCCTGGTAAATATAATGTTCTTTTTATTTAAAGCAATTATAATAATGATAATCTTCAGTTTGTAATCTGTCATCTCAAATCTGTAGACGTTGCTATGCAACTAAGCTATAAAGTGCGAAATATTGCGACTTTATGATTGCGCGGGCAAACATCTTATTGTACTTTTTACTTGATCACATGATCGGCACTTAATAATATCCAAACTGTTTTCAATCAAATGATTTTTCGATTACTCAAATGATTTTTTCCCAAGATAATATCATAACTCGTTTCTAGTTAATAAATTTTTATGAACAGAACTGATGCTTTTAAAACCATTTTTCAAATGCGAGTTTAATTTTATTACGAGTAAGAAATAAAATGAACGATGTGTGTTTTTAATTAAGCGAATACTTGCCCCTAAAATATCCGAGAATTGTTACATGTACATTGACTAAAATCATCAAATTTACAACTGCTATGAACACCTGTTCATTGCCCGTTTTGATCTAAATGTCAGCGATGCTTGTGTATTTAACATCAAAGACGCCGACGTCAACTTGAAACGCTGCGCACCGCTCAAAATCGATCGACGGTGTATTACAAAAAAATGCAACCCGTCAACAAACTAGGTTTATTTCATTTCTAAATAAGTCGATTGTTTGATTGATAGTATTTGGTATAATTAATGCTAATTTCTGATCAGGTTGTGTTTGTATCTGCAGTACCGACACTTTGCCGAATTAGCAGTTTGCAACTTATCTATTGCACTCCTATCTGCGACAGCCATCACAATTCTTTTGGCAATGTTGATTATACAACAATAGGATGTTTTTTTTAGCAACTATGGAGTTAATTGCATGACAAAGGTAAGCAGAAATTTTAAAGGTAGAAACGTCTGGTATGTGTTGACTTATTCTAGGATTACATTTATGGACGTGTCAATTAATGTACGTGTGTCTAAATGTTTGAACGATTTTTTTAATGAAAATTCTCGTCTCTAAATATTCGTTCAGCCAGAAAAATAATAATTTTTCCAGTGTGCACACTGCTTAAGACAAAACAAGGAAATTCGGAGGAGAAACCCTCTGAAATAAACTGTTACATGTAGAATTGTGTTGAAAAAGCTCAGAGTGAAAAACATTTTTTTACCATAATTAACTTATTGTACATGTTTCACTTAATGTTGGTGCTGAATGAATATAAGCAAAACAATCCAGAGTAGTCGCCACATACATGTACAACATTCTGAAGTTTAGCTTTTTAAAGTCATATGACATAGACTTTTAGTGAAATGGGTCTATAGCCATGGTACTAACTAAAATGCATGTTTAATCTAGTCATTTGACACAGTCTCAAATCAAAAGAGGTACTTGTTTTTGATGTTAATAAAGTTAAACATTCTGTTTTCCTTTTGTAATGCATGTTTAATCTAGTCATTTGACACATTCTCAAGAGATACTTGCTTTAGTGCCAATACAGTTTCACATACTGTTTTAATTTTGTAAAAATAGTTTTATAATAGTATATTTTACACACAAAATAGTTCTAGAAAGCTAGAATCTATCTATTCTAGAGGCTGTCATTCATGTCAGTTAAGGCTGTAAAAATCATTGGGTAAATTTGTCATCTTCCAGAAAAAAAAATTTACCTACCTACCTACCCATTCCTTTTTTGCCTGGGTCGGGAAGGGGAAACAAACAATATTTTATTTTTGGTGTCATCTACAGTATCTTACAGCTAAATATAAGAACCCTTTCTGAAACCTATAGATTTGTTCAATATTTCTTTTTTATCTTTATTTAAATAAGGCAACAGATCTGGGTCAATGAGAATATAGTAGCCAATGAAGACTGAGACTTTTGTTTTTTCCTACTTCAATCAAATTTTATAAATTTCCAAAGGTAAGTAGATAATTTAACCGTTTAATTCATATATGTACATTTTTAGGCATGTGTGACAAGTGTAGATCCAGATCAGTCGGCACATCTGTATCATCTGATCTGGATCTCCACTGGTTACATCTTGGTCAGAAATAACCTAATAAATCAAAAAGCGAACAGTGCAGATCCTGATCAGAAGACATGGCTGTTTGCACTTGTCATAAAGGCATACATGTGGAAGAAAGGTTTAATAATTATTTCTTTAAAAAGTGATGTATCGTATTATAATTTATGTTTAAAGACAATACTCTGATTATATTCTGTGAGAACACTGATTAAGTGTATGACCTATGTGTAACTGAGACCTGCAAGCAAAAATACCTGAGGATACTAAAGGCATGCTTATAGATAATAACTGCCCATTTTGAATGGTGAAGTATGAAACATCTACAGACAGACTGTTTCCTTAACTTCTGATTTTTATATATATGTACACACACACTCAAAATCTAAGTTAACAAGAAAAGTATAACACAGATGTGTTATATGTGGACGACATTTAAAAGAAGTTAGATGTTGGGTGTAAGAGTTCATGCGGGTGATGGATTGTTTTTAAACAAAGAAAGAATTTTAAAGTGCTACTATATTGTTGTCTTTTATTGGCAAAGGGTATTGAACGTTGAAGGATGTGCTTGTATATTACATGTAGTTGTTGAACGCGTTGTATACAAGGAGTGCAGTTTGAAATGAAGTATACCGGAATTGGTATGGAATGGGATTTATGATGAAATTTGTTTGCTGAACATTTACAAGTTTGCAGTAAATGTAGTGAATGATTTGAAAACAAAAGAATTGAAAAGTTTTCCTTTTAAATATAATGAAAACTAGCTAGAAAATAGTGGAAGAGATGGTTGCTATGGTAACATGAATTATGATGCAGAATTTACAGAACTATATGTGTTGATATGTATTCAGTTTAGGATACAAAATAATTACTCACATTTTAAGGATTTACTACACTCCTCATTGCACCTTCATCGATAAAAAATATCAACATTTCAAAAACGGCAAAATGCCTTTCAATGAAATTTTGCACAAATGAATGTTAATTTGGTTTAGTTTGATACTTTTCTTTTTAAATCGATGGTCGAACAAGGAGGAGTGTAGTGGATCGTTAAGAGCAATCAAAATTTCATAAACGTAACTGATTTTTCATTATTGTCATTGTAGACTTTCGTAGGTAGATACTCTACTGAGAGCTATGTAAGCCATTTCTCCTTGTTATATTGTTTTCCCGATATCAACAGCAGCTGAAGATAATGTTAGACCTTGCACTTTGTGGGCAGTTACGCCAACATTTAATTTTCATGAAGGAGTTACCTGGAAGTTAAACATTATCATAGCATTAACCGCATTACAATGATTTTGCTCTATTTAAATTCAACAGTATCTTTCAAATTTGTCCTACCACGTACATGGCAATTCCTTTGGTACTTTCTGGATGAAAAATCTATACTAACTTTCTATATTCAGCATCTTGATCCCGTAAACCAGGGGGGGGGGGGAGCTGGGGGATGGGAGGGGATGGGGGATGAGTCACAATTATTCTGAACAACAGAAAAAGACCTACAAACAATGGTTATACAATCATTATTGACTTTATAGACACGAAATCGCCTTCTTGTAAAACAGAAACCCACTAGAACCGTCAATTTCAACATCAGAAACATTTGTAAACAGAGAACCATCATATATAGTTCACATTCACACGCCAAAAATCAAGTCATAGGATTGCCAATATTCGTAAACAGAACACAAACTTCAATATCATCCAAGAATAACTATCTGAACAATGTCTCTTACTACATGCACACTCTTTCTATAACTGCATACAACAATAAACTTTCAATTCGCAAAATTAAAAGAAAACACCGACTCATCGATCTATTTATATAATCTATATATATATATCTATATTTATATACTCAATTATAAATAGCTTGACCTTGAACTTAACGTACATACAACATGGTTCCCGTTCATTACTCAACGATCTATATATAAAGCCGGGCCACATGGTTCTCAGCATTCGCTAAAAACCTCTATTTAAAGCCGGGCCAATTATCCCCTTGGGCCGGACTAATTGTACTATAATAAAGATAATCAAGTAATAGTTACATAGTAATAATATATTATGACCCATCATTCGTCCAGAAAATAGGCATAAGTGGGTTGTGTATCTATATCACATCACAAGTCAAAGTAGAAAGTAAAACATATATAAATACATAATAAACTGACCGACTTTGCTTCAGTTTTTGAAACTGATTTGGAAGAGATTTCTTTTCCTTTCACTTCCAACCTCCTCTCACCCGTCAGATCAAATACTGAGTTCATATAAATCTCATATATGGACATCTTCTTCTGCTTAGCTTCCGGTTTCTGAAAAAAGATAACTACTTAACCCTTTTCTCCATATATATACCCCTTTATGGAATGGGCGAACAGTGTAGATCCAGATGAGCAGGCACATTTGTGCCATCTGATCAGGATCAGCACTGTTGACTTTTATTTTTATGGTTTTTCTGACCAGAATGCAGTGCAGATCCTGATCAGAT
Organism: Corbicula japonica; assembly: GCA_038501625.1. Taxonomy (NCBI): domain Eukaryota; kingdom Metazoa; phylum Mollusca; class Bivalvia; order Venerida; family Cyrenidae; genus Corbicula; species Corbicula japonica. The sequence continues at coordinate 488,107 of JAZAYU010000211.1, forward strand.
CAGATGACTCATCTTGATCTACACTGTTTGCACATGTGAAATGCCTATACATGGAGGAAAGGGTTAATATCTCCACTGAATGACAGTTTAGCTCCTATAATTGTTCCAGCTTGAGGATGTGATACAAGTCAGATAGATTGATTATGCAAATGTCTGTTAAGGCATTACTCCATTGTCATTGCTGTCATAAACAAAAAAGGGAAAAAATTCAAAATTCCTAAAATGGCATAAAACTTTGCACAAATCAATGCTCTAAGTGTAATTTTTTACATACGTAAAGAAAAGTTAGAACAGTAAAGACAAATACAGTCCAACTTATTTCATTCATACTTTGATAGTTCGAAGACAGTTACAGATATTTTGAACTTGTATCTTGGTCCCGGCAAAATGCCTATATAACTTGTTATGCACTGAACGTTGAACATACAATACTTAATTTTTGAACCCATGTACAGTCCAGTCATTTAACTTTCTACAAAGTTCACTATTGATTTTTCTAACTAATTGAATATTTTGGCCTAAAATTATGAAAGGTCAAAGTTTTCACACTTTTTACGATAACAATAGTGGCGCAGTATGATTAGCAAACTTTATGAAATTGACCCAGCAGTCAAATCGGGCACAAATATCCGTGTAACAAATAAATAATATTATTTGTATTATATCTCATTAAAATGTAATCAGAAAATGATTATTTAACAAAATCTTAAATATTTAATAAAAATAAATGTTAATCATAGCCTATCAGCTTCACACAAGCAAGTATAACAAGCATAAAATTAATGTTAATCATAGCCCGTCAGCTTCATACAAACAAGTATAACAAGCATAAAAATGAATGTTAATCATAGCCTGTCAGCCTCACACAAGCAAGTATAACAAGCATAAAAAAGAATATTAATCATAGCCCGTCAATTTCATACAAGCAAGTATAACAAGCATAAAAATGAATGTTAATCATAGCCTGTCAGCCCCACACAACCAAGTATAACAAGCATAAAAATGAATGTTAATCATAGCATGTCTGCTTCATACAAGCAAGTATAACAAGCATGAAAATGGATGTTAATCACAGCTTGTCAGCCTCACACAAGAAAATATAACAAGCATAAAAATGAATGTTTATCATAGCCTGTCAGCTTCATACAAGCAAGTATAACAAGCATAAAATGAATGTAAATCATAGCCAGTCAGCTTCATACAAGCAAGTATAACAAGCATAAAATGAATGTTAATCATAGCCCACCAGCTTCATACAAGCAAGTATAACAAGCATAAAATGAATGTTAATCATAGCCTGTCAGCCTCACACAAGCAAGTATAACAAGCATAAAAATGAATGTTAATCATAGCCTGTCAGCTTCACACAAGTAAGTATAACAAGCATAAAATGAATGTTAATCATAGCCTGTCAGCTTCATACAAGCAAGTACAAAAAGCATAAAATGAATGTTTATCATAGCCCGTCAGCTTCATACCAGCAAGTATAACAAGCATAAAAATGAATGTTAATCACAGCCTGTCAGCTTCACACAAGCAAGTATAACAAGCATAAAATGAATGTTTATCACAGCCTGTCAGCCTAGCACAAGCAAGTATAACAAGCATTAAATGAATGTTAATCACAGCTTGTCAGCTTCATACAAGCAAGTATAACAAACATAAAAATGAATGTTAATCATAGCCTGTCAGCCTCACACAAGCAAGTATAACAAGCATAAAATGAATGTTTATGACAGCCTGTCAACCTCACACAAGCAAGTATAACAAGCATAAAATGAATGTTTATCACAGCCTGTCAGCTTCATACAAGCAAGTATAATAAGCATAAAAATGAATGTTAATCATAGCCTGTCAGCTTCACACAAGCAAGTATAACAAGCATAAAAATGAATGTTTATCACAGCCTGTCAGCTTCATACAAGCAAGTATAACAAGCATAAAAATGAATGTAAATCATAGCCCGTCAGCTTCATACAAGCAAGTATAACAAGCATAAAAATGATTATTAATCATAGCATGTCTGCTTCATACAAGCAAGTTTAACAAGCATAACATGAATGTTAATCATAGCCTGTCAGCTTCACACAAGCAAGTATAACAAGCATAAAATGAATGTTTATCACAGCCTGTCAGCCTAGCACAAGCAAGTATAACAAGCATTAAATGAATGTTAATCACAGCTTGTCAGCTTCATACAAGCAAGTATAACAAACATAAAAATGAATGTTAATCATAGCCTGTCAGCCTCACACAAGCAAGTATAACAAGCATAAAATGAATGTTTATCACAGCCTGTCAACCTCACACAAGCAAGTATAACAAGCATAAAATGAATGTTTATCACAGCCTGTCAGCTTCATACAAGCAAGTATAATAAGCATAAAAATGAATGTTAATCATAGCCTGTCAGCTTCACACAAGCAAGTATAACAAGCATAAAAATGAATGTTTATCACAGCCTGTCAGCTTCATACAAGCAAGTATAACAAGCATAAAAATGAATGTAAATCATAGCCCGTCAGCTTCATACAAGCAAGTATAACAAGCATAAAAATGATTATTAATCATAGCATGTCTGCTTCATACAAGCAAGTTTAACAAGCATAAAATGAATGTTAATCATAGCCTGTCAGCTTCATACAAGCAAGTATAACAAGCATAAAAATGAATGTTAATCATAGCCTGTCAGCTTCACATAATGAAGTATAACAAACATAAAAATGAATGTTAATCATAGCATGTCAGCTTCATACAAGAGAGTTTAACAAGCATTAAAATGAATGTTAATCATAGCCTTTCGGCCTCACACAAGCAAGTATAACAAGCATAAAAATGAATGTTAATCATAGCCTGTCAGCCTCACACAAGCAAGTATAAAAAGCATAAAAATGAATGTTAATCATAGCCTGTCAGCCTCACACAAGCAAGTATAACAAGCATAAAAATGAATGTTAATCATAGCCTGTCAGCCTCACACAAGCAAGTATAACAAGCATAAAAATGAATGTTAATCATAGCCTGTCAGCCTCACACAAGCAAGTATAACAAGCATAAAATGAATGTTAATCATAGCCTGTCAGCCTCACACAAGCAAGTATAACAAGCATAAAAATGAATGTTAATCATAGCCTGTCAGCTTCACACAAGCAAGTTTAACAAGCATAAAAATGAATGTTAATCATAGCCTGTCAGCCTCATACAAGCAAGTATAACAAGCATAAAAATGAATGTTTATCGTAGCCTGTCAGCCTCACACAAGCAAGTATAACAAGCATAAAAATGAAAGTTAATCATAGCCCGTCAGCTTCATACAAGCAAGTATAACAAGCATAAAAATGAATGTTAATCATAACCTGTCAGCTTCACACAATGAAGTATAACATACATAAAAATGAATGTTAATCATAGCCTGTCAGCTTCATACAAGAGAGTTTAACAAGCATTAAAATTAATGTTAATCATAGCCTGTCGGCCTCACACAAGCAAGTATAACAAGCATAAAAATGAATGTTAATCATAGCCTGTCAGCCTCACACAAGCAAGTATAACAAGCATAAAAATGAAGTTTAATCATAGCCTGTCAGCCTCACACAAGCAAGTATAACAAGCATAAAAATGAATGTTAATCATAGCCTGTCAGCCTCACACAAGCAAGTATAACAAGCATAAAAATGAAGTTTAATCATAGCCTGTCAGCCTCACACAAGCAAGTATAACAAGCATAAAAATGAATGTTAATCATAGCCTGTCAGCCTCACACAAGCAAGTTTAACAAGCATAAAAATGAATATTAATCATAGCATGGATATAATGCCTATATATTAAGTAAAGGGTTAATCATCTTGATATATATTGCCTAACATCTGCAGCAGCCATTGCTTATTCTAAACACTTGTGACTATTACCTAGTTTTCAATTTAACGAAAAATTCTTACAGTTTCCTGATCCTGTTTTTGTTCTATATGGAGGTCTCCTGGGTCTACTGGTGGCTTCTCTGGCATCTGCTCCAATCCAGGCTCTACTGTTGGCTCTTCTGGCATAGCCTCCAATGCTCTATTAACTATACCGTCTGGGCCTGTAAAACAAAAACATTTGATATAATAGATGTCACATGAAGAAAGGTGCCTTCAGACAGTTGAAACCATTCCTTGAAATGATGTCATTAAGTGAAGCAGACGACATTGCTTATTGTGTGTTTCACAGTTAAAATAACATAATATTGTGAAAATGTGTAAGAAAATCACTTTTTTGTTTGAGAAAATAAAATTGTAAGATCTTTCAAATCTGGAAAAAGTACAATGTCAAAAAATATGACCAGAGAAGGCATTTCCTTTCATATGCTCCATATATTCCTGCTTGGTAACTTTAAAAATGGGTCGTTTCTTAAAATAGGTTCCTGGATTTAACAAGAAAATCAATTAAATTTGCTTGACAAAAACTGCTGTTTTCACACTTTACTAAAATATAATAATAAATGATTGTCATGAACTTCATATAACAGTGTAGATTCAACTTTAATAGCACTACATATATATTATTGTGCCATTAAAACATTGTTTCTTATACATTTGTACTTGATTTTTAATGTGATTGTCAGCAAAAGATGATGTTTTTAACTCACTTATTCATCATTGTATAAGATTTGCCACTGCCAGACTGACCACTGAAATATAACAAGTAGAGAACAAATAATTAGAAGAAAGCAATACATATTTTGTTATAATATCGTTACAACAACTGTAGAAGTTCCATTTTCTTCAACAGTGTTTGCAATGGAATTTACAACCACCTGAAAACAACATTACCATAGCAACACTGCCATAGCAACACTGCCATAGCAACAGTTCCTGGCTGGACAATCCAGTACTGTGCTATCATTTAATTTCGCTGGCACAAAATTTCGCGCAATCGGCAAAAAAACTGTTTCTCGCGGACGTAAATTCGCGCAAAACCGATTTTTAAATATAAAATTAACCAAAATCCTTATAATAATCTATATTTGACCGATCCGTTATAGTTACCTATTGTTAAAGGAGTATATGACAATAAGTTCTAACGGACAGAATTTTTTAAAACTTTGCACAATTAAAGAGAATTCCTTCACAAACAAAATGATATAAAGAAAAATATAGCTTTCCACGCTTGTTTTTGAGTAATCGCTCATTATTAGACCCCTCTATACGGCCATTTTGAAGGGATTTTGAGAAAACGCACATATATCTTTTAAATGATTGTTACAGCTGGAATTCCTAATTAACACCTTATATCTATGCATTTTTTTTGTTTGGAATTATGTGTATGTATGGTTTTGGATGGAATTATGTGAGATTTTTTTGTATATTTGAAGTAAAAACTTTGAAAATGACCAAAATATCCAACAAAAAAGGGAGACAATTCAGTCCCTGACTGGAAAAAAATCTATATATCTTTTTTTGTAACGGACAGATTTTTTTTAAACTCCATAAAATGACACAGTATATATTTCTAAACAAAACAAAAACAAAAAAAAACAGGGGCATCCAGGCTTAATTTTTTACTATTTTCCTTCAAAGTTGGTCATATAAGTGAAAAATATCTCTAATTTTAATTCGATTCTACAAATATCCATCATAACATGTATAAATAGTTTTATAACATGCTCATGAAAACTAATTTCATATTTTGAAAGAAATAACTATTTCTTTATCAAGAATTACATTACAGTTACCACATTTCTTTCATAAAATTCCCACAAATGCAGCCCTGAGTGTTGCCAAAGTTTCCATACATATCGAAAAACACCTAACACTGATAATGAATGAAAATCATATAACAATCCCTAAATCTTATGATCCATTAAGTAATTATACAATTTCTAAACAACAGATTTAAGAGATGTTACTCTATGTTTGTCTGTGTCAAGTTTCTCACCAAACAGCTGAGACAATCAATCTAACCCACCACGAGAGACAGCAAGTTTTATATGACTCAAATTCAAACCGGATGCTGCAATTTTCTTTGCCATTTGACATGAAAGTATTTTCTGTTTGGTTAAAAATTCAAGAGTATCAAAATTAACATCAGTCATTTTCACATGAAAGTAACATTATCTACTTCGGACGTCAAATTATCCAAAACACTTGAATCATTGTCACGGCAAATTATCGAACCAAATAATTTACGTTTCTTCACAGCTTGGTGATTTCCATCACTAACGAACCTACCCTTCTTGTTTTTCTCGCGTGAGGCCATTCTCACGGACGACTACTTTGTGAGAAATAATTTAAAATATTTAATCGATTGATTTTACGCAACAGTCGAAGTACTAACGTTACTCAACTATAAAATAGCACTTGCGCAGAAATATGCGCGTAAACTATTGTAATATACTCTTTTAATTGGAACATGCGAGCTAATCATGGGTACCCCTTTTATGTTCACAAGTGTCAATGAACTGTAAAACAATTACTTAAAAAGGGTTTATTAATTTTAAAAGTTTTTACATGTCAAAATAAACAGAATGAGATGACAACGATGCTGTTTGGTAAAATGTGACTTATTCTGACCTAAATGCACGGACTTAAATGTCGTTACAGTTTTGAAGTAACATTTAAAAAATATTTCAAACGAAATTCGACAGTAATAACTTATTTTATTTCCTTTATGAATACAATTCTTCAATATTTCAAGTTTATATAAAATGACGCTATGGACAACTAAATACAAAGTGTAGGTAAATGCTGACATTACCACGTTTTGGATACATATGTGGAACTATATGGTAAAAATTAAGCTTAGGTTTTAAATTCACATACTGGCCCAAGCGCGAAATACGTGAAAATTAAGCCATAGCGAAATAAAATCATTAAATGATACCACAGTAACATGCTTGCGCCACATCTTTAACCCTTTTCTCCATAAATGTTGTTATGGCAAAGCCAAACTGTAGATTCAAATCAGCCGGAACATCTAGGCTGATCAGGTTCTTCACTGTTTGCTCTTTGTTTTACCCAGTGATTTCTGACCAAAATGTGAACAGTAAAGATCCATATGAGACTGCACAGATCTGCCAGCTGATCTGGATCTACACTGCTCACACATGCACATATATATGGAGTAAAGGGTTAATTGTTTGTTCAAATAATGTCATTTACAGTGGAACCTGCCTTAGTGACAATTTGTCAAACAGCCAGTTTGAATATGTCCTTAATTGACATTTTGTTAAAATATTTACCAGTCTTGAACAGCCACCTGTGTTAAGCAGCCACTTTTTGTCACTACCCTGGGTGGCTGCTTAAAACAGGCTTGGGTGAATATATACATTTTGTGAAAACTGTAATTAGCAATTTTTGAAGACAATAATTAAAGTGTGAATTATAAATGACACAGTCTAAGACCTTAGAATTTAAACCAGCACTGCTGAAATGACAGGGCATTGCTGCAGAAACCTTGTGAACAATGTTTTTGATGAGCTCAATTTTATATATTAACATATGCAACAGAATTTTTTTTTTATTGTACAGGATAGGCAAACTTGCTGATGAGAAGAAGTCTGCTGTCATCTGTGCCATTTCAGCCAATCAGATGCTAGAGATTTGAGACTGATCTGCAATCTTAGTTTTATGATTTTGGTTACTGGCTGCCAAGACCTGCTGGATGGACTCCAGACAGAAATTTACATTTTAATGGTATGAAATGATTTGTTGCTACCATGAATACTCACTAGCAGAAAATAACATCCTGGGCCCCTGGCACTGTTAGAACATTATCAACTAGTGGCTTCACCTCCTCATACATATCATCCTGTAACAAAATAAAATGTGCGCATTTTTAAACAGTTGTCTTAAGCGAGATAATTCTTTATGTGCCTTGAAGGCCAGGCTCTATCAATCTTGAGAGTCCACCTCTGAATTAATTTTAACTTCTGTAATTTATAACTTCTATAATTTTTGCTGTTTGCTTTGGTTTTTTTTAGGTATGTCAACGGATACCGAATTTGGGATCCGGATATCCCTTGAACGATCCAAACGGATATCTGGATATCCGAATACAAACACTTTGTTAATAGTTTTATGTCGTTTGATACACTGATAACAGAAAGATAATTTAGCAAAAGCGTAATATATAAAATTTAAAGTTTTTGTAAACAGATATCAGGATGCCAAATTCCATCCAGATATCCAGTGATCCGAACAGATATCCGGATATTCGGATATCCGTTGACATCCCTAGTTTTTTTTCATATCTTTTAACCTTGCTTCATAGATTTAACACATGAGATAAACAGTGTAGACTAGATCCAGATCAGCCAGCACATCCAACAGGATCTACATTGTTCGCTTCTTAATCAGAAATAATCTAATGAATCTAAAAGCAAGATTTATCTGAATGTACACTGTTTGCCCATGGATAACAACCATATCCCTTGCAGTAAATGGTTTATGCTGCCCAACCAAACCCTCATAATGATGAAGACAAAATCTGATGTCTTTCCTTATAGCAAGGGGTAATTACTATTAAAATTATGTTACTCTAACAGTTTATATTTAACTTTCATAAGAAGCTCGTAGAAAGCTCCTGTGTCAATAACGTTCAGGAATACATGGCAGATAAACATGCACATGCTTATTGCCAAGAATTTAAGATATCGACAGTCACTGAATATTGAGATCTACAAATGATTTGCAATGCAAATAGTTTTTGAGTCATGTAGGTATTAAGACTAAAAATTAAATATACATGTACTTTTCTCCTATGCATTTTATTGTATGTGCGACCAGTGTGCTCCCTGATCTGGATCTACAATGCTCAACACAAAGGCATATGTTTGGAGGAAACCCTTTACACCATATATACGCACATTACTGCTTGTGCAAATAGTGTAGATACCATATATATGCACTTTACTGCTTGTGCAAATAGTGTAGATACCATATATATGCACTTTACTGCTTGTGCAAATAGTGTAGGTACAGATCAGCGAGCACATCAATAAGGTTGATGCTGTTCACTTCTTGGTGACTGCCCATTAACCTAATTATGTAACTCCATATTTATTTGTTTGGCCTTCATTAATATAACATCCAATGCATGATGTGAATGCATATTGAACATGTATTTCAAATGTATATGTTTTGTTCATTTAAATGTTCTATACCTGGGTTGATGTCTGATCCAAAAAGGCATCTATGCCCAAGGGCCTTACTATCATGCCCAGGCCTGGGGCAACTCTCATGACAACCTTGAGTCTGCTGTCCTCTCTGCAAAAACCACAGATTCAGTAAAGCTTTAACCCTTTGCACCATATACAAATCCTTTATGGCTTCCGCAAACAGTGTAGATCAGATCAGCCAGCACGTACATTTCATCTAATCAGAATCTACACCATTTGCTTTTATATATATATAATGATTTTGGTGACAAAAAGGGAACAGCAGATCCTGATCAGACAGCATGGATGTGCCATCTGATCTGGATCAACCCTGATCATAAAGACACATAAAAAGGCTTATATTTGGAAAAAAAGGGTTTAAAATATTCACAAGAGTTTAGTGTTTTTTCAGAAATTCCTAGCACAACATGCAGTTTAGAAATGTATAGGTCTACCTTGTTAACTATGCATGACTGTAGAAATACTAAAAATACTTAAATATGTTAACCATACATGAACATTGCAACTTCTGGGCAATTTGTATGTTTGGTAATAGATCTATATTTTATACAGTATGTGGCAAAGTAAGTTGTTTGATAGATAAATTATGATTTAAAATTATTTATTGCAGTTTCAGTATCTATAAGCATTTACTTAATCTCTAAAAACCCTGATATTTAAGATCAATCCTAACTCTTTGGTGCCATATTACACTTGTTGGTCAATTTATTCTGTCTAGCTTTGAAATATGGTTGTTCTGTTGAATCATACTTTTCTTATTGTAAGTAAAACAGTAGTTTTAGTCATCTTTACATAATTTAATTACAATGTATTACTTCACTATCACAAGAGTTGGACTGTGTAAGTAAGAACACAGGCGGCAGTATCGGACCCTACACTCCCCCCCCCAACCCCACCTCGCCGAACCCTGTGCTTGAATTTCACTAAATGACCTCTTAAAACAATTTAAAGCACCACATTTATACAAATAATAAACCAAAAATATGATTTAAATAAAAAATACTGGGTATACCCTTCACTGGTATATTATCATGTCAAGTTGCCATTTCATCCAATCAGATGCTTGAGATTTGAGACTGGTTTCCAATCTCAGTTTTATAACCTTGGACACTGTGTGCCTTTTTATTATTAGTTGGATCTACACTATTTGCACATGCAATAAAAATGCTTATATATGGAATAATGGGTTTATCCCATATATATGGCCTGTTTAACTGGGACCTTACTGAAATTGTCTGGTTCCAGAACACTTGAAGCATTTCTTTTCTGTCAAAGATCAAAATAAAAACCAGTACTAAAGATTATAAAACTGAGATTTGATACCAGTCTCAAATCAAATGCATTTGATTGGCTAATCAGATCCTTGATATTTGAGACTGTTTCCCTTTCTCAGTTTCATAATCTTGGGGCCAGAAGGTTAACATTCACCTATAGATAGATGCATGTGTTTGTCAAAACACTGTTCCAATCTTGTAACAAGTGATAATGACTAACCTTCTTGCAAACTTCTCCTCTTGCGGAGGCCCTCCCTCCTCTTCTAAACGTCTCTTCACAGGTTCCATGTTCAGCTGAAAACAGAAATTTTCTATGTCAAGTCACAATAGCACATGATCTGATGATTACATGTCCACCTGAAAACAGAAATGTTCTCTTTCAAGTCGCAATTAGCTATAGATTTGTCAACCTGAAAACAGAAATGTTCTCTGTCAAGTCACAATTAGCAAGTGATTTGTCAACCTGAAAACAGAAATGTTCTATGTCAAGTCACAATTACCAAGTTAATAAACATTCTTACTTTATAGCACTTTGAATATCAGGCTTTTCTGAATATTTTATTCACTGTTTGTAAGTAAAACAACAACAACAACAAATTTGTAGCACATTCTCAAAATGTTCAGACTATATTAAAGAGAGGTCTCAGCTTGAGAATTGAGTATGGTCTCTTGTCTCAGTTTTATTGCCTTTGGCCTGATCTTGAACAAACCAGTCTTTAACCCTTTCCTCCATATATACACATTTTCATGCAATGCCAATAGTGTAGATCCAGATCAGCAGGCTCATTTGTGTCGTCTGTTCAGGATCTGAACTGGTCGCATTTTAGTAACTGAACAAATAAAAAAGCAAACAGTGTAGATTGTGCTCAGACCATAGGTATATGCAATAAATGTATATATATGGAGGAAAGGGTTTAGTATTTTTGTAGGAAAAGGTATATTCTATTAATTTCAACCAAACTACTGCCTCGAAAGAAAAGAGATTATTTGCATTTATGTAATGGGTCGAAGACTAGGGGCTTCTTGGAATTTAACACAATTGTGCCAATATGAAATGCTATAATAGCCCAGCAAATGAAGTAGAATCGTCATCTCATGAAGTGTAAAAACATATCTTTGGGTGATGCTTTATGACCCTTTATTTAAAGGCAGTCGCTACAGTTTTTTTCAACGAGTATTAAACTACTGTACCACCGTCTAAATGCAATGTATAAAACACAGTTCACGGTCCAATCTGGGTTTTATAAATGTATAAAACACAGTTCACAGTCCAAGACATGACTTAATCGGACATAGCTCGTTTCGGATATGTATGTGGATTATTGGTTAAATTTTGGCTTAGGTTTTAAATTCGCGCACTGGTCCCAGCGCGAAATACGCGAAAATTAAGCCATCGCTAAATAAAACGATACCTCGGTAATAATTAACGATATACACTCTATACCTGAAAGTCTTTTTGTTTATACATAATTACCCCCCCCCCCCCCTTTTTGATATTGCCATTTCGAACAAATTAACACAGTAACCTACATTTTTCTTTTTTATTTTATGTTTTTTATAGATTGGTGAATATATTGGTAGTATATGGTGAAATTCTATTATGTTTAATTGAAGTAATCTTAAAAACATCCCTTAGAATGAAAAGATTTGACAATAAATTCTTTGTAATAAAATAGGTAATACTTATTTTTTTCTATGTGTTTCATTATTTGTATTGCAATAATTAGCAATTTATTTGTAATTTAGAATGTTTTTAACTGAAAAATAGAATTATTTATGATATTCTTGTGATACATTCTATGATTTTATGCCGACAAAAAAGTCGATGAAAATCGTAAAAATTGTTCAAAATGTGACATCTTCGGTATCTAATAAAAAACAAGTAACCCCGGTAAGGTCCCATTTTTATTTGGTTTTTCATTGCATAACATCATGTTCTTGACATAGACAAAGTTTGAATGAAATCTATTATTGGGAAAATTTTGATGAAACTGTAGCGACTGCCTTTAAATTGTTTCATAGTCAACTGTGTATTTGTTATTTTCTTGAAATTTTTTCTACCTTTCATTTCATGAATTCAAGAATCTGGTGAGTGATGAGGCCATTTGGCAGATTTCAACAAATTTGTAGCAGATTCTCAAAAATGTTACAGAGAAGTCTCAGCTATATACAGTGTTGGGATAATTGAACTGGCAAGTTAATTGGAGGTCTCAGAACTCAAGTGTTTGATTTCTAAGACTAGTCTCAGTTTTAGGAAGTCAAAGACTTGAGAATTGAGTATGGTCTCTAGCCTCAGTTTTGTTGTCTTTGGTTCTGATCTTGACGAAATCAGTCTTTAACCCTTTCCTCCATATATACACATTTTTACTCAATGCAATCAGTGTAGATCCTGATCAGTTGGCACATTCAAAACAACAAACTACAAACAAAACCAAAAATGAAAAAACCAAGAAAAAAACAAGGAACTCTAAACAGAAGAAAAAAAATGGTATAAAAATATTTTAACTATCATATTGAATGGTTATGATAAAGAGGAATGTTAACTGAATTCAGGAGTTTTTGCTTTCCTTGGGATGAGCAGAAATTGTGCGATATAAGCTGGGCGTAATCATGCACACTGGATGGGATAATGCACAAACTTTTAAGGAGTCTTTCTTAGAAAGTTGGGTTAATTCCAAAATAAAAATTAGAACATATCATTAAAAGCACTAAAACAGAATAATATGTTGAAAATATCTGACACTTAAAAAGATAAATACATGTTAACTTTACAGGTAAAAGCATTTGCATCAATTCATAATCCTGAAGCTAACATTAGCAAAAGTAAATTGTGCAAAAAGCCCATCAGTATATCCAACTAAAAATGTTGTTGTGATAAAACAAAAAGATATTAAACCGTTCCTCCAAATGAAAGCGCAAACAGTGTAGATCCAGATCAGCTGGTACAATTTGGTGCCATCTGATCAGGATCTGCACTGTTCACTTTTTGATATATTAGGTTATTTCTGGCAAAAAAAGCGAACAGTGTAGATCCTGATCAGATGGCATGGGTGTGCCAGCTTATCTGGATCTACACTGTTCCCACTTGCTTAAACATGTATATATAAAATTATATGGGGTGAAGTGTTGTGGTAATATGCAATTATTCACATTTTACATCATTAATAGTCTATTGTAGGAGTAGTCTGTATAGCTACATATGGTATCTGGATTTTAATTATATTCTGTTTTCTTGTGCTACACTATATAAACACTTGTTTAATTATATACTGAAAGGATAAAGAAACGCAGGGTAACAATTGGATAGGCAGGTTCGAAAGCTCATGCTCCACGACGGTTTACACTGAGGCAGTGGAGACAAGTTTTATTCACTTTCGACACATGTTAAGGTGTATCATGACCTAATAACTCAATACACAAAGTTTCACTTTATTTGGAGAACGCGTTCTGAATATATCGGAACAAATGTTACCCTGCGTTTCTTTATCCTTTCAGTATATTTTATCACTCAAGGTTGAATATTTTACAGCATGTCTTCAGAAGTAACAAGTTCCCACCTGCCCTCTCTACTGTGCTTCAATATGTCACTAACTTGCGAAAGTAAATATTTTCTGTTTCTATTTCAGATTTCGTATATAAGAGAAATTTACAGTACATTTATACCACATTTATTCACTTTTTGACAGATTTATTCTCAAATGTTTGTTTGTTTCAGTTTCTGGGGTAAAAGAAAACTTCAAACACTGCCTGAAACGTCTTGGACCCAAACGGACAGAGCCAAGAAATGCAAGGCTATATTATACATAAAACATTGTTGCAAACCAAGTAAACAATATTTTAAAAAATCAGCTTTTACAGACAAATAGTGAAAATTTCAAATAATCTTTCTTCCCAAGAACAGGGATAGATTGGAATAGACTCTGTTGACATCATCAGACTAATCATGAGCACCACTCTGGTTCAGATTCAAGTCCACTTTTCACAGTCAATTCACTCGAGTTACAGACACAGACATTCTATTTTATATTGTACATGAAATGATGTCACTATATTATGAATTCACAGCGTATGTAGATGCAGACACCTCCACCATAACGGCTGCGATCCTTGCGTTGGATAATATAGCCCTCAATGTTGACTTCACAATCAAAAATAGAATCATCTAGCCAGGTTTCAGTTAATAAAATACAAGATGCATTGGTCTTCCTTGCTATTACACGAATTTCATCAATTTTCGGTAACAGGCTACGAACGTTCATGTGAATAAAATGTAGACCTCTTTTTTTGAAGTTGTTAAAAGTGTCTGGGCCTGGACAAGGGTGAATGTCTCCACAAAGCAACAAACAGGTTCTTAACCATTTGGATCTCTGGATTACAAAGTTGTGACTAGATAAATTAGAGTGGCTTGTAGACTTCTTCTGTACAGTTAGATTGATGAAATGGCTGTAGTATATATACTGACCAAATGGAACTGGTGAAACTTCAATGCTGAAGTTTGTCATTTAAAATTCTAAAAATAAATAACAGGCATATAACAAAGGATGGATTTTAGAAAAATGAAATTTTATCTTCATTTTATCTTCACAATCATCACAAGTCAACTCATAAATATTATCCATCTGCAAGTTGCCATGGCCCAAGATCAAAACACTAAATCTGGAAACCAGTCTCAAATCTCAAGCATCTGACTGGCTGAAATTGCGACTGGTTGCCATCTCAGCCAATCAGATGCTTGAAATTAACCTCCAATTTCAGTTTAATAATCTTGGACTCTGGTTTTTCTCGTTTCCGAGCTACAAAATTAGAACCCTTAAAAATATTTTAGCAATGAAGATACCAATCATACTTTTTACTCACATAAGGTTGTTAGTAAATTTCACTTTTTACATGTTTCTAGTTAACATAAAACACAAAAATAAGGATATAGTGACATCGGTGTCCAGGTGGGCTCCCCCTTCAAAAAATTATATATATATATTTCTACTCGCAATCCAACAAACTTTGTGTTGTGGGACGGTGTGGTAGAGATTCAGATAATCAAACCACACTTCCCCCAGTCCACATATTTATGATTTTGGTGGTGGGGGTGGGGAAAATCAGATTAAACTCCAGACTCAATGCCCAGTTCAAATGATGCCCCATTTAAAATGTGCCTTTATATGTCTGCTTTCTTTATTTCTATTTTTGAATAGCATGCATTCATTTCTGACTGACTTTTGTATGGCTGTTATGCTGTTTGTGATGCATTCAAGACTAGGCCCCATAAACCCATACTGACTGCATATAAACATCACCCCGAGTTGGCAGTGGCAGTCTGAAATTGGTGTTGAAGCCTCGACAGGAAAAGTGCACCATGATATGTATAGTTTGTATGAAAAATTATAGTCAAGACTCTGGTCAGACTGTTATGTATTCCTACTTTTGAGGAAAAAGTTCTTATTTTTTTCCTACTTTTTTGTCAGGAAGGTTAATTCCTATTTGTTTCCCTACTTTTTGAAAAATGTCACTTGACAGCCTGATGTATATTGTTTGACATGTAAGTAAAACTGTACTAATGACAATCAACTGCAGATGTACAACTCACTTTCTTTTTAGCTTTAGAATAAAATATAAATATGCTACTCAAAATGATAACTCATGAAGGGCCTGACAGATTTAAATAATTTTTGGTACACATACGTTATACATCATAAGATACTGGTCAAGTTTGGTTTGGGGGCTGGTTTGTTTAGTGTCAAGGTTACTGTTACTAAAAATTGAAAAATGCTTTCTGGACGATATCTTCTTAAAGGCATCAAATATTTTAAAAAATTTTGGTACACAGGTGTAACATCACAAGATACAGGTCAGCTTCGACTTTGGGGCTGGTGGGGTCAATCTCAATTCAGGGTTACTAAAAATAGAAAAATGGTTTCCGGATGATAACTTGTGAAATACTTTACAGATTAAATTCATTTTGGGAACATCGATGTAACATCACAATAGGTGAAGTTCGACTTGGGGCATGTCGGGTCAATGTCAAGGTCACTGTTACCTAAAATAGAAAAAAAATTGTTTTTGAACCATAACTCATAAACTGCCCATTCACTAAGCTAAAAAAACGATGTCCTTCTGTTTGCGCTTGTTACTGGTTGTGCAAAGCATAAGGGCATGTAAACACGGGAAAAAACCTGACCGGTAAAAACTTACGGCAAAGTATTGTTTTGACAAATTATGTTATTGGCTTTATTTTTATAAATGGCTAATTGCAAAATATCTTTAAAAATTAAAACTTATTATTTGGTAGCATTGTTATCAGACTAGTATTTTGGAAAGCAAAAAAACTAAATCGTCAGTTTAAAGAGTAGGTTGTCGTTCGTTGTAACCAATAGCAATCGGCCATTTTTAGAAATTAGACTGAAGAAACCAAGTTGAAAACTAGTGAATGGTAGCTTGTCAGTGGATTATTAGGCCTTTAAATTCAAAGGAGCATAAGGCCCAGTGACGGAACAATCAGATGTATGGAGTTTTTCTTGAAAACAAGATGTAAGGCTGGTGAGAACCAACTTTTATGTGAAGTTGCATTGTGAAATGGACCTCGCAATGTTCAGTCACTCACAGTCACAGTGTGAGACACACTGAGCTTAACGTAGACCAGCGCCACAATTCAGTTTTGTATAAGAGTTTTTTGTCACTGGTCATGTTCGTCATTCAGAGAGCTCATCGCAGTCGAAGATATTGTTTGTGAGAGTACTGAACACGAGGTATGAGATTTCTTTTAAAAGTTTTATTTATTCTTATAAAAAACATGGCACAAGAGCAAATCTACACCACAGGGGCTTTGAAGACTGACCCTGTTTTCTAAAAAAAAAAAGAAACTGGCTGCCGCCCTCCCCAACTAAAAAAATGAGGGTCTACACTGCATAAACATAATGTTTATTGTTTTGGTTGATAGATTGGGATCGTTATCGGTCTATTCACACCAAATTTATGTGCAAGTACCATGGAATTGGTATATGGATTACAGTCAATAGGCCACAAACAAGTCAAATGAGCCACACTTTTTTTTTTAGAAAAAGCTCAAATAGGCCTCAAAAATAGGCCACATTTTTTTTATTTAAAAAGTGTTTAGTATCATTGTGTTAATATGTTCTATGTCAGTTTATGATGTTTTATAAAATATTTTTTCATGAACAAGTTGCTTCTTAGATTTGACATTTTGTACAAAGCAACATGTACTTTTTCCGGATTTTTGCCCAAGACTATCATGACTAAACAGGTGGGAAAACAATTAACAAAATGTAGCAACAAAAGAAAAGACATCATTTATATGTCAATATGCTCTTTTGATCAATGACCTTAGTCTACAAAAGTCACTAGGTCTACACAAGCACAGAATCAAATATTGATGGTTGCAACATAAGCTGTGTATTTTGCATTGTCCAACATGGAAATTGGTTTAGAAATAAATTTATTTATTTATTACAAATGACACCTTTGATTGCATTAGCACCTCTGACTTTTACTGCAAGTGTTGTAAATTGTGATCTTATATAACATTGTGACACCCTGACAAAACTGATTGAATCAACACCTTGGGTAGGTGTAGGGAAGAGATTATGACTGTAACATAAATTAATTTACTTTTTGATGACAGTCCAATTTTTAAAGCAAAAATGACAATCAGATGATGTTTTTATTTGTTCTTGGGTTTCAGGATGACAAGCACAATTTTAGATATCAATTAAACAATGATACTATTTTTTAAAAGCTTGTGTAAATCTAAAAACAAAACTAACTCTTTACAGTGATTGCCATATACAATAGACTTTACAAGTACTGCATGATTTGACTTGTGGCCTATTTGACATGGTACCTTTAGAAACAATTTATTTTTTTATATTTTGGCCAAATACATGACAGATTGTCCTAAATGTATGAAATTTCAGGTTTTATAAATTTTATAGACAATAATTTTCTCAAAGTAACTACTGAGTATTACCTTTTTAATTTTAATACACAGTAATATGAGATTTAAAATAAAAGAGAAATTTACCATTTACTCTACAGACATGCCTTTTTACCCATGTGAGACCAGTGTAGATTCAGATTAGCTGGCACATCTGATCAGGATCTGCACTGTTCACTTTTTAGTCAGAAATAACCTAATGATTTAAACAAGCGAACATTGCAGATCCTGATCAGACATCATGGATGTGCTGGCTGATCTGAATGTACACAGTTTTTCCATGCCATAAAGGTGTTTACATGTAGGAAAGGGTTAATCTCCAATATATTATCATCAGTTGGGACCAAAAAGTTTGACCAGAAAGCAGAATACATGTGTACCAAGAATAGCATCAAATATCAAGTTAGTGCTCATTTTGGGAATTAAAAGTGTTCTATTATTACCATATTTTCTGTCATGTGCACATTTCAACATGATTTCATAATCAAAATATGTATGTGAGGTACATGTATAACCAAATACACTATTTACAAGGTATCTGTTTTGTTTTGTTTTATTTTTGCAAATTTTGTTAAATATTCATGGTGTCACTAAATTTGCTCAGCATCAAGAAGTTGTGATTTAGAAAATAAAAAAATCAAAGCTTTCATAATCATTTAAATTGTTGTAAAAAAGTAGATTGCTCTGAAGAGGAAGAAAAACATTTCTTGCCATGTCAGTGGGTTTTTGGCCTCTTTAAATACATGTAAAAATCTGAATATACCGGTACTTGGATCTGCTTAAGCTGGACTTTTACACAGAAAACTGGAAGTTGCACTCATAATAAAAACAATGATTTTTTTCTTTTGTATGTTTATGTTTAGCAATAGTAAGAGTAGAGATGTTTACATTTTTTAATATATGGTACTTTTTAAAGAGAAATTTACCTATTTTAAAGTAGTTTTGCCTACATTTCTGCAATGAAAAATACAAAATCAAGAAAATACCAACTGGAATGAGCTTCAGAATTTGAAATTCACATTTTCCAGTATATATTACATTTATAAAATACTTACCAGACAGAGATCCAAAAGTGGTTATAAATAATGGCATTTTTTATTGCTAATTGATGTGTTCATTTTTGCAAACAATAATCTCTTAACATAGTTATTATACATTTTAAAAAAATGGACAAACAACAGTTTTAATTCATGATTTGATTGACAACCGCAATTCATTTATGTAATGAAAATAGATATAAAGAAGCATTTTGTAACAAATCAGTACTAAGACCTGTAAAGGAGTGTTACATATGGATAATCAGACTACATGACATTGTACATGTTTATGTTTAATTGATTGAGATTATTTCATCTATTTTGGCCCAATAGCTGAACTTTTTTTCAACTTAAATAAGTAATTCTATCATGCACATTCAAGTAACTTGGCTCAAATATGTACCTTATTGTCACCAAATATGTACCATGTTGTCACAATATTTTTCACACAGTATCTATAGCTTCAAATTACTGTTGTTAATAACTGAAAATTCCTATGTCATTGTCATTCCTGAAGATATCTAGGTGATGTATCACACTACATATTGAAGCCTCAATGTGGTGTTAATGTGATGTACTTGTATATTAAAACAGTACTTTTTAGGTCTAGATTATAACTTTATTCATATACATGCATATATATTTTTTGAATAGCATGGGACAATTTTGTGCAATTGCAAGTTACAAATGCAAGTGTAATCAAGGTAACATTTTAAAAAATAAAATTTATTTTTCAGACAATAATATATTAATTTTCATGCACATGTGACAATTTTGACATAATATTAAGAAATTACATGTATCAATAAAGAATTTATCAATATTCAATATTGCATTAATTGAGGTAATGGAAAACATTTGGGTTGTAAATTTAAGCAAGAAGCCTTAATTGCTGTGTTTACTTATTAAAAACCCAAAAGTTTAGTTAAAGTCAGATTGCCAGTTGTCCAGCTGAATTAAGTTGATGTAGACTTAAATTCTTTCCAAAAATCACATAATGTTATTGTGCATGATGTAATGTAATGGGGAAATTATATTTATAATTTGCCGCATCATATTATATTTTATTTATGAACTCTAAAATTTAAAAGTTATTTCCTAATATTCTTAAAAGGTTTTAGGATTTTATTTTATTAGGTTTCTTTTAAAAAGCTTAAAAGTGTCCATCTATAAGGTTGTATAAAATGTACATGTGTCCTTCATTCATCAAACTGTCAAATCACTTTTGGTCGGCGGTCATTTTCATGTATTCATGACTTGCTAATTGCTTTTATGTCATTTTATTATTATTATAAACCATGTATACACGCATGAATCTTGAGTAAATGACAGACAGTACTCCCTAAAAGCTATTATCATGTCAAAATGATTCATTCGGGTACTATACGCCCATGTCGGGGATTTCGAATAAAAGCTAGGCTAAGGAAGGCAGATCGACAATTCACTTTGGAACTCTTTTGGCACGGGGAATTCTAAATTTCTAAATTATTATAAGGGGAACTTATGTCAGTCAAGATATATGCTAGAAATTATTGTTAGTTATTTACTTACAAGAGAAACTGTTTAGAACTTTAATATTTGATCTAGTAACTTTAGAAGTGGAAAAGTAAAACTATTTAGAAACTTTAATCAGTGTTCGTTTAATATACAATTGGGTTAATTAACTACTACGCTACAATGAGTAGGCTAACAAATGTTAGAAACAAATTATTTTTTAATATAAATCATTATCCGGGATTATTAAAGCTAGAGCTCGATAACAGGCAGTGCCTAAGTTCATATTAGATTTAATTGTTTTTTGGGACACTGATGTATCTTTACAAGATACAGGTTACGTTTGACTTATGAGCCTGAGGGGTCAGGGTTATTTAAACTTCAAAACTTCATTTCCAGAGTAACTATATAACTTGGAATGAGATTCTTGAATTAAATTTGGTGTATTGGTGGTTTCTGTGAAGAAGACTTTTGTGATTGAAAGTAAGGCATGTATTTGGGGTCAAGGTCACTGTTACTAAAAATAGAAAAAAAACTAAATGATCAATAACTTTAGTTCTGAATGAGATATTATGGTGAAAATTGTTTTATAGGAAGTGTCTGTGAAGACGAAACTTGTTATTGAAAATAGGCTTGGTGGGGTCAAGGTCACTGTTCACTGTTACTAAAAATAGAAGTTAGCATTCCCAGTTCAAGTATCAAGCACACATGTGGGGGTATTTAATCACTTTCAGTGATAATTCTAGTTGGTGTTTGCACTAAATTTCTAGGCATTTATTACATTAAATACTGTAAATGTTCCAGTTATGTCTTGAATAATCTGTACTTTATCATCTAAGATTATAGCCTTTTATAGGTTACATTACTTGATTTTTATGTTAAATTCTTTTCATGCACAGGTTCTTGCACCAGGAAGTTGTTTCCATTATTAAGAACTAACTTGTGATTTTAGTTGTTATTTTAACACTGTGCTGTGATTTTAAAATTTGTATTATGACAAACTTCGCTAGGGGGGCATATGTGTTTTCCGAACACAGCTTCTTGTTTTAACTGGACTTCAATTGAATTATTAATTTTCTTATCAGATTACACATCTAAACAATTTTTTCTGTATGGTGTACCAGATAAAATATGCAATGCATTCAAACGACTAATAGTGTAAAAATACTGATCCACCAAAGCAATGACTTTAAAAAAAAAGAAATGAAAATTGACGGGTTTCCTATGAAAAAACAGTAGGGGTTTTGAAACGTGAATTGTTTTGTGTGTTTAAATACATTTTGGGTGTCCTCCAGTAAATCAGGGTTGGGTTTTGAGAAGTCAAAATTTTGTCATGTTTAAATTAATATGTTATGGTTGTGGAAAGGATATATACTGTGAAAAAATACGTTATGGTTGTGGAAAGGATTTATACTGTGAATGAAGCCTGAGAAATACTGTTTCTGTGCCCTTCAAATAGAAACCTGAATTATCAAATACAGTTCATGTGCTTTATTCTGGAAATTTACTGCCAGGACTTTTACTTAAGCCTTTCACCATAGATACAACTTTATTGGCTGGGTGAACAGTGTAGATCCAGATCAGCTGGCACATTCGTGCTGTCGGATCAGGATCTACACTGTTCACTTTTAGATTCAAAGGTTATTTCTTTTTTTTCTATTTTCTTTTTTTTATTATTCAAATTTTATTTCAATCATCTACAAGAACATACATAAGTACAGTAAACAATTGAGTTACATCTGACATCAGTAACAAATATATTATCTGCATATTCTTTTAGAATTGATTTAATTTTATTCACTCATTCACGCACCCTACCTATCACTCATTCCCGCATTCATTCATTCTCTCAAACTTGC
Organism: Corbicula japonica; assembly: GCA_038501625.1. Classification (NCBI taxonomy): domain Eukaryota; kingdom Metazoa; phylum Mollusca; class Bivalvia; order Venerida; family Cyrenidae; genus Corbicula; species Corbicula japonica. The sequence continues at coordinate 510,873 of JAZAYU010000211.1, forward strand.
ACACTGACACCCATCCTCAGAAAAAACCAGTTGGTTGACAATAGGCATAATCAGTAAGTCAACATGATTTAAAGACAAAAGAAATCGTAAAAAAATATATAAAAAAAACAAAAATGGTTTTAAAGAAGATTGGTTTCTTAGAAAAATGGTTTCAGGAAGGAAAAAAACAGATAAAAATGTTCTACCCCTTGTCCTTTTGAACAGTATAATAGAGACAAAAAATTTTTTTCGTATGTGTTTGTGATTTTGTTAGAGGAAATTAAACCACTTTGTTCTTTGTGTTTGAATTTTGTTTTTTGAATTTGCAATAAATTCTTCAACTTTTATTTTTTCTGCTAAGTATTTTAAGAAAACATCTATATTAGGTATACTTTCTTTGCATTTATTAAGGAAGATAAAATATTTCACTGCTAAAGTGATACATTTGAGAGCTGATTCATTAGGGCCTTTGTTGAAATGAAGGAAAGCAATATTTAGGTAATTTATGTTTTTGTTTATGTTTTTTCCTTTTAAATAGTCTCTAAGATTATTCCAAAACATTTGTATGTGACTGCATTCCCAAAACAAGTGTTCTAAGCTTTCCACGTTCATTGAACAAAAATCGCATAAATTTGAACTTTTGTTTCAATAGAAGTTTATTGGTTGGTACTATTCTGAATAAGAATTTATATTGAAAATTCCTGAGCACTGCATCAATAGTTGCTTTAAGTATATTGCTATAGTTTTCCTCCCAAATCAATGTAGTGTTACTAAATATATTTTGCCATTTTGTTTGGGATGGAATTACTGTTTGCCTCAGTTTTCAATAGTGTGTTGTATAAATTGTTAAAATGTTTTTGTTTAATGACTTTTTTATGTATATTTTGTTTGTATCTTCTTTATTCACATCTTCTAGTTTTATACATTGTTTTGTGTTTTTTGGAATACAAGAAATAAGCGTGTTATATTTTAATTGATCTTTTGTTTGGATACCATGAATGCGGTTCATTTCTTCAAAGGAATAAAACATATTAGTGCGAAAGTTATATAAATGTTCTACATATTTAATACTTTTGTCAAAAACCATTCTTTATAAAAAAAGTTCCTTGTATATTTTGTATTTTAGTGTTATTCCAAATAATTTCCTTGTTAGGTATAGTTTTTAGCTTTGTGTTTATTATTTTATTACATGAGAGGATGATTTCGTTCAAAAATGTACAGTTTTTGACTTTGTTTGCAACTTCTGTTTCATATATGTTGCACTCAAATATCGAAGAGTTTCCAAATAAGTTTAATTTTGAGAGGTAAATATTTTTTATTAGCGTTTTATTATTTTCATCTAACATCTTTTTGACCCAACTAGCTTTTAGAGATAACATATACTTTTCAAAATCAATCATTTTTAAACCTCCTTTTTTATTGCTGTTTTAATATGCACGTTTTATTTTGTCAGGTTTTCCATCCCAAAGAAAATTGTACGTATGTCGTTCAATAGTTTTTAATGTATTTTGATATAAATTTGGCAGTACAGATATAATGTATGTTAGTTTTTGGTAATGCGAACGATTTAATTACAGTGATTTTTCCTCAAAGCATAAGTTTTCTATGTTGCCATTGCTTTAGACAATTAACAAATTCTTTGATTTTTAGGTCTATATTGTTTTTATATGTAAGCTTTGTATTATTGTGGAAAAGTTATTTCTTACCAAGGTGCAGTCAGTCTAGATCCAGATCAGATGTCACAATTATGCCAGCTGACCTGGATCTACACTGGTCACACATATGTAAAAAAAGCATATAGTTATATGGAGTAAAGGGGTAAAATCTTATTGTTCATTTTAGCTAGTATCACCTGTGTTAAGAGTTAAAGATTATAAAACTGAGATTTGAAACCAGTCTCTTATCTCAAGCATCTGATTGGCTGAAATGGCGACTTGAGATTAGAGACTGCTTTCAAATCTCAGTTTTATAATCATCATCCTAGAACTGTAGCTGTGTGATCTAGCAGCCTTGACTTGGAGACAAACAACTGCATTTTTAGCCGGTTCATTCACATTTATTATTTTACAAATTTTATTGTTTATAGATGTTTTATTTTATTTTTCAAAGATTTTCAAATTTTATGAGCAAGTATTGGATTAATTACTTTACTGTGGTTTTAACGATCAAAGCTGATCATCAAAGACACTACTGCATATACACTCAACAAAAGTTCTAATTGGTCACTTTTTGTCCGTAATTTTTTATTAGAAAGATATTGAATTCACTCTTTTATATAATCATATGCCAACAACAGTCTTCAATTTAAGCTTTAATCTTGTAATAATTGATTTTGGAACAGTTTGGCAAGAGTTATCCTTAATTTTGCTAAAAATGCATTTCTTGCATAAAAAGGCCAAGCAAACAGAAATGTGCTCTTAATTCCATGTTTTGTTATAATAGGACCCCTCATTAGTAGGAAAAACAGAAAACATGATAAATCAATAGCACATTTGATTAAATAAACCCCTTTCAAAGTATCCAATTTTAAAATTACCTCCCTTTCAATTAAAATTTGTTCTAATTTTGACCCTGCAGTGTAAGTGAATGGTATTGGACTCATTTAAGAAAAACAATCAATAAAGATTAAAAAGACATAAGATATTTGAATTTAATACAAAACAGTTCTTTCCACAACCTCTCTTGACGTAGGGAAGAAATGAAACTAGGATACATTGTAAACATTATAAAGTTATTTCATATGTCAAAATGTTGGCCGGAGGTGGAGGGGATAGTGTTATGAACTGTTGCCCAAGGCAGACAGCCGAGGGCAACAGTTTAAAACACTATTCCGACACCGAGGGACAACTGTTTGACTGTTCCTAAATCAAATGTGAAATAACTCTTTCATTACCTGATCAATTTCTGTTTTAACAGTACTTAGAGATAAAAAAGGAACAAGAAAATAATTTTGCAAATATGTTTTTTAATTACACTTTTTTAGAAATTATAATTTTTTAATTATCCCTACCAGGATAAATTAAAGGATATATACTTTTTTAATTTAACAATTTTGTAACCATGTCACAGTACCAACATTTTGCATGTCAGTAGGTTTTCATATTGTTTTTCTCTGTTATTTCATCAAAAACAAATTAAGGAAATTGTCATTTTGCTGACAAAATTTTAATTTGTTTAAATAGTTCACGTTTTATTTATGTTTTTTAATGTTCCACATGAACTCATCATGTCACAGCACACGAGGGAAACAGTCCAAATTATTGTCCGGTCAACAGTTTGCATACATGGACTTTTTTCAGAAATTTAGAAAACAGTCAAAACTACCAAATTACATTTATATAAGGTATCAGGTAATAAATACAATTTATTAATGACCAATTAGAACTTTGGTTGAGTGTATAGGCATTTTTACATACGTTGTACAACCAGTGTACACCTTATCAGCTGCCACATCCTTGACATCTGCTCAGGATCTACACTGGTGGCATCTTGGGTCAGAAATAACCTAATGAATCTATTAATGAACAGTGCAGATCCTTAACCAAGCCCTCTGATCTGGATCTACACTGTTGAACATACAATAAAGTTGTTTATGTGGAGAAAAGGTTTGAAAGCTCATTGAGAGTATAACAAACATTATGTTCTAATTGACAACAATTTGAGTAAATGTTGATTGACAAAACCTTGTGACTTAGTGTTTTAGTCCAATATGTTTTTTAACATTTTAAACAGTTCCTTTTATTTAAAAAAAATATATTATCATAAGTATCTTGCATGAGTATGAGTTGAAGATGGAAAAATCTGTCACTCCAAGTAAATTCCTTTTGCAGGTATGAGCTTCTGTCAAGTTCTCACCAAAACAGTTCACCAAAGGAGACAGATTTTTCTATCTTTACCAATCGTCTCATGCAAAATACTTGTTGTGTCACCCTTTCGATGAAAGAGCGATACATAGGGATCTATTTGTTTGTCCTTCTGTCCATCCATCTGTCCGTCAGTCTGTCGCAAAAACTTAATGTTTCTGTAACTTTACCAATTCTGAATATTTTTACATGAAACTTAAAAATTAATATTGCTTATGACAGCTCATAGACTCATAACTCTGCTGTCTATATTTTTCAAGTTACGCCCCTTTTTCCCTTAAATTTTGCATTAACCAAAATACGCACTTGGCCCATAACTTTGAAACAGTTTGAGATATCAACTTGAACATTAGAATATATTCATCATCAAAATTTTCTTTATTGTAAACATAACTCATATCACGGCTATCAATATTTTTCAAGAAATGCCCCATTTTCGCTTGATTTTGTTTTACCAAAGTAGGCAATTGGCCCATAACTTTGAAGCTACTTGTGATGTTAGTTTCAAACTTGAAATACACATTTACCATCAGTATTTATAACATTATCCGCTTCCAGTATAGATACACCTTTATTGCTAGGGCAAACAGTTTAGATCCAGATCAGCCAGCAAATCCGTGCTGTCTGATCAGGATCTAAACTGTTCGCTTTTTGATTCATTAGGTTATTTCTGACCAAAATGCAACCATTGCAGATCCTGATCAGACGGCACGGATGTGCCAGCTGACCTGGATGTACACTGGTTGCACATGCGTAAAGATGCGTATATATCAAGGAAAGGGTATTATTTATTAGACCCATAACTCCACCACAAATATTGTTTTAAGTTATGATCCTTTTACACTTAGATTTTGCATTAGTAACAAAAGGCACTAGGTCCATAACTTTAAAACTTCATGAGATATCAACTTGAAATCTGGAATATATAATCACTGTCGTTATCTTCATCATAACCACCAAAACCTTAAACTCTGCTACAATTATTTTAAAGTTGAATCCCCTTCTCACTTAGATTTTCTGTTAAGATTTTATGCACTTGGCCAATAACTTTGGAACTAATACAGATATCAACTTCTGAATTGAAATACATTTCTATCATCATAATTTACATTACATTCACCAGCAGGAACTACACTTTTTATACCCCCACAAACAAAGTTTGAGGGGGTATATAGGAGTGAGCTTGTCGGTCGGTCGGTCGGTCGGTCGGTCGGTCGGTTGGTCGGTCGGTCGGATTCTTCGTTTCCAGATGATAACTCATGAAAGGCTTGACAGAATTAAATAACTTTTGGTACACAGGTATATCGTCATAAGATACAGGTCAAGTTCGATTTTGGGGCTGGTGGGATCAGTGTCAAGGTCACTGTTACTAAAAATAGAAAAATGGTTTCCGGATGATAACTCATGAAACAATTCACAGATCTAATCCTTGTTTGGTAAATGGATGTAACATCACAAGATACAGGTCAAGTTCGACTTTGGGGCTGGTGGGGTCAATGTCAAGGTCAGTATTACTAAAAATAGAAAAAGGGTTTCCAGATAATAACTCATGAAAAACTTCACAGATTAAATCCTTTTTGGTACGTATATGTAATATCAGAAGATACAGGTCGAGTTCGACTTTGGGGCCTGAGGGGTCAGTGTCAAGGTCACTGTAACTTAAAAAAGAAAAATTGTTCGGACTATAACTCATGAAATACTTCATAGATTTAATTATTTTTTGGGACACAGATGTAACATAACAAGATAAAGATTAGGTTTGACTTTGGGGCCTGTGGGTTCAAGGTTAAGGTCACTGTTATTTAAACTTCAAAACTTCGTTTCCACTCAGTAACTATAGCTTGGAATGAGATTCTTAAATGAAATTTGGTGTATTGATGGTTTTTGTGAAGATGACTTTTGTGATTCAAGGCCTGTGGGGTCAAGGTCACTGTTACTAAAAATAGAAAATAAACTGCATGCTCAATAACTTTGGTTCAGAATGAGATATTGTGATGAAAATTGCTATATAGGTAGTGTCTGTGAAGACGAAACTTGGTATTGAAATTGGGCCTGATGGGGTCAAGGTCACTGTTACTAAAAATAGAAAAAATGGTTTCTGGATGATTTCTCATAAACAATGTTTGGCACACAGTTCTTAGATAAAAGTTAGATAAAGGCCACTGTTACTAACATATTTAAACCATTTCTGCTCAATAAATTTAGAAGGAATGAGATATTGTGATGAAACTTGCTGAATATGTGGCTACTTTGAAGACGACACTTTGGATTGAAAGTGGGGCACATTGTGCCATTGATTCGAAGCATTCCCAGTTCAATTATCAAGCATACATGTGGGGGTATTTAATCACTTTCAGTGATAATTCTAGTTAAGGTTTTAGAACTGTAATATTTCCGCCAAACATCGACTTATGTCGTCACTAATTCGTTTTTTCCGAACGCCGATTCGTACGTTTCCGGTTGATACAATTTTTCGTAAAAGGAGTCTACTCTTTAGGTGTTTTCCGCGATTATGACGTCATTAATAACTAAATCAAATAATACAAAGTGCGGATATAAAATTGATGTAAAGTAAACAAATATTTTCATAACTAATACTCAAAATAAGTCTATAGAAGAACAACACTTAGTAATGAATAGAGGCTATATGAAAGTGAGCAACGTATGATTAATCTTCCGTGGTGCAATGGTAACGCACAAGACTTTTATTTTGACGGACCCGGTTCAATCCTCGGGAGAGGAACCTTTTTTCCCCCCTTTTTCTTCTTTTTTTAAATTATTGTGAGAAATTTTTTTGAGAAAATAGTATAATCAATAGGTTTACAATTCGGAAACAATTGTTATTATTCTTCATCTTCATTTAGTAGCCATGAAAACTGAAATATTGTAATGACATTATTACAAAATACTGACTCTTTTATAATACAGCAACAAAATCACGACATGAAACTAAAATAATTATGGAATCTGTACTTTCATTTAGGAAAATGTTGTTATTTTATTGTTTCTATAATTGAACAGTAATTTTGTGATACTTGTCTTATAAAACTAATTTTATGTGTTTGCACGATGATTTTTTTCCTTTAAAAGAATGCTGTGGTTGCTATGGTTACAGTTGCCAAAATTACTTTTTTGAGGTTAAATTTTAACCAGCATAGCTAATTGCTTGCGTATTTCTTGTTTTTCAAAAAATTTGAGGGGGTATAAAAAAATCACCATTCGTAAACCAAGCCCTTTGGTTTTTGTGGTTTTTAACCGTTTGGTCTGGGGCATAGGTACCTATTTTGTAGGCCAATAAAATGAAAACGAAGATGGTGAGGTGCTCTTTGTTTTTAATTATTTGATTCCATACACATTGCAGATATTTTAATGTATAAAACAATTATTTTACTGCATTGAACATGCACAAAAATCACAGATAAAAACTTGCTTCATTTTTGCAGATAGGAAAAATGTGCATTTCCGGAAATGGGGTACACTTTAAAAAAGTCAATTTATAAAGTGTTAGAAATAAATTCTAAACATAATGCTTGTTTTTTCCTGTTCAGATATGATGTCCTTAAACAATTAGCCTTTATTTTACATAATTTTACAAGGTTTCAATGAAATAGAGATGAATTTAGCTTCTAGTATGTTTGATTTTACAGCCCATTTTCCGAAACAGAGGGTCCCCTTCTAAAATACTAAATTACTCGAGTTATGCATGGTAAATGTTTTTTAAAACTCAGGTTTAGATGTCTAAATGGATGTACTTGGAAATGAAAACAACAAAATCCCAATCTGCAAAAGTGCATATTAGAGTCCTAAAACCTTAAAGTTATGCCACTTTTTCACTTCAGTGTTTATGTAAAACTTTTTATTCTCTAACATTATTTGAGTGATTGATATTGAACTTAAAATTAAAGTTCCCCAGTCAAAAATTACTGAAAAAATTTTGAACTCTTATTTCCATTCTCAGTACAATATTTATGGTACATTAAGGAATTATTTCTATTATTCAAAATCAAGCTCTTGTATTTTAAACCAGTCTGCTTATATGCTGGAAGCAGATCAATAAAATTGTAAACAAAAATTTCGAGGATTCGTACAAATCTTGGATTGTTTTAGGTAGGTTTCATTTATTACAAAAAATACAGGTATTTGAAAATGATATTGCGATATTGTATCATCGGCAGATATATGGCAATAATCAGTACCGTGGTATATGGCCCAACCTTAATAATAATCTTCCTCATTATCAAAAACAGACCTATAATTCTAGAATAAATGTTTTTAAGCTGAGTTCTTATAAAAACAATTACGACTTGAAATATTTTTCACCATCTCCTTTTAAGTTAAGTCCATTTAAAATGCTTAAACCCTTCAACACCAGGCAGCATGTGCCAAGGGAATTTCAGTGAATCCCCTTTAACCCTTTCCTCCATAGATGCACCTTGTTTGCATGGGCGAACAGTTTAGATCCAGATCATCTGGCACATCTGTGCCCTCTGATCAGGATCTAAACTGTTCGCTTTTTGATTTGTTAGGTTATTTCTGACCAACATGCAACCAGTGCAGGTCCTGATCAGACGGCACTAATGGGCCGGCTGATCTGGATCTTCACTGGTCACACATGCGTAAAAATGCATATATATGGCGGAAAGGGTTAAACAAGAGGTTGGACAAAATTTCAGGTTTAATGGGGTTTCTGGATTAAAGGGGTTTTGAGAACTGGAAAAATTCTGAACATATTTCATCAAACATGGACATCAGGATTCGTTAACAGCTGTATTAATTTGTCAGAAATAATATGATAAGAGTGATTGCACCTTTTTGTGTGGCCCTTTCGAAGAAAAGGTCATACATAGGGACCGCTTTGTCGGTCCGGCGGTAACGTTGGCTATAACTTTGCCATTTCTTAATATTTCTTTATCAAACTTTCAAATTATATTGCTAATGCCAACACGCTCAAGACGATGCCAAATTCTCAAGGTCAAGGTCACAGTCATTTGATGGAGTTATGCCCCTTTTTCTACTTGGATTTAGATACAAAAACTTAACATTGGCTATTACCTTTGTCATTTCTTAATATTTTTTCATTTAACTTTCAAATTATATTGCTGATGACAACAGGCTCGAGATGATGCCAAATCCTCAAGGTCAAGGTCACATTTGATGGAGTTAAGCCCCCTTTTGTACTTGGATTTTTACAGGAAAACTTATGACAACACGCTCATGATGATGCCAAATTCTTTAGGTCAGCGTCACATTTGATGGAGTTATGCCCCTTTTTATGCCCCCGAAGGGAGGCATATAGTAATCGCACCGTCTGTCCGTCCGTCCGTCAGTCCGGCAAAATGTTGTCCTCGCTTCTTCTCCAAAACAGCTTGAGGGATTTCATTGAAACTTCACAGGAGTGTTTGTCACCAAGCCTTGTTGTGCATATCGTCAGGAATTTCTGATTGGATTATTTTTTGCCGAGTTATGAGCACTTTGACCTTTTTTTTGCTAACCCTAACCCTAACCCTAATTCTTGTCCTTCCTTCTTCCCCAAAACCGCTTGAGGGATTTCATTGAAACTTCACAGGAGTGTTTGTCACCAAGCCTAGTTGTGCATATCATCAGGAGTTTCCGCTCAGATTATTTTTGGCCGAGTTATGAGCCCTTAGTCATTTTGAAACTATAAAGGTACATTAATGAGCCCAAATGGCATCATTCTGAATTCCTAACCCTAAACCCTAACCCTAACGTAAACTGAAACCGCTTGAGGGATTTCATTTCACAGGAGTGTTTGTCACCAAGACTTGTTGTGTATATCCAAAGGAATTTCTGATCGGATTATTTTTGGCTGAGTTATGGGCCTTTTTACCTAACCCTAACCCTAAACCCTAACCCTAACCCTAAGGTAAATTTTGTCAACGCAATAGAGGTTACATTTTTTGTCTGATTGTCATGAAATTTGGTCAGGATGTTTGTCCCAATGATTTCACGGACGAGTTCCAATATGGGTCATCTGGGTCCAAAAACTAGGTCACTGTTACTAAAAATAGAATTTTCTTGTTAACACTCTAGCGGTCACATTTTTGTTCCCATTGTCATTAAACTTGGTCAGGATGTTTGTCCCAATTATTTCTAGGCCGAGTTTGAATATGGGTCATCTGGGTCAAAAAACTAGGTCACTGTTACTATAAATAGAATTTTCTTGTTAACACTAGCAGTCACATTTTTACTCCAATTATCATGAAACTTGGTCAGGATATTTGTCCCAATGATTTCTAGGGTGAGGGTTAGTTTGAATATGAATCATCTGGGACCAAAAACTAGGTCACTGTAACTAAAAATAGAATTTTCTTGTTAACACTCTAGCGGTCACATTTTTGTTCTGATTGTCATGACACTTGGTCAGCATGTTTGTCCCGATGATTTCTCGGACGAGTTTGAATATGGGTCATCTGGGTCCAAAAACTAGGTCACTGTTACTAAAATACAATTTTCTTGTTAACACTCTAGAGGTCACATTTCTGCTCTGATTGTCATGAAACTTGGTCAGGATGTTTGTCCCAATGATTTCTCAGACAAGTTCGAATACGGGTCATCTGGGTCCAAAAACTAGGTCACTGTTACTAAAAATAGAATTTTCTTGTTTACACTATTAGTGGTCACATTTTTACTCTGATTATCATGAAACTTGGTCAGGATATTTGTCCCAATGATTTCTAGGGTGAGGGTTAGTTTGAATATGAATCATCTGGGACCAAAAACTAGGTCACTGTAACTAAAAATAGAATTTTCTTGTTAACACTCTAGCGGTCACATTTTTGTTCCGATTGTCATGACACTTGGTCAGCATGTTTGTCCCGATGATTTCTCGGACGAGTTTGAATATGGGTCATCTGGGTCCAAAAACTAGGTCACTGTTACTAAAATACAATTTTCTTGTTAACACTCTAGAGGTCACATTTCTGCTCTGATTGTCATGAAACTTGGTCAGGATGTTTGTCCCAATGATTTCTCAGACAAGTTCGAATACGGGTCATCTGGGTCCAAAAACTAGGTCACTGTTACTAAAAATAGAATTTTCTTGTTTACACTATAAGTGGTCACATTTTTACTCTGATTATCAGATTGTAAAGAAACTTGGTTAGAACATATGTCCCAGTTATTAATTGGACGAGTTTGAGTATGGGTCACATGGGGTCAAAAACTAGGTCACTGTTACTATAAATAGAAAAATCTTGTCCAGGCTGTAAATTTGTTATTTCTCATTGGATTTTAAAATAGCTTGGCTCAAATGTTTACCATGACAAGGTGTACTTTTGCGTACAATACCCATGCCTGTTGGTCCATGGTCAAGGTCACTGTTACTAAAAATAACATTTTCTTGCTTGGGCTGTTAATTCCTAATGAATGAAGTGATTTCAAAATAACTTTACATAAATGTTCACCATGACAAAGGGATGTGTTGCTTACAATACCCATGCAGGTAGGTCAAAGGTCAAGGTCACTGTAACGAAAAATAGCATTTTTTTCCAAGCTGTAGATTTGTTGTTTCTTATTGGATTTTAATATAACTTGGTGTAAATGTTCACCATATCGAGACGTTGGGTCTTGTACAACACAATTTTGTTGTACTCAGGTGAGTGATAAAGGGCCATCATGGCCCTCTTGTTTTGCCATAAATGTCTTTAGTCTATTCATTTAGTAGGCACCTTTAGTTTGTAGTAATTGATAAAAGTCCAAATGGCAAACCTATGCATGTGTAAATGAATGTAGAAATGTTTGTTTTTTTATTAAAAAAAGTTTTTTCTCACTTTTAGTCGTGTTTGCTGTTTGCAGTTTAAACATTTCCATGGAAAGAACTTGTGATGACCTTCTTAATTGTTTAATTTTGTTCCTGTTATTCACAATTACAAATTTGTTTCTTTTTCTCAAGGTACTGATGACTATTTCCTCGGTCACTAGACTTCACATTCACTTAATAAAAGTAAACACTTGTAAATGAATACAGCCAGAATCCAAAATACAAATTGTTGCAGTTTACATTTTTCCCACATTACTAATGTGTTGGTTTCCAGTTAAAAACAATTTTCTGGAAAGAAAAATGTGTTTACCTCAGTCTATTCATTTAGTAGGCTAGTTTAGTTTGTAGTAATTGATATTGCTGAGATTATATTGCTGGTAATACTAAAGACAGTGCTTTCTTAAAACAATCATCTATGATTTTTTTTGTTCGCTAACCAAGATTTCTTAAAGAACATGTATCTTTACATTTATGGCAAAATATGCTGGTAATATTGTTACTGAATTATGCTCATTGGATCTCAAATTTTAATGGCCTTTAGCTTGGCATCAAATTTACAAATTTTTCTGGTACAGTTAACCAAAACTATATAATACTTATTTTATCCTAAATAGATTGTAAGTCGCTGTGTTATACTATATTGCATTGTTACAAAAAGAACATTGCCTTGTGGCCTCAAATTGCCTGAATGGAAAGAAAAATGGGTTTACCATCAGCTTATTAATTTAGTAGGCTACTTTAATTTGTAGTAATTGATACAAGTCCATATGGCAAACCTATGCATGTGTAAATGAATGTAGATATGTTTGTTTTTTCCATATTTCTTTTTCTCCATTTTAGGAATGTTTATCTGTTTTGAGTTTAAACATTTCTACGGAAAGAACTTGTGATGACCTTCTTAACCCTTTACTCTATAGACATACCTTTATTGCGTGGGCAAACAGTGTAGATCCAGCTCAGCTGCCATAATCCTGCCATCTGAATAGGATCTACACTGTTTGCTTTTAGATACTGTACCTTATTTCTGACCAAGATGAGACCAGTGCAGAGGCTCATCTGATGGCACAGGTATGTCAGCTCATCTGGATCTACACTGGTAGCAATGTGTCAAAAAAGCTGACACCAGGAAAATAATAATCTTTCCACAATGCAAAATCCTGATTTGTCTACCTAACACACAGTTGAAAAGGATGTCCATTTACGGTCCGAATCGTTAACGAAGTAATCATTTTCCAACAGTTGTGTCCATTTAAATATGTTCTTTACATTTCCTTTGGAATAGACATTTGAATACACAAGAATTATGTAAGGTTTATATTTCGTTCAAGAGGTGAACCGATAAAACTTCAGAAAGCATAATATTATTTCATTTGAATTGCATTTAAGATGTATAACAACTGGCTAAATTTCATTAGAATCTACAAATGTAAAAAGGGAGATTTTGAAACTGCCAAGAACATCTAAATACAGCAATAACATATCAAATATTTAACTCTAGTAACTATTTTTTTCAGACAAGTAATCAAAATCTTTCCCATGCTAGGCCATTTGGGATATACATTTGTTGTGTGTTAATGTTTTGGAAAATGTACGGCAGGAAGGAAAAGTGCGAGTCTGTGCAAGGGAAAGTGGTAGTGTTGTTTTTGCATGTACCAGTGTCAAATCAGCATTCATTTTTTAGCTCGACTATTCGAAGAATATGTCGAGCTATTGTACTCACTTGGGCGTCGGCGTCGCCGTCGCCGTCGGCGTCCCGCTTTGGTTAAAGTTTACGTGCAACCTACCTATATCTTAAAAACTACTATAGCTACAGCTTTTAAACTTGGCACACTTGTTCATCATCATGTCCCGAGTGTGTATACCAAGAACCATAACTCTGACTTTCATTTTGATCAAATTATGGCCCTTTTTTGACTTAGAATTTCAGGTTAAAGTTTGCATGCAAGCTACTATACAAACTAATAACTTCAATGCTACTTATACTACAGCTTTGAAACTTTCAACACTTGTTCATCATCATATCCCAAGTGTGTATGCCAAGAACCATAACTCTAACTTTCATTTTTATCAAATTATGCCCCTTTTTCGACTTAGAATTTCAGGTTAAAGTTTGCGTGCAAGCTACTGTGCAAACCCATAACTTCCATACTACTTATACTACAGCTTTGAAACTTTCAACACTTGTTCATCGTCATATTTCAAGATTGTATGCCGAGAACAATAAATCTTACTTCCATTTTGTTCAAATTATGGCCCTTTTTCGACTTAGAATTTCAGGTTAAAGTTTGCGTGCAAGCTAGTTACTTTCATACTTCTTGTACTATAGCTTTGAAACTTAAGACACTTGTTTACCATCATGACCCTGACTATTTATACCAAGAACCATAACTCTTTCTTTCATTTTTAATCAAATTATGGCCCTTTTTCAACTTAGAATTTCAGGTTAAAGTTTGCGTGCAAGCTAGTTACTTTCATACTTCTTGTACTATAGCTTTGAGACTTAAGACACTTGTTTACCATCATGACCCTGACTATTTATACCAAGAACCATAACTCTTTCTTTCATTTTTAATCAAATTATGGCCCTTTTTCAACTTAGAATTTCAGGTTAAAGTTTGCGTGCAAGCTAGTTACTTTCATACTTCTTGTACTATAGCTTTGAGACTTAAGACACTTGTTTACCATCATGAACCTGACTATGTATGCCAAGAACCATAACTCTTTCTTTCATTTTTAATCAAATTATGGCCCTTTTTCGACTTAGAATTTCAGGTTAAAGTTTGCGTGCAAGCTAGTTACTTTCATACTTCTTGTACTATAGCTTTTAAACTTATTCACCATCATGACCCTGACTATTTATGCCAAGAACCATAACTCTTTAATTTTTTTCAAATTACTGCCCTTTTTAGACTTAAAAATTAAGGTTTAAAACTTTGTATACCTTTATTTGATCTTACATCAGGTTTATTTTCAAAGGCCCATAACTCATCTTTGCTTTTTTATATTTGATTTTTGCCCCTTTTCACTTGAAATTAGAATTAAGACTTATAAATAATTGTTAAAGTTTCAATGTTAGTGTTTTTCATATGAAATGTTATATAAAAGGTTTAAAACAGATGTCCTTAACATACTTTGGTTGAAAGTGTTGAGTAATTGTGGGGTGGGTGGGTGGGTGCATAGACTATACTATACCATACCATACCATACCATACCATAACACTGACCCCCACCACCCACCACCACCTCCACATACCAACACCACCACCAACAACAACTACAACAACACCAACACAAACAACAACAACACCACTACCACCACCACCAACAACAACACCGCCAACACCACCACCACTAACAACAACAACACAACCACCACCAACAACAACACCACCATTAACAACACCACCACCAACAACAACTACAGCACCACCATTAACAACAACACCACCAACAACAACACCAACACCAGCACAAACAACAATATCAACACCACCACCAACAACACAAACACAAACAACAACACCACCACCAACAACAACACCAACACCACCAACAACAACACCACCACCAACAACAACACCATCACCACCAACAACAACACCACCACCACCAACAACAACATCATCACCACCACCAACACCACCACCAACAACAACAACACCACTACCAACAACAACAACACCACCAACAACATCAACACCAGCACCAACAACAACACCACCACCACCAGCAACACCCCCACCAACAACAACACCAACAACATCAACACCACCAACAACAACAGCAACAACAACAACACCAACAACCAACACCACCACCACCACCACCAGCAACAACACTACCAACAATACCAACACCAACAACACCACCACCACCAACAACAACACCAACAACAGCAACAACACCACCACCAACAACAGCAACACCACCACCAACAACAGCAACCAGCATACCATACTGTACTTCACCACGCCACACCACTATAGGTGGGCAAAGATAGTGGGTTGATGGGTGTGGGATCAGGGGTTTATGGGCTGGGTTGTGTAAACCCTAAAAAAAATCTACAAGAATAAATTAAGTGTAATTTATTGATTTCCTAACTTGGATTAAGAAACTTTTGTTCATGTGTGTTTGTTGGGGGTGTCATAAACTCCTGAATCACTCCTCAGTTTAAATGAAGCCAGGTTACAATGTGCTTAATAATTCTGACTTTTCGAATAGTCGAGCGTGCAGTCGTTTCCGACTGGCTCTTGTTTTCAAAAAAACTTTGGCAAATTGCGTAATAAATCAAAATCCAAACACATCTTTCATTGTTCTTCGGGTCACTTACCTATGAAAAAAGCATGCAAGTAATGTCCACCCTAGGTCAGTTTAATCTCAACATGTATAAAGATGAGACTCGACCACATCTCCATCAGCTTTTAATCTTGCTGACAGAGTGTCTGCTGAGGACCACCATGTGATTTATTAGTTACTTTTAAGGAAGACAATACAACAATCTACTTCTGAGCATACACGCATAAACAAATCAACTGATCAACACATTGCATTTACCAGACAACGAAATTACCTGACTGCAATATTTTACCTTTGCAGATAGAGATAAACTTACTTGTATCTTTCCCAAAATATTTCTCTTGTTTTCTACTTACGACGGTTAATGAAGAGTACACTTCAAATGCCTTTTTAACGTTAGTAACTTCATTTAAATCTGAACAGAAACCTTGGAATGGTGTAATTTGATTCCAAAACACGCTGCATGGCATGGACGACGCCATGTTGAAACAGCATGAGAAGCATTCCTATGTATGGGTACGTGTCATAAAACCTCATGCATAATTATAATTAAGGTCTTTCTGACTGTGTCCATTTTCCGCTTTCCGTTTCAAAAGCTTCGGCGCTGGAAGCCGTGTTTACTTTTTGCTCCTCGTTGGTTTGATGGATACTGTTCATGGGCAGTAATGGCAATGCATATTACTGCCCGTGCCGCCTAGCCCCGGACAAAGTGAAACAGTCTAGGAATGAAGCACACTCGATTAAGTTTTGAAACACAATATTTTAATCAAACGAACCATCAACTGACCAGAAGTTTTACCGATTAAATTTTGGATGCGTAACACAAAAGGGGGAAAATAACGCTTAAAAAACCGGTACGTTAATTTTGTATCGCGGTACCATATCGCTCGGCCGCATACTGCGATACCGGTATACAATGTATCTGTACTTTCCACTGCCGGGCTTAGAAATTCTTCATTTGTTAACTTTAATTGTATTTGTTTTGTGACATTGTGTCCTTTCTTGAACCAATTTGCCTCTTTAGCATTAGAATATTTTTAACTTTTCTTTTTATATCCCATTTTTATCTCTTTTTAATAAAATCCGAACTATATTAGGTCTTACGAATAAAAGTCAGCAAAAATATGAGATTTCAGAGCTTTCTATAAAAGTTGTTTTTTTCTGTTAGTGCTTGCATGCTTATGGACAAGTCTTGTCCGGTAGAAAGAGTGGAACTTTTTGCATGCCACTTTTCATAACATTACTCTTCCGGCAGTACTGGATAAAATTTCAAAAATTCTTTTTTCATTGAATGCATATAAATGTCCTCTTTCCATGGATACCAAATTTATGCCGGTAGAGTAATGACTTTTTTTTAATTTCGAGTGTTTGAAAGATATCTAGGAAAACCATACCGGACAAGACTTTTGTCCATAAGTATATTTTATCTCCTGGTGGACTGAGCTTATCATTTTAGGTATTGTTGTAATAGATGAAAAAGTAATCTATGCATATCTGGAATCGCCACTCTCACAAAACACAGCCTCTCCGCTCAGCGAAAAACAAGAAAGGAAGAGAGAGAGCATGTTTGTTATAAGTATGTCAATTCAAATAGGACGCCACAAACAACTAACGAAAAAAATAATAGTGACATTTTCTTAACTTTTATCTAACAACTGTGTGCCAAAAATGTTAAAATATGAGAACTCTTTCATTAGAAATCATCCAGAAACCATTTTTACTTTTTAAGTAACAGTGACCTTGACCCCACAAGGCCCATTTTCAATACCAAGATTCGTCTTCACAGACACTGCCTATATAGCAATTTTCATCACAATATTTCATTTCGAACTACAGCTATTGAGCAGAAACAGTTTTTATATTTTTAGTAACAGTGACCTTGACCCCGCAGGCCTTACTTTCAATTCCAAAAGTCGTCTTCACAGAAACCACCAATACACCAAATTTCATTCAAGAATCTCATTCCAAACTATAGTTAATGGGTGGAAATAAAGTTTTGAAGTTTAAAAATCAGTGACCTTGACCTAGAACCCACACGCCCCAAAGTCAAACCTTACCTGTATCTTGTAATGTACATCTGTGTTCCAAAAATAATTACATATTTAAGGTATTTAATGAGTTACCGTCCAGAAACGGTTTTTCTATTTCAAGTAACAGTGACCTTGACATTGACCCCACCGGCCAAAAGCCGAACACAACCTGTATCTTCTGATGTTACATCTTTGTTTCAAAAAGGATTGAATCTGTGAAGTATTTCATGAGTAATCATCCGGAAACCCATTATTTTGTGTCGCCCTTTCCATCGGGGGCGGGGAATCGCGCACAACCGTTACCGCTGCTGAAGCGAGAAAATTGTTCTGCAAGCTTCGTCATAACTCAACCATGTTTGCGTATTTTGATCTCATATAATACAAGCGTGCAGATAAATCCAACACGCATCGAATCACGTTCCCCGTTTTTCAAAGAATTGCTTAATATCTTTATAAAAACGAGTCAAAGCTGATCACCTACCTTTCCGGGTCAAAATAAACATCTGCAGTACCGTCACCGGAAGCATGCTGAACAATTTTCTCGCATTACCAGCGGTAACGGTTGTGCGCGACCCCCCCCCCCCCCCGCCCCCCGTGCTTTCGAAGAAAAAGCGAAACATAGGGATCGCTTTGTCCGTCGGTCTGTCCGTCCGTCACATACTTTACATTGCCCATAACTTTGGCATTTCTAAACATTTCTTCATCAAATTTTCAAATTATCTTGCTTATGACAACACGGTCAGTATGATGCCAAATTCTCTAGGTCAAGTTTACATTTGATGGAGTTATGCCCCTTTTCGGTCACGAAAACTTAACATTGGCTATAAATTTGCAATTTCTTAAGATTTCTTCATCAAACTTTCAATTTTTATTGCTCATGACAACACGGTCATGATGATGCCAAATTATTTAGGTCATGGTCACATTTTATGGAGTTATGCCCCTTTTCAGTCACGAAAACGTTGGCTATAAATTTGTCATTTTTTTAGATTTTTTTTATCAAACTTCCAAATTATCATGCTCATGACAACACGGTCAGGATCATGCCAAATTCTTTAGGTCAAGATTACATTTGATGGAGTAATGCACATTTTTGTACTTGGATTTTGACACAAAAACTTAATGTTGGCTATTATAACTTTGCCATTTCTCAATATTTCTTCATTATGCTTTCAAATAATATTACTTATGACAACACGCTTGTGATGATGCCAAATTCTTTAGGTCAAGGACACATTTGATGGAGTTATGCCCCTTTTTGGACTTGCATTTTTATACCGACATAGCTCCAGAGGGCGACACAAGTGTTCAACTGAACACCCATCTAGTCTTTTTTGGTAACACTGACCTTTACATTGACCCCACCAGCCCAAAAGTCGAACCGGACCTGTATCTTGTGATGTTACACCTGTGTACCAAACATTTTTAAAGTATTTGATGCCTTTCAGGAGGCCCAACAGGTTCTCTATCACAAAACAAAAACTAGTTGTCTTGGTGAAATAACTCCAACCCAGCCATCGGATCAAAAGGGAGCTTTGAAAGCCGCCGAACACGACAAATATGAAAATATTGAAGGCTCGGTTTGATTGAGCATGTTCATGCACGCCGCCTAGCCCCGGGTTGGTCGCAACTCAATATTTACACCAATAAACAGTACAAATGAAACAGAAAATTAATAACCTTCCCAGTGATTTCTTTTTAGGTACCTTGTAGAGTAATCTTCCTTGGATGAGCATCTGTCATTGCTTATTGCTCATTTTCCTTTGTTCTTTTAAGTCTTTTGGATTAATTTTGGTATTTTTGAAAAGTAAATTATTGTTTATGTAAAATGTATCGACATATCACAGATTTGCATGAAAAAAAATTAAAATCATGATTGTAAATTAGAATGCAAAATAAATATAATAATTAACTTACCGTGTTTGCTTGTAATACAAAATATTTAGTTATACATGTTATATGCTTTGGTCAGTTTTCCAAATGGCCGACGTCAAAATTCAACTTTGCCAGCAGATGTCTGCTTATTGATAAAATAAACAGTATTGTTAGTTAATTGTTTTCTCTTCACATATTCTCTGCGGGCTTAAGAGATTTAAGACTTTAACAGTTATACTGATTAATGCTGCTGATAAGCCAGGGCTGACATTAAATTGATTATAACTTATCTAACCTCATGTTTATAAATAGATGACGGGGACCTTTGAAAGCCACCGAGCATGACAAATATGAAAATATTGCAAAATAAACTTATATAAATTATAAACAGGTTAATATTTTCTCGGTTTCATTAATGCTTTGTAAGCCAGTAGAATGAAAGAAATAATACTGGCAAAATGTTCAGGTCTTAGCTTTCCAAAAAGCTTATCGGTCATTAACACATAATGTGAAGATGCGGTATAGTTTTGGGTATGGGCCGTTTCAAAAAAAATGGCTGGAAAAGTGAAAAAATAGTGAAAAATTAAAGTTCATAAAAAATTCCAAACTTGTTATTTTGTATTTTTTGTTTATTGAAACTGAGTATAGAACTGACAAGATTTTTAAATCGGTCCACTGGTTGCTGAGATATTGTCATTTGAAAAATGGCAAGTGAAGTGAAAAAATGTAAAGAATTTAAGTTCATAAAAAGTCCAAACTGGTTGGTCCATATGTTTGTACGGTCTTTACAGTGAGCAAAATCAATCAAGTTATACTCATATGTGGCAGAAAACAAATTTTATGGAGCTTTATTGACACATATTAAATAAATCAAAGAATTTTAATTTATGGGCTTAACTTACAAGTATTACTGTTTCTTATTATTTAAATGTGTGTTTCTGTTAAAATACATGTTAAAGCATCAAATAAAAGTGCTTTAGAACTTGTGGTATCGCATAAAGATAAAAAATTCATATTGTTGAAAAAGTGTGTCACACTCCTGACAACCACATAAGTGCAGCGTACTCAAAAATGTTTCACTAAGGCCATTCCTTTTTGTCACAATTTAACAAAATATGACATAGACTTCTAGGAAAAAATATGCTCTTATTTTCATGTAAAAGATATGTTGACAGAATATTGCAATATGTGCATAATGTCACACTCCTGACATATTTAGCTGAATTTTCTGCAGACAAATATAATTTCAATAGAGGTGATAATATTACAATTATTGCATCTAGAAACATAAAACTTAATGATACACAAAACATTTCTTATGTACTATTAATCTTTAAAGTCCTATAAATTTATAAAGCAAAAATGGTCGTTTTTTCATTGCAAGTCTTCTTATTTATTTAGGTAAAACTCCGTCCAAAAATTAAGGTTTATAAGCTTCTACATAGTTTCAAATCTTATATCATCGCAATTGTCAAAAACCGCCGTAGGCGTAGCGATTGTTGTTGTTGTATTTAATTGTTGACATGGGGAAAAAGCAATAATGTTGCGTTGAATCAGCGATAAAATGTAGTGATCGGAAGTTGGACATAAGAAATCAAACCAGCCAGCTTGGAGGATTAGGGTCCATTTATTTTAACGCGAAAACGGCATTTAACGATACTCAACGTTGTTAAAACTAGTCACAATATGTTAAATTTTATATCACCGGAAAGGTATTTTCAGTGCCAATTCATCTGTGAAAGAATAAATGAAATTGAAAAATCCAATTTTCAGCCAGCCACGAAAAAGTGTTTGACGAGCGTCGTTGACGTCACTGCAGAAAACTTGCATTGATAGCTAAATTTGAAAGTAAATATCTAAACAACTATTGGATTAATCCAAAACTGTTTGCGGATTCATGCTTGGGTCATCGTCAATAAATACCATACCAAATTTGATGAAGAAATTCGAAAATTCGTACCTTAAGATGCATTTGCTCTGCAAAACAAACAGCTGTTACAAGTTTAAATTGAGACACAACAAAGCTTCTTGACCATATTAAATTGAGACACAACAAAGCTTCTTGACCATATTAAATTGAGACACAACAAAGCTTCTTGACTATATTAAATTGAGACACAACAAAGCTTCTTGACCATATTAAATTGAGACACAACAAAGCTTCTTGACCATATTAAATTGAGACACAACAAAGCTTCTTGACCATAAATGAAATTCTTTAATTGAATAATTCTACATTTGCAAGAAAAAAAATCTTTAACCCTTTACTGCATTGAAACACCTTTATTGCATGAGTGAACTGAGTAGGTAGATCTAGATCAGACGACAGATCCTTGCCCTTTAATGAGGATCTACATTGCTTTTCACATTCATTAGATTATTTCCGATAAAGCATCCATGCCAGATGATCTGGATCTACATTGGTCGCACATGCCATAAGTATGTATGGAGAAAATGGTAAATAATATTTTACACTCTGAAAGATTTTAAATTCTAACCATTGTATCAAAAGAAGTTTGTGATATCATGACCCTTTAGAATGGCTGTTGGAACAGGCATATTGTCGACAAAAGAATGACAACGGTTTTTTCCACAGCAACTAGTGGGAAAACATACATGCTCGTTGATCTCAAGACAAAACACTGTGCACAGTTTAAAGTTTTGTGAGGCTTTAGTAGACAAGTCTTGGACCGATTTACAATGCATAATGGAAACAATCTGAAGAAAGACTTTTATTATAGCGAAGATGAGTGCAAATTCTATAAATCATTCAGTTAGAAAATAAAAACAGTTATTGTAAAGAATAGTTGTGCATTTAGCAAAGATTCTTTATAAATTTGTTTTTATTATATTTCAGTTTGATGTATTCTGTTATCTTATAAAAGAAATGTGACATATTTGGTTCAAAGAACATGAAACTTTTTCACATGACCGTGGCATTTTTATAATTGTAGTTGTAGAAGTAGTAGTAATAGTAGTAGTAGTAGTAGTAGTAGTAGTTGTTGTTGTTGTTGTTGTTGTTGTAGTAGTAGTAGTAGTAGTACTAGTTGTTGTTATTGTTGTGACTATTAGTACTAGTTGTTGTTATTGTTGTTGACTTTTTTGTGTTGTTTTGGTAATGTACAGATAGTATAGTTAATATAGTTTTAATAACAGAGATCTGGTAAATTACGGGGCATTTTTCTATATAAAACCTTTACTGTGGGATATTTAAAAATTGTGGTGTGTATAAATCACCCCATAATTCTTAGCATGTTTTACATATATTAAATGACATAAGACATGATCTGGTCAAATAACTTTGTAGTAGTAGTAGTAGTAGTAGTAGTAGTAGTAGTTTCTGCTTTAATTGTAGTTGTTGTTGCTGTTGTTGTTATTGTCTTTTTAACAATGTATAAACACCCCTTTTGAGCATGTTTTTCATGTAGCAAATGACATAAGACATGATCTGGTAGAATAACTTTGTAGTTGTAACAAAACATAACAAAAGAACAGATAATAAGGAAGAAAGTTGTGCAGTTATTGATCTAAAATTGTCTTAGCAGAAGGGAATACGTTTTATTGAATTTAGTTCAACCATTACATAATTAAATGTCAGGACGGTAATTCTGGAAATGAAGAAACTGTTATCATGCACTATTATGCACGAAGTTTAACATAATCTTGGAATGAGTTTTAATAGGTGAATATTGTTGCAAGTGGCTAATGGGCCAACAATTATCTTCATAATTGTATGTAAATAAGAAGCATTATTACGGGAAAACGATGCACAGTAGTCAAGTATACATAATAAGAAACTTTCAATTCGCTTAAACAGTTTGCATAGCCAGATTAAATAAAGTGATATTTATCAATTTGAAGTGTCTCAATAGTCTATAAACAAACATCATATGCACAGGAAGAATTACTGTAAAGCAGCAACAACAACAACAATCACATTTATTGAATAAACACAATGTGCTTATAGCAAACAGATAAATAATATTTAATGGTAGACATTTATCTGAGAGGCATAGTAAAACTGAATGTTAACATTATCATTTTCAAAATGTTATTGTCTTTCTTTTACAGCTGAACAAATAAACTTCGCAATATTATAAGTCGTTTTCAAATTCCCTGTCATAAGTTGTTTAAATTTATTTAATACTTGGCCAATTGTTAAAATAAGGCTTACAATGTTTTTATCATTAATTGCTATATTTAGGGCAGACTAAAATGAAATGGTACTCGCTTTCGTATTTGTTTCATGTTGCAATTCTAAATTTTCATTCTGATATTGGTATGTCTTCCTTTTTCAATTTCCATGTCATTCGCTGATATGTATTGTTGTGTTTAAACATCTAATACGAATCTAATCTTTTTGAAATTTTTATTCGAACATACCATTGCTTTTTATGACAACTTTGAAACAACTTTGTTTCAAAGTTGCTCTTTTATAAATATCTTAGAGTCTTCCCTTAATCGGTTTTACATCTTTTAGCATGTTTAACTATTGTACCAAATAAACAACATTTCTATGTTATTTATAATAATTTTAATTTGCGTTGCCCAATTTTCACCAGTATAGGTATCACTATTTATTGCATCTTGTTGTAGAGTTTTTTAAACACCAAACTTTTTTCGTCGGTTGGCAATTTTAACCAGTATTTGATCATTGAAGTTTTTTGTGTTATATACATTTGATGTGAGAATTAAGAGATCGGCTAGTTTGACAGACCTTTCAACATTTCGGTGTAAACGGTTGGGAAGGTTAAAAGCCTACAGTAGATAGATTTAGTATGCATTTTTGCGTGTTGAAAATTTTATGAACGGCACTGAATTAATAACGCTGCTTGCATACTTAATAGCGGGACTGTATGAATTATTCTTGCACGTTCAATTGTCTTTTATAGAATTTTTGAAAGTAGAATAATCGGATAGAAAATTTTATACGATTCGCCCACACAATCTTCGACCCTTTTAGTTATTCTGGCGAAGCACAGGGACACGGGTCTTTGAATGTTTACAAAATATGTTATTGTTGAGTGAAAACATTTTTTTCAAATGTCACGATTTTGTAAATAAGATATAATGTAATGGAAATAAAATTGATTTCTGATTTTGATATGCTTTTCTTCTTTTCAAACATTTTGTCAGAGACTTTTATTACAGGTTAAATATAGCTCTGTGAACATTCAATGAGTTCTAAAGTTAGGTAAAAGTTCTGCAGGCCAGCACAACTTTATCATTTTTAAAAGCAGGAACTGTAAATATTACAGTATTATTTGAGAAAAAAATGATCATCAATTATGATCCTTGCTGCTTGCATACAAGACATATATTTGTAAAGAATGAATATGAGCTATATATTCACTGACAACCTCATTATTTATGCATACATGATAAACTAACTTACATAATTCCACATAAGATGATTATGTGATTTTCAATTAGGTTAAAGAAGTTACCTTTTACTTCACCTGGTCTATATATGTTCCTTGAGCTATGTTACTGTCAAAAGAAACATTATTTTGTCCAGTTCAGTTTACTTAAGTTAGTGTTCACTTAACAGAACATTTGTATTAACAGAATTATAAAAATGGTGACAATTTAGTTGCAAGTTTTAATCTAATTTCTTATCTATTAAAGATTGAAACTTCTGCATCAGACAGTCCGGTATACATAACTGGGAGAGGGAGAAGAGGGAGTAGAGGTAGATCTGGGAGTAGAGGACGCAGAGCAAGAGGTCAGAGTAGAAGTTGGCGACGAGCAAGTGCATCAGGAAGTAAAGTTGATAGAAGGGATGAAGAAGCATTAGAAAATGTCAACAAACGTCAGGAAGCATTAATGGTAAGACTCCTTGTTCAAATTCATGACAAACATCACATCATCGTTTTACTTTTACTGTTTAGAAAGCATATAATTATTATACAAGATTGCATTTTAAAATTATTGAACCCTAAGTCTGCATACATGCCTAAAGCTATTAAATAATGTGTTCGTTTTTAATTAGATTCTTGGTTAAAAAAATCATTGTTAAACTTATGGGAGAATTATTGTATAATTCATTTTTTTTATAAAGGATGAGGTGAATGAATTGTCAGATGAGGAAAGAAAGGAACTATGCCAGAAGCTTGTTAGGGAATATCCATACATGATTTTGGAAATCCTTAAACCAGCCAAAAGACATCCTGGAGGATATCACCCAGAACATGGCCAAGCTTCACCAGACTGGTGTGTCTGCAGGCATTGCAGGGAAATGCCAACACAAGTTGAGAGGCAGTGTTGTGGGAAGGAAAACTGTGTTACTCTCTTGCCGGTATTTATATACAATGTTCTTTCTACAAGCTACCAATGTCTACTAAATTTGTTCAAATTATGTCCCCTGGGCCAAAATCGGCCACGCCCTAGGGTCTTCTTGGTTTACATATAGTTATATAGGATAAACATGAAAATCTTCTTCTTTAAAACCACAAGGCCTAGAGCCTTAATATTTGATATACAGCATCATCTTGTGGTCCTCTACCAAAATTGTTCAAACTAGTGACCCCTGGGGCGGGGCCATTTTTGACCCCAGGGGTCACTTGTTTTACATAGACTTATATAGGGAAAACTTTAAAAAATCTTCTTCTCTAAAACCACAAGGCCTAGAACTTTTATATTTGGTATGTGTCATCATGTAGTTGTCCTCTACAAAAGTTGTTCAAATTATTCTCCTGGGGTCGAAAATGGCTCCGTCCCGGGGGTCACTAGTTTTATTACGTACTGTTATATAGTAAATCTTTAAAAATCTTCTTCTCTGAAACCGTAAGGCCTAGAGCTTATATATTTGGTATAGAGCATCATCTTGTTACATTTTCTCCACAATAGCAGCTTAATTTTTTTAAAAATTTTTTCTTGATTTTACCAAACTTGCACACAACTCTTAAAACCATTGTGCAGTTGTTGACAGGTGAGCGACCCAGGGTCCTATGGACCCTCTTGTTTTTGTAATAAAATTTACAAATCTACAATGTTTGCACATTTAATATTTTGAAACAAGCACCAGTAACATTTTTATTGTTTCATTGACATGTTTAATTTGTTTACATTAAATAATAAATGCTTACCGGTACTTCATACTTTACAACAAATATTGATTACCTTATTGTACAGAAACTAATATTTTCACCCCACATATTCTTCAAATTGGCCAGCAAGTTAAAAATGGTGTGATAAAAGTTTTACTTTCCAGAAATATTTTATCAATCTGCTTGTTATGTACCCTTTGGCTATTAGTCACCCTCTGCAGCATGCTAACCTGCTCTGTAACATAGCTGGCATGGTGAGTGCTACTGCACTACAGCACATTAGCCATTAGCTAGGCTCCCTCAGTGCAAGAGGACCTAGGGGTTCAGGTTAGACAGTGCAGAAGATCTTCATCATTTCATTGTGGATGGATGTCTTCTGGAAAAACTTTTTTAAAAGTTATATAGCAAAATTCAGTTTGAGTTTGAGTTTTGAAAAAAATACAGATGTAATTACATTTTTTTTGTTGGGATAGGGGCTACTACCACCTTCTCTGACCCACCCACTTGTGAAGACATTTTTTGGTAATTACACTTGATAATCATGTTAAGTTTAGATTAAAAATACTGTGTTATGTGGATGTAATCCCTTCATTTGTTTCATAAAAAAGTTATTTCCAATGTTTTAAATTTTAAATTATTAAATATTGTGATTTTGAAAGTCAAAGAATAACACAATTAGCTATATTTTACATTGTAGAACTTCTCAGTTAATCATATCTTGGAAATCCATGGACAGATTTGAACTGACATCTCTCAAGTTGTTGATGTTTCCACCAACGGTTTGAGTGTACTGCATTGTACTTCAAGGATGAATTCCTATGAAAACTGAGAAGTAGGAATGAAGATATAAGACTGCATATTTACATTTACATCATTCACATAATTTTCTTGACAAAATGACAGACATAAATTTTCAGCAAATAATTTATAATTATTTAAGTGTGCTGTTCCTTTCAAAATCACAATTCCTCAAGTTTTACCAAAAATCACCCAAGTCTTGTGAAGACAAATCCTACCCAAATGTATTGATTTGTTATTATGACTATTGTTGAGGCTGAATTAAGATGATCAAGCCTTTAAAGATTTCAATTATACATTGTTATTACTGAAAATTATAAATTTATAATTGTAAATCAAAAAGAAATACGCGAAAAGGAAACGCATAATCGCGAATATGCGAAACAAAATTTTGATAGGACCAAACAAGCCCGTCAATTACCGCCTTTGAGGGAGGGAGATAGTGTGTTTGTAAAGGATGCTAACACAGAGGGAAGAATTGTTCAAGAGGCATCTAGGCCAAGGTCATTTGTAGTGTAAACACCAAAATCAACAATCCAACGCAACAGAAAACATCTTGTCAAATTAAACAAGAAAGTTCACTTTGATAAGGATATTGATTTTCCTAGTCAAATTTTAACAAATGCAAATTCCTCTGATTTTACAGCACCAGTGAAAAATGTTGAAGCAAATGCAGACAATCCTCCCCAAAATAAATCATGTGTTATGACTCGTTCAGGCAGAATTTCAAAACCACCTGACAGGCTTAATCTTTAATTGGTTCTCACTCGTATAAACAGCTGACTTGGATAAACAGATAGCAGACACTCTCCTTATCAGTAATTGCTATGAAATCTGTGGTGATTAAGATACAGACAGTTATTTTGCTATTAATTTCACATCGCACATATTTGAAAAGGATGATTAATTTGTGAACTTTGAAAAGGGGTTGTTGTGTATCAAGAGAGTTAACTCTTGTAAGCTTACAGTACATGTGCATGCGGTGTTATCTGTTCTTGTTCAGTGTATAATACTTGATGCCATCAGCTGTAGTCTTTAGTTCTTAGTACGCTCGCATACAATAAACATGTATCTAGAAATCAGTGTTGTTTCTTGATATGAACTTAAGGACTCACAAACACAACAACCTGTACATGGACCATTTGAATCAATTACTCAGTTGTGAATCTGAACAATTTTTTCATGAGCGCCTTAACATACTTAGTGAGCCATGGTGTGAAGCTTATGCAAATTAACTTAGTGAGCCATGGTGTGAAGCTTATGCAAATTACTTTACATATCATATAAAACCCGAAATTTTGTCTTATTCAGGACGTTGGATTTTAGAATCAAACAATGTTTTTAATCCGTATTCTGGTGTAACCACTTATATATCAGAGGGGTTTAACAATTTGATCAAGTGGGTTAATAATCACAAAAAACTTCCGGTAGATAATATGCTTCTCAGTCAGACCTGGGTCCAATAACAATTATAATTTAATTAAGTATAATTAATTACCTATTTTCAAGTAATTGAAAATAATTAATAATTGAAACAAATATCAATTATTTTAATTGAAATTCATTAATAAGAATCCAAAAAATTCAATATAATTATCAATTAAATACAATAAATGTTCAATTACATGTTGCAAACAGTAACATATGGCAAAACACAGGTTATTGTGCAGTAGCTATTGTCAACAGGTTATAAATTTCACACTTGCTGGTCATTTAAAGAGGTGCGGTGCTAATCTGGATATAGTTGCGAGACAATTGATGAATATGAAGCCATACAATTACAAAACTAGTATAAGTAGCTTGAAATGAAGAGAATTCAATTTCATTAAAAGTTGCTACATTTTTCTTCTAAGTACATGCATTATTCCTCTTTGTTTATAGAATCATTCCTCTCTGTCTATGTATTGTTATCAATTTTTGTTGCCATTGCAAAATTATTATAGACAACAAAGCAATTATTCATAAATTATTTCTGTTGTTTTACATCCATGCTGGGTGAAATAAAAGGAATGTTATATTCTTTTCTGTTCATAAATTGTATTAAGTGGGTAACTAAGAAGTGTTCAAAATCTGTTCTCAATATAAGGTACCAAACATTACTTGAATTAATGTACTTGGCATTTCACATTTGACTGTTATCTACACAACATGAATTCAAGCAAATTAAATCACACTATCTTATCAATGGATACTAGTGGAATTTTTAAGCAAAGTGTCGATGCTGTTCGTCAGAGTACAAAGGCAGACTAAAATTCTGCTTCAAACTTTGTCTACACAAGTTATTATACAGTTTCATTCCTCAGACATCAACATGTCAAAGACACACAGCAGGAAACAGCCAGAGCTTGACCAATATTAATTTTTGTCGCAAGTTTGTACAAGTTCTAATTCAAATCCTCTCCAATATTGAGCTGTACATGCTGAGAGTCTACCAAGGTTGTCAAAGATGGCTGAAATCTACTTGGCTCTACCTGCATCACATGCCCCAGTTGAACAGCTCTTTTCAGTAGCTGGGAAAGTGTTTAAGCCTGAATGTTGTTCACTGACCGACAGTAACTTTGAAGTATTAATGTTTTTGAAATGCAATAGGGACTTTTTCATCAGAAATCTGTTTTCAACATGGTTCTGTTTTTGAATATATTTCCTATTTTGAAAATAATTAAAAATAATTAAAAAATAATTAATTATTTTCCTTCAAATAATTGTAATTAATTACTTATGAAAAAAGCAAGTAATTATAATTGTAATTTAATTGAAGCATTTCTGATTTAATTGTAATTAATTAATTACTTTTCAAATTAATTGAACCCAGGTCTGTTCTCAGTTTCTTTTATTTGCAAAACGCAATATATTGTGAGGTATTGAGAGGTCGAGCAAACTTAGGAAATTACAAGCTGAAGTCAGAATTCGAATATGTAGCAATCCCACCCGAGGAACTAAAATATCCCCATAAATTGATAAAAACAGATGATATTCTAGAACATGTTAAAATGATATAAAGCTAAGAAAAATGAATGCGGAAACGCTGGAAATTCAGGCGGAGAGGCTAATAACAAAGCCGAGCCGATTAATAATCCCTCTATTAGTCCTTTATCAGCAACCGTAGATAATTTAAAGATAACGAAAATTATAAAAAAAATATTCCGCCAATAATAAACGGGTTGACCAGAAAAATTTAACAGTCAACAGGAATAAGCGAAATCAGTCATCGAAGGAAACGTAGTAAGACTAGTACCGGCCATAAATGCGTTTATGGTGCAAGGTGTTAGTAATAAAAATACACTGACACTTTTCCCCAAAGAGACTTGTCAGTGTCCATCAACAGGCACGTGCTATCATATCCTTGCTGCTAAATTAAGTATCGGTATTGATAAAAAGCCCCAACAAAATGAACGGAAATTGTTAAGTTTGATGCGAGAATATTGTAAACATTAAACAAAAACCAAGCCACTTCAAGTTCTGTTAGTGCACAGTCATCCTGTGATACCATTAGTTTATGGTATAATGTATTCGTATTTGACACGCAGCATAGCTGCTGTTGTTACAAATTTAAGTCAATGGGGATTAAAATCTGGTACAATCCACAAGATCTTGAAAGAAAGGTACAGTTTTAGATTTAGATCCAGAGGAATTCGCCAACTTTTACAAAGGCAAAGGACGTTGAAAACGACCTCTCGGCGGATATCTAAAGAGGATGAGGTTCATAAACAGTTTATCAACTTTGCAATGAGCAAAACTCCAAATCCAACTGCTAAGGAGTTTCAGTTAAGACTGTGGAATGTTCTCGGTTTAGAATTATCAGTAAGTCGCGTTTAGTTCTACAGAAAGTTACTTGGATTGAGTGCAAAAACCACTGGCTACTGTCAACTTATCTCAGAAAACAAGGAATTCCTGAAGAGATGGGCACTGTATATGCTATCAACACAGGAGACTTCAAAGATGTGATCTTTACGGACGAGGGAAGCTGACCTTTTACTCCAGAGGATCTTCCTTCAGCCGAACACTGAACAGGGGCCCTAAGCCAAAACACTTTCACAAGGTAAAGGGTTATGTCAAATAAAACAACTCGATTAAAGTACAGCGCAATGGAACATATTCAGAGAAATTTACAATCCAACGCACCACAAACAAACAGTCAACAGAAGAATTTTCCATTCTAATTTTACCATTTTCACCAAAGATATGCGGAATATTCTTTATTCCTTGGTTAGTGAAATCGTAGGAGCATTCATGTGCAACAGATTTTTTTTTACTTCGATGTTTTTCCTGTAGATCAATTGGACCTAATTAGACTTGGAAAAGACGACTAAAGTCTATAAATGATAGATTCTTCTTTAGGGACCTGTTTTTTGCAAAAAAAATCCTCGTGATATTTAAATTTTGATCTATTTTATTATAGAAAGGCTGCACAGTAGTCACTTCAAATAATTTTTTGGTAAATGTTTGTTTCTTTTATTTTAGGTGCTTTCACTAAAATTATAAGGTATTTGGTCAACTCGTACCTAAGTTAACTCGTACCTTAAGTCAACTCGTACCCCTTTTTGTTCAACTCGTACCTGATCGTTGGTCAACTCGTACCTACCCAAGTCAACTCGTATCTTTTGGTTAACTCGTACCTACCAAAAGTAAATATACAATAAGAGTTGAATTAATGTTGCAGTGGAATTAATTTACTTTTTTTCAGGATAGAGATGCACCTTTCCGAAAATGAAACAAATATATATAATAAATCTAGTGATTTAGGAGAGGACGTGTATTTTACAGCTCCGACGAAAATCGGATCCTCATAATGACGTTACATTTCACATGGGTTACATGTCAACAGACGTCATTAGTGCAGTTCATTCAACTTTCGACGATCCGAAATTGACAACTGGTGCTATTCTTTATAAGTGTATATAATAAGATCATTTATTTTCAGGTTAATAAATAGTTCATTCCCGACGGGTTTTACCGGGATGACGTTCGGGTAGTTGATCGCCTTCATCTGATTTTCGCCACCGACGAACAACTAAGACTCCTGAAATCAGCAAAGCGATGGTATTTAGACGGTACATTAAAGGTAATTGTTACACAGTATACCCTCGTAAAAATATGAGATTATAAACACATTATCTCAATCTAACCAAAATTTGAATAAAGATCTGTACTGTAAAATAATTAATTTAGCATTTATGACGTCATGGCTAGGCGAACATAACATACATGTTGTTGCTTATATTTTTAGGTTGTAAGAGAGCCTTTCGACAACTTGTTGTCCATTCACGCTTTCGTCGGAAGGTGTGATTGTGCAAAACAGATCCCCCTGGTCTTATCTTGATGTCTGGTAGAAGAGCCAAGGACTAAACAAAGGTGCTTAAGGTAAAAACTGAATTATTACTAGTATTGCAATAGAGGACCGGATATTTTCTGTAAATGCAAACGAAAAGCCGTGTTTTATAACGTTCCAATCCAATCTAACAACATATACACAAATAGGATAAAATATGTCTTTTTTACAAAAAATAGGGCGTCTACTTGACAGTGAGGTTAACGTTGAGGACTTCGTTGTCGATTACGAAGCTGCTCTCTGGAAGGCAGTGCGTCACGTGTTCGATGTAGCACAGATTCGGAGAGGACAGAAACATACTCTTTCCTGAGGAAATTACACTGCCTACCGTACCTACCCCATGAGCATATTACCGAGGTGTTCGAGGCATTAGCTGACCTTGTGCCTGAAAGATTTCAGCCTCTTCTTACGTATATGAGATCTACACGGTTTAGATAAGACGTTTGGCCTATTGAGTGCTGGTCCGTGTTCGGCATGAGTGTCAGGACAAATAACGACGTGAAAGGTAATAAAAGACAATAAAACACTTTTACATACTTAGGTATTCTTAAACAACTAAGTACAAAATATTTAATATAGCCGTACATAATAAGCGGGATCATAAAAGGTTATTTTAATCCGAAGCAGCAAAATGAAGCAACAGTTCTATGAATTATAAACAGTAATTAAGTAAAATAAAAGAAATGAATAACTATACAACATCCCTTATTTTTTACTTATTGTTTTGCAGGTTGGCATCGACGATTGAACGAAAGAGCCGGAGGATCTCCACCATTCTATCTTCTGGTTAAATTGATAAACGAGGAGGCAAACGTAGCTTTAAGAAACGTCCAGCTAGTACACTGGTCACTTCTTTATCACAAATAACCAAATGAATTTAAAAGATAACAGTGTATATATGTTTATATGGATTAAAGTACAAATTAGAATTAAAATAGACTATGAAAATATATATGATATGGTATATGTCCATCAACTGTCCATCTGCCTATACAACTACCGGCAGCAAGTAACAGCCAACTTTAATGGAAAACATAATCATCATGTAAGATTTATAAACATTTCAGTTTAAGGGTGAAGTGAACCAATGATAAAATATTTTTGAGGGTTTTAATCAGATGACCAGGGTATTCATGAATTCACATTATGACTACTTGCACACTTTTGAAAAATATTCCAGATATTAATGATTAGTAAAAGTAATTGAGGAAGTATTTTATTTAATTAATAGCTCTGAATTTTAATTTGAGGTGAATGTTTGGGGTGGAGTTTCCTACCGTGGAAGGACCAACATCTGTATATTCACATGCATTATGGACTCTGTATCTTACCAAAAAGTTCTGCAAGACAACCTATTGCCATTCGCAGAAGAGAGATTCCATGATGGTTACTTACTATACTAGGTACTTTTTGTTATGGAAATTAACATTGTAAGTTAAAAAAATGTTTCATCCATCCATACCAAAAAAATATTTTTAATAAGTTATTATTTTAAAATATATTTCTCTCCTTGTTAGCTGTAAATAACATAAAACCGGTAAAAGCTAACAGTGTAGATCCTGATCCGACGGCACAGATGCGCTGGCTGATCAAAATCTACACTGTTCGCCCATGTTATAACTAATTAAATAAACTTCAAATGCCCCAACAGTGATCATCAGCTTTTGTTCTTAACTGTTAAACATGCTTTTCTCATACAATATATCTTAACTGCTCAATCAGTATTTGCATTTAACCCTTAAGTATTTGCATTTAACCCTTAATTCCATGGGCAATCAAGTTTAGCTGGAACATCTACATGTCATTTGACCAAGATCTATAGTGTTGCTTTAAGATTCATTGAAAATGATTATTTCGGACCAAGATGTGAACAATGTTAATCCAGATCAGATGGCACAGATGTGGATGCTAATATGGGACGACACAGGTTGTCTAATCAATAACATGTGTATCCAAGGAGTAGTGTTTATTCACATTTACATGTGGCATTAATGAGTGAACCTGGATAATACATGTTGTCTTGAATCAGAATAGATTTCATTTCTGTTTTAGGACAATGATAGCAAGCACATCAGCCAAAGTACGAAATATTGGATGAAGTGTAACCATGTTGTTACAATTACTGCTCCAGCTAGTTCTCCTGATATCAACCCAATAGAGAATGTTTGGGCGGCAATGAAAGACTTATTGAGAACCAAAGAAAAATCGAGAACCAGAGATGAGCTTGTAAAAGGACTACAAAACTTTTGGCAAACACTAACCTCAGAGAAATGTGCAAACTTCATTGACCACATACATAAGTGTTACCAGGGGTGGTTATAAATGATGGTGGTGCTACAGGCTACTAATTGTTTATATTCCTTCTTTTGACACAGAGCAACATCATGCAAGGACATACATTGATATAATTATATGGAATAGAGGCGATCATGCTAAAGTTTAAAGGGGCAGCAGGACTATATAAACCTCAAGATGGCGCTGGGGTATCCTTTTCTATAATTTTATGCATGTTACACATCAAGGAGCCCTTTTTTAAAAAATTGAAAAATAACTACTGAACAAATTATTTTGAAAATTTTCACAAATGTACATTGTAAGCTTTTTAAACATTCCATCTAAAAATTTAAGTGAAATATTAATTATAAAGGTTACTCTCAGAAAAAGTTTTAACCTGTCGGACAGAAAATTTTGAATTTGAATTTCCCGGGAGGTGTGTCTAACTGATAAAACAATATGTTTGTAAACACAAGCACGTGCTAATGTTTACATTCAGCAGCAAGAAAGCATGCACAATAAGACTGAAGCTTAATCTCACAGTTATGAAATGTTAAGCTTTTTATCCTCTGTGCTTTAAGTTGCCTAAATTATTTCCTTTGCAACAAAATCTGCCATTCATAATAATTTTTCCTTTCAATATCATAAATAAATCAACACATATAGTTGTTATTAGGTATCTGCAAAAGTTTAAAAGTTTCCCTCCGTTTTTCAAAGGTAGAACAATAGCCTGGTATCAGTAAGCAAAGCAGAACACCTCGGTAATATGCTCATGGGGTAGATACTTCAAAGGTTACAACAGGATCGCAAATTAATTTTGTGACATTATCTTTTTATGTTGTGATAAAAGAAACATTCCTGGCTAAAGTTATGAATGAATTTTTAGTGTTGGACTGCTTGTATTTCACGACAAATAGTAAAATATGAGTTTAAATTAAAGAACACAAAACAAAAAAGAAAGGAATAAGTCAAAGATATAAAGAAATTCAAAGGAACCCTGAAAGCAAAAATAGAAGTTCATAATCAGTGCAAAGGGAGTCTTCATTCTATCATCTGTTGTTATGCAGTGACTCACTCTCTACAATTGTTTATCTCCAATAAATTTATCTTCGGCTACTTCCGTCAATGTGACCGGTTTGCAAAGTGCACAATGTACCCATTTATTTAAAAATAATTTAAAAATAAAATTGTCACCTATCAAATCTCATATTCTTAAAAAATATAACATTTCCACGCCTATAAAACTAAACGACGGAAGACGCAGATCGTATCCTTTTATATACAAGTGTAATTTAAAGAGGTGTAGGTGCTTTTTAGGTGTAGTTTTTTTAAAATGTAGCTCGACTATAAAATCAACGGTTAATGGAAGAACTTTTTCAGTAAATATTAATTCAGATATTGATTGACAAACAGATAATATAATTTATGTTTTAACTTGAAAAGCTTTAAATTGTGGCATTCAATATGTAGGACAGACGGGACGCCCTTTGAAAACACGTTTTAGTCAGCACTGTTCTAAAATACGAAACAATAATAAAATCAATACATATTTATATAAACATTTTAAACAATCAGGCCACACTTTAAAACACGTTAGTATTCAACCTGTGGAAAAAATTTATATTTGATAACAGTGCTTCAAGAGCATTTAAAATTAGAGCAAGACTTGTTTCAGAAGATAATTGGATTAAAAAACTACAAACTCCTTATCCACTTGGTTTAAATGATAATATTTATCAAGAAGGCAACATTTCAAAAAACCCTGATTTTGACATTTTTGGATTGCTTCAAATACGAAAACGAAAATCGAGGTCACATGGGATAAGGACTAATGGTAACATCAAAAGAAAATCACGTGTTCATTGTTCTATTCATGACCTTCAAAATATTTTAAAACATTCTGGAAGACATGCTATGCTGTCGCGTTTAGCTTCTCTTTCTATTTCAAGTTTACAAAAAGTGG
This sequence comes from Corbicula japonica, assembly GCA_038501625.1. NCBI lineage: Eukaryota > Metazoa > Mollusca > Bivalvia > Venerida > Cyrenidae > Corbicula > Corbicula japonica. Next base: position 548,109 of record JAZAYU010000211.1, read on the forward strand.
ATAAGGAAGCCGATGATATTGTTATTAGAACTCATCCACTTTATGAGGTTGCAAGCCTTACTCAGTGTTACACTCGGCATGTTCTAAGACCACATATTGACTTGGAATCTGATCACCAAAGACATTTCCTTAAAATTTCATTTTTAAATAAAGGCATAGATTTTATTGACCTTCCAAGTATATTTAAAGATAAAAATGTTGAATCGGCTATACCTAATTATTTCAAGAATACTGAAACACCCATCGTTTGTTATAAATATAACAAGCCTATTAGAAACACAATTTTCAATTACAACAATATTACCTCGGATTTACAGATTGTTGAAAACACACCATTATCTTGAGACTGTTCTAATTCAAAATTTTGCTATCAACCTGCCGGTCATATCGTTACAGGGGATCTAAATGTTATCAAAGACTTTAGAATCCGCAATTTAATTTCAAAAGGTCCAAAATACAGAATTCCATCGGACATCGACTTTAATACCTGTCGTGCGGAAATTGCAGAGTCTTTAAACTCTTTTTGCAATAAATGGTGTAAACGAGAACATGCTGAGCCTAATGCTCTTTCAAACTGGAAAAAACAAATATTCAAAATAATTGACACTCGTATATCCTTCTATAAAAGAAACATAGCTTTACTACCACCTCGACCTCGTTTTAACTTTCGTCATTTGAAAAAAGGTATTCAAGATTTTCACAACAAATTTGTTTTAACACCTGCTGATAAGGCTTCAAATAATGTTATTATAGTGTGACGTATACACTATATAAATATTCAAACTGAAGAGCTTAATAGCACTAATGCTTATACACTGACTTCTTCATCTGAGAGTGATATTGTTACTGCACACACTCTACAAATTACAAAATTTAGAATCAGTGTTGAGCCTAAACAAGACAAAGTACGTACTATGTATTGGTTGCCTAAAATGCACAAAACACCGTACAAAGCAAGATTTATCGCTAACTCTAGTTCTTGTACTACAACAAAGTTATCCGTGCTCTTAACATCTTGTCTTACAGCTATAAAAGAACATGTAATTAGGTATTGCGAAAAAGTTTTTAAACTACTGGCAAAAATTTATTTTGGTCTATAAAAAATTCAAATGACGTTTTGAAGAAACTTAAATCAAATAATTTTCAGGCGTTCTGTTTGTCCACTTATGATTTTTCTACCTTGTATACTTCTCTCCCTCATAATTTAATAAGAGACAAGCTAACCAGTCTCATTGAAAATACTTTTGCTAGAGAAAATAAAACATTTATTGCTTGTAATGAACATAGGGCATTCTTTACAGATGGTTCTTATGATAATTATACTTCATGGACCTGTCAAGACCTTATCCAGGCGCTCACATTTTTATTGGATAATATTTATTTGAGATTTGGTACCTCTATTTATAAACAAGTAATAGGCATTCCAATGGGTACTAATTGTGCACCCCTTGTTGCTGATCTGTTTTTATACTGTTATGAAAGAGATTTCATGTTATCTCTTTCTACCGAACATCAAGATGATATTATTACAGCTTTTAACAACACCTCGAGGTACCTTGATGATTTATTAAATATAGATAATAACCATTTTCCATCACTGGTAATTAAGATTTATCCTAAAGAACTACAGCTTAACAAAGCGAACACTTCAGAAAAGCAAGCAAACTTCCTTGATTTAAATCTATCCATCGAAAATGGTTACGTCACTACTAAAATTTATGATAAAAGAGATGATTTTAATTTTAATATAGTAAATTTTCCGTTTCTAGACGGCGATGTTCCTCGTGCAACTTCTTACGGGGTTTATATCTCACAGCTTGTTCGCTTTTCAAGAGCTTGCAACGATGTGAATGATTTCAATGAACGTTATCTTTGCATTACAGAAAAACTTTTAAAACAAGGTTATCGGTATCACAAATTAAGGAAAACCTTTTGCAAGTTTTATCGCCGATATCCAGATCTAATTCATAAATACAGCTGCAGTTTAAAATCACTATTGCAACAAGGAATTTCACAGCCAGTTTTTTATGGAGATTTAATTTATAAACTTAAGAAGATAAAAGGCGATGCAAATTTCTCCCGGTTATTCGTAAAAACCATCTGTAAATTTAAAAAGAAAGGTTACCAACATGATATTTTACAGCGCTCTGCAGGCCTGGTGATTAACCCATCTACAGTTGATCATTATGCTTACCTCTTTGGTTGCACGACGGTGGCAGGGGTGTAAGAGTTTATGAAAGTTTAAAAGCTCGATTTGTTTCTTTTATCCCTGTCATCGTGTTCTTGCTGATTTTACTCCAGGTGCTCTGGTCTCGGAAAGATCATTGAGTACCCGCCCTTTGGCTTTGCAATGCTATTAAATTCTTATGTTTATATGTTTGTATGCTTTTGCATGCAACATTGTTGAGCTGATGGGTGGGTTGGAGTTATTTCACCAAGACAATTTGTACTTGTTTTGTGATACGAGAACCTGTTGGGGCAAGTGTGAGGTTGGTGCACCCTAGAACCTGGTTTAAACCCCCAGTGGCAATTTGTTTTGCCACTGACCGTTCCAAGGCGGTATCCCCAAAGGTTCTCTTGTTTATTAATTGTTTGTGGCGTCCTATTTGAATTGACATACATATATAAAACATGCGCTCTATCTCTCTCTCTTCCTCTCTTCTTTTTCGCTGCGTGGGGAGGCTGTTTTTTTTTAGTGTGGCGATTCCTGATATGCATATGTTGCTTTTCTACAGGCTATTTTTACTACAGTTAATTATAGCTGGCAGATAGCTTGTATGTAAAGCCACACCCCAAAATACTCGCTGCCGAGGCAGCGAATGTTGCCCCTTTTAAGGTTAAAATGCTTAGCAGAAATCAATGCATAATCAAAAATATCACAAATATTTCACATATGAAATTGTTAGTTCTGAACTTGGGTAAAATTCTCAAAGTGAAGATTTCTTGGATAAAAGGCTCAACAATACAGCCTTTGAAATGCAGAAATGTAACTATCACTAAAATGCCTTCTGTGTTATAGACTAAATGTACTCTATGATTATTATTGTATGGTCATTCAGGGAATTTGCGAAACAGTCATATAATTGAAAATACATTTTCCAACTGAAACAAACCTATTTCACTTGCAATTTGACAGTTACTGACATAAAGTTATCACCAATAACAATGGACATGAAACATCTTAAAATTCCATATTAGAAGTTACAAGTCTAACAGAATGAAGTGAAAGAGACCAAGTTGTTTGTTTTGTTTTTTTCATTTCAACGGACCTGGACCTTGTCACTGTGCAATCAACAAGAATCCACTAGATTATTAGTAAGTGCTTCTCAATGCACAGTCAAAACTGTCTGTTACCACGATGAACAAGATTTATTTCTCAGGTTTTGTATATTTGTACGGTTCATGTTTAACATCAGGTCCTAGATCCACCTCTGGCTTTACTTGTTTAAGGTATTGATATTTTGTACATGTTCATGTTTAACATCAGGTCCAAGATCCACTTGGCTGTACTTGTTTAAAAAAGGTGAAATATGCATATCAGGGATCGCCACATTCAGAAAAAACAGCCTGCCCACACAGTCGAGAAGAAGAGAGAGGGAGAGAGCATGTCCAATAAAATGATAAGTTTAAAAAAAACTAGACACCACGTACAATAAACAAAAATGAGAACCCGAGGGGTTACCGCCTTGGAACGGTCAGTGGCAAATCAAATTGCCACTGGGGGTTTAAACCAGGTTCTAGCTGCACCAACCTCACACTTGCCCCAACAGGTTCTCATAACACAAAACAAGTACAAGTTGTCTTGGTGAAAAAACTCCAACCCATTTATCGGCTCAACAATGTTGCATGCAAAAGCACACAAACATATAAAACATAAGAAGCTAATAGCATTGCAAAGCCAAAGGGCGGGTACTCAATGATCCATAATTAACATGTGCACCAGTAAATTTATACCTTGGAAGTTTATACTTTTTATTTTTATTTTATTTGTATATCTGCTGTAAAATTATTAACATAATTTTTAATATTTTCAATATTAATTTAATAAATTTCTCACATTCACATCTGCGGCTGGGGGAATTGCTGTCGTTCCGACTGCCTTGTTCAAATTATAATATTTCTTCATTAAACTACATTGTATTCTGTTATTATTCTGACAGTACCTAAGGGCAACACAAGTGTTCAAATGAAAAGGAACACTCATCTGTTTTGGGAATATGGAAAAAAAACACAAAAAGTATAATTAGGTTATTGAAATAGATGAGGGAACTTTGAAAGCCACCGAACACGAAAAATATGAAAATACTGCAGGCTCGGTTTGATTGAGTCTGTTCGTGGGCAGTAATGGGAATGCTTATTACTGCCCACGCCGCCTAGCCCCGGGTTGAGCGCAACTCAGTAATTACCCCATTAAATAGTACAATTTCAATCCATCCCAGTCGATGGTATGCATATGGCGGTGAACATGGAACCTTCAATGAGGTATTTTCCGATTAGTACCATTCCATGTTCAGCGGCGTATGGTCACCAGATAAAAGAATGGGTTTGCCCTAAACGAGAAAACAATTGGAGGAACTAAACAGAATAGAATTTTAACAGGGGATCTTAGAATATAAATCCTGCATATCACAGACTACGTCAAAGGCAAAAATTTAAAAAGCAGGAAGTATATCCTTGGGGGTGATTGGACAATATCCAAATCTAAATTGGCTGGGATATTGAAACCACCTTTCTTTAAACTGGCCAAAATATTAAAACAAAAGGAATTTTAGAAGTACTATAAACCTAGTACATAAGTATTGTGCTCAACGACCTTCAATGGACGTAAATGATAATAGCACTGACTGAATGTACGGGGAGACTTTTTACAGCCGCCACACGGCACAGACAACGCTACTGTGATATTGACATAGATGAAAAGGGAACTTTGAAAGCCACCGAACACGACAAATGAAAATACTGCAGGCTCGGTTTGATTGAACTAAACAAAAAAAATTTCAGCATACCTATGCACCTGCCAATAAGTTGTCTCTGAAATTATGCTTTTACTTTTCATTTGATTGCATATAACAGAATGGACGCCACCCATTGTCGTTAAATATTTACATTGGTGAAATTCATGACAATGGTAAATTCATGCACTAAATGGTAACCATTAAGATAATGGGCCTTTGTGGTTTTGTATAACAGTACTACGCAAACAATTTCAATAATATGCCCAGGCATAAATTGGGCAAAAAACACAGTATTGTTTTGGATACTGAATTTAGTTTAGAAAAGATTTTAAATTTGTGGAATAGTTCTCCTCGTCCTATCGGCTCATTTATAATCTGTGTATTAATCAGGACATTGTAGTTTAATATTTTTCAGCATGGAATGGAGATACTACTATAGTAAGCGCGATGTCAGCAGAAAATGTCCATTGAAGTCCATGTCACTGATTATAGATGGAATGGATCAAGGTTATTATTAATTTTATATCCATTGTTTATCAAATTCTTTAATTGTATTGCTCGTGACAACATGAATGTGATTTAGCCACAATATTTTGGTACTGTGCAATTTAAAGGAGTTTTCTCCTTAGTGTACTTATATTGTTGTGAGTCATTGTTGGCTTAAACTTTTGACAGGCTCTTGTTAACTAACTTTCATTTCGTTATTCTAAAAGAGTTTCTAAGGACAATGCAAGCCTTCATGTGAAAACCCATAAATTATTAAGTTGTAAGCAGTTCTAAGATAATTCTGAATTCCTGGTGTAATTTAGAGAAGTGAACATCAAACAATTAACAACAAAATAAAACAGGTGCAAGTGACTGATCTCTTTATTATAAATTTCACAATATCTTGCCACAAGAGTATTGTTCCTGAGAAACCTCACGTATTTCTTATTTAGAAGCCCCTGAAGTGCTCAACGATTTTGTCAGAAAATTGATTTATAAATGATATATTTAACATAGTAATGTACTTTCTTTTCAGCTAAAACGAATCTTCCACATTTTACTGGTAGAAGATCAAAGGTAAAAAGTTCAGTAATAATTTTAAGAAGAATTTTTAAGTAAATGTAATTAACAGTTTTTACAATTATTTCAGACCAATTAATGTTTGCAAAATTCCCAGGTGGCAAGAAAGCTCAAACATTTATTTGCATGGGTATGTGTGCAGGATTGTGAAATTAATTTTCAGGAATTGGAACTACATGAAAATAAATACTTGCAAATATGCCAACAAAATTGATTTTTTGCATGCAGCAATATTTATTGGTATACAATAATGTGCAAATTAGTTTTGGGGATCTTTTGAAATAAATTTCACACTTATAACGTTGATTAATTATTTTGAACAATAACAATTTTGAACAGATGATAGTGATTTAAGTAATGCAATTAACATAAATAGCAGTTGTTATTTCAAAAAAATGTGCAAAAATAAATCAACCTCTATAACATTGGAGAAATATTTTTATGTATACATGTATAATAATAGTGTTCATTTTCATAGCTTTAATTTTGTTACTTTTCAGGATATAAACCCCTCAGATCTACTAAAGACCCATGTGACAGGTGTTATCAATCATGGCTTAGGTGGATTTCACACTTACATAGATGTCAACGAGTACCCCCATGATCCGAATTTAACAATCAATGTGTTACTGAAAGCATTGCAAAAAGCAGCAGCAAGAAATGTTTGTTTGAATTTAGTAAACTATTTGACTTCAATGCCAATGTACCAACTGTCTTACAAAATTTAAGTACTCCGTACAGTATATGATAAAAATGTAATGTGAAGAATAAGAATGTGTGCTAGATTAGGTATCCTTACACTATTAATGACCTCAGATTCGAGAGAGTTAAGAGAGTAACCTTTCCTTGTTGTAATTGTGCCACAGGAAAGGGACTAATAGTCGGCTCCTTTTAAAGGAAAGTAGATGTTTTACAAATTAAGTAGAATTTTAGAAAGGTTTTCAGGAATGCTTGAAAGCAGGTTTTCTGATTGAACAAGATTTCCATAGATCTGGGTTATTACCTAAAGAGAATACTACTTGGTCAGGGTTAATATATTAAGGTGCAACATTTGTTACCTAATTTTAGATACTGATTTATTTCTATGAAACACCTCTGGAATTCCTTTTGTGCACTAGTGGTGAAGCCACAATTGAAAGTAAATCTTTCTTATCCTTAAAATTCAAACACTTTACCAACAGCTGGTCATCTTACCAGTAACTGATACATCTATGATAGGCCAGCCAAACGTTTTATTGTACTCTTTTACTTGTTGGAATGTTTTGCCAGACTAAAACTCTTCACAACATTTTCTAAGAAGCTGAACATCTTGCTTTTAACTTGAACATCTATGTTAGGCGAGCCAAACGTTTTATTGTACTCTTTTACTTGTGGAAGTGTTTGGCTGGACTAACACTTGGCGCTACACAACATTTTCCAAGAAGCTAGTCGTCTTGCTTTTAACTTGTTTAACTAATTTTGTTAGGTCAGCCAAAAGTTTTATTGCACTCTTTTACATGTTGTTGAGTTCGGCCAGCCTAACAGTTTCAAATTCGTTCAGAGCAAATCTTTGAAAAGATGTGAATGCAAATTTAAACATTCCATCAAAGCTGATGTTCTTATCACTATTATTTAACTTTTACTTGAATGTTAGGCCGGCCTAACGTATTGTTTTATGTCTGAAATATGCTATAAACTCATTTATGGGGTTGGCCTGTTCAGAATTTATTGTGAGACTGTTTGGCCAGCGTAACACTTTGCTCAATGTCTAATACAGTAACTGTGTTAGGCCGGCCAAACAGTTTTCATATCTTTGACAGTGCACATTTATGCAACAGGGATTATAAGTTTAAAAAGCCAAAACCTCTGATTTATTGTGGTTTGTTAGGCCAGCCTAACACTTTCCTCACTATTCATTACTGTGTTTCGCTGGCCAAACAAGTTATCTTTTTTTTCACAATGCAAACTTGCCCAACTGAAATAAATATTTTAAAGCCAAACACTCAGAATTAATTGTGGTTTGTTTGGCCAGCCTAACACATTGCTCGACACTTTTTACTGTTAGGCTGGTCGAACAGTTTTCATTGCTTAAAAGCCGCTTTGTTTGGCCAGCCTAACATTTTGTACTTTGATTTATGTGATGTGTATCCAACATATGACCATGTAAATATTGTATAAAGATATTTATATTTTGATATAATGCCTGTTATTTTTGGAATAAATTTATTAGCTTTAAATAAATATTTTTAAATTAGTAATTGTTTCTTCTTCATTTTTTTCAAATGTTGAACTTTAACCTTTTTTCATAGTTCATTCCTCTAAAATGGCCATAAAAAGGGAATTTGTGTATTTTCCTTTTTAAAAATGTTTTCAGTTTAATAAAAAATTCAAGCATTTTAAAATCGAATAAATATTCACTGCAACCCACAAAATATCGTCAACACTTCCAAGAATTTAAAATGGCGAACGAGCTTGTTTCAGGTGTAAACAAAATTTAATGCTTCTTTTCTCCTTCCTGGTTCGGATTCAACTATGTGTTTACTAGCTGGTAATCTTCGTGTCTTACCATTTATACGATAATCATTTCTTCAGTTTGCATACACTGTCCTTTAAATACATCGTACATCTGTCAATATGGTCTATGCAGATTGTCGTGAAAGCAAATGTGCCCACAACATCTTCAGAAGACTTTAGTGCACATTTCAAATCGTCCTTAATATAATAGCCGTTAAGTTCAAGAGACAAATAAACCAATTAGAGTCACTTTAAAAAATTAATGTCCATTTATCCCAATCACTTTATACGTTACATTCTCTTTATAGAAACATATGGTTTTCGATTAGAAGAAAATCCAAGTAAAGCTGTGTGAGCGGAAGTTCGTGTTTCTCCGCTTTCTCTTTTGATTATTTTGTGGATGAAGATCAGTGTGGGAATAACCCTTTTCATTCCTTTAATATCCTTGGATTATTAAACAGCATCAAATCAAGAGCGTTGTTTCAAAAGCAACTCGGCATAACCGGAAGTCTACGTTCTCTGCAAACCCTCCGCAGCGGTTACTTCCCTTTACAGTTTCAGTAATCACTGCTATCACGAAGATTTTTAATCGAATTTGATTTCCATGTTTATACTGTGAACTGCGGTTTCGCCAAACATTTATGACAAAGATGTTAATGAAACAAATTTCTGAAAGACGAGATGAGAAACACTGTTATGATTAATGAAATGAAATATCGTCAACAAATTAATATTCCATCAATTTCTTTGGAGGACAAGACAGTAGACCACAAATTATTAGTTGGAAGGGAAATGGTCATAGAAAAGCTTTACAAGGAACTCACAAGAACAGCAGCATTACAAAGAAAAAGTGATATTGAATATTCCATCAATTTCTCAGATTGGAGAACAAGAAAGTACACCACAAATGATTAGTTGGAAGGGAAATGGACAAAGTAAAGATTTACAAGGAACTTCCTAGAACAGCAGCACTAACTATAGGACGATGTGAATTCATACACCTACCCGATTTCTTACCCAATATACAAAGACAGTAGATGATTGCGGTATTGTTTGGACAAGTTTACACACAATATAAGCTTGGAAAGGCGGGAAATCGTCCATTCGAAAGCTTTTCGAAACCTCTACAGTATCGTAAAGTTATCGACATTCTCACTGCTAACGAGACTAATGGCTTGCCTACTTTGTTTCCTTGAAGGTTGCCTCTGCACCCTGGAAAGGCAGTTCAGCAAGGTCTTCTCCCGGCTTGGACGGCTGCCTGGTAGGATCTGGTGCAAGCTTGGTGGACGACCGTGCGCAGGTCCTGCTCAGCAGGCGAGTCCGGTGACCAGCGCACGGCCAGTCGGTTCAGGTAAGAAAAATATTTTGTTGTTTTTTACTTCATGACTATTACTAGCCGAAACCACAAGTTGTACTGGGAGATATGCTGATGTATGGATTGCCCAGTGAAGAAATTTTTTATTCATAAAATGTATGCGTCTTATCAGTCATAATTAAAAACAAAGCTATATTTATAAAGATATTTTAATCTTTGCGTGTTCCTTTATTTTTACATAAAAATAATGAAAATATTAGGTATAGCATTACAAAGAAAAGGGGTTATTTCACGCAGAACTGTTGTTTCGCAAATATTATGTTCTAAAACAACAGAGATTTTAATAAAACAAATTTCAGAAAGATGATATGAGCAACACAGTAATTGATTAATTAAATGAAATATCGTTAAGAAATTAATATTCCATCAATTTCTTTGGAGGACAAGACAGTACACCACAAATGATTAGTTGGAAGGGAAATGGCCATAGTAAAGCTTTACAATGAACTTCCTAGAACAGCAGCACTAACTATAGGGCGCAGGGGACAGTTTCCGAGGCTTCCCCCCGAGTATGGGACCCCGTGCACGCTTACATTGACCGTAAATAAAACCTTTGCACAGCTAAAATTGTAATGTTGTACTTCCTGTGTTGCAAGATTCTAGCTTTTTACAAACCACAACCAACTGTTCCACAGAACCAATCATTTGATCTACACAGGCATTTAAAGTCACCCCAAGTCCTGATTTTCCACTGAAAATTTGGCCGAAATTCTATACATTTGAAGACATGCAAAATATTTCCTGCAACGAATTTTCAAATTAAATCCCTTTCATGCTAATATTTTATGTGTCCCTCATCTCCCAAGCAGCTGAAAGTGTCTCCCATCTGTCTCGATTTTTCAGCATTTGACATTGAAATACCTCACCCCCAAATTATTCTCAAATTCAGCCCGGCCGAATGCGTTTTCATCCGGCAACTGTTCAACTCAGAACATACAAAGCTAGCATAATTGCATTTGAGCCACTTCACATTAATTTTCATAGTCTATACAATATTAAAAAAGAATACCACATCATTAATTCAAACTATGACTTTAATGAATTTTATTCACGGTTACCCCAAATACTTAGAAAATCGGGACCAAAGTGCGAAACTATCCCCTGCCCCTTAGGACGTTATGAATTAATATACCTACCCGATTTCTTACCTAATATACTAAGCCAATCAAAATAGTTCAAATAATCATTATTTAAATTTAAGCCAATCACATTTTATTGGTATTCTATTTATAGAAAATAGTACTACCCACTTTGCCTACAATGGTAAATCCTATTCCCGTAGACTTGCATGTTAACCTTAATATTCAATGAAGTAATCACCAGTCTTTCAAATGTTTAACTCCGGTAAAAATTCTAGATATTGAACGCAAGAGTCAGAGTAATCTATAGCAAATTTGGGCACTTAATTTCAATTGTAGCTTGTCCACAGCAGCCACAGGAACATATTTCATCAGATAAAGGTCTTCCCTGGCGATTTCATGAAACCGGCATCTCCGACTTCACAGTTTTATTGAAGCGCCTCGATAGCAGCAAGGAACTTTTCTGCTCCTTTACACTATCAACCAAATTTGGTTGCATCTAACTCAAAGTTGGCTTATGAAATGTGTGAAGAAAACATTGAATAGTATTATCAACATCAAAACGTATTCCTAACGACACTGCTAATACCACCAGTGTCATTTAACTTTTAATATGACTCTAACTTGCCTGTTAAGGACACAGTCTTACGTAATCACTGTAAATGTTCCTGTGAGTTTGACATAGGTTGTCCAATTTCTTTTCCAAACGTTCTGCTGTTCTGCGGAAGCTGGCAGATGCGTTAAATTTCTCCGCCACAGCCGTCTATGTTGTTTTTTTATGCACTAGTGATTTCTTAAATACATATCTGATAAACAAAAAACCTTTCCTACAGTTTTCAATCATTGCAGTGCCAATGGCCATAGAAATTATCCTTCCATCCGATTTGTCTGCGGTAAACTATTCAGCAACTACAATTACCTGTTGATCCATTTATGAATTGGCCAAGTTATTGGAACGGATTAAAGTGTTCGAGATGTTAAACTATCGAATTTCATATCCAGAGGTCACTAGCTTAATTTCTCCGTAATCAATAGGAGAACCGTAAACTGGGTTGGTCTACCTTTGGCAAATCTATGTTTTTCAAACTGATGAACAGTTAGACTGGGAATATCCAAGTGTCGTTCACCCATTAACTGCGCCAACAAAAGGCTGTCTTGCGGTGTGAAATTCACGTTCTTATTACTTCTTCTGATACTTCTATTTCCGCCATTGTGACAATTCTCCTGCTGTTGGGGTATTTTATTATATTATTTCCTCCTGATTGTACTTCCAGACTTCTCGCTGTTGAAACTGATGCTGAATGCATGAGCACACATTTTATCGATGAAAATTAAATAGTGTTAATTTTGTAAGTAGTACCACTGCAAACTCCTTCCAAGGTTTAGCACAAGGATCATTCTGCTGTAGTTCATTAAGTTTAAAATTTTTGCTATCAAGATACCGCTGTTCCTTTTTATGCCCCCCGAAGGGAGGCATATAGTAATCGCACTGTCCGTCCGTCCGTCCATCCGTCTTTCCGTCTGTCCGAAATAATCTTGTCCTCGCTTCTCCTCATAAACCGCTTGAGGGATTTCTTTGAAACTTCACAGGAATGTTTGTCACCAAGCCTAGTTGTGCATATCGTCAGGAATTTCTGCTCGGATTATTTTTGGCTGAGTTATGGCCCTTTTAAGCAAAATCTTGTCCTCGCTTCTTCTCCCAAACCGCTTGAGGGATTTCATTGAAACTTCACAGGAATGTTTGTCACCAAGTGTAGATGTGCATATCCGAAGGAATTTCTGATCGGATTATTTTTGGCGGAGTTATGGACCTTTTTACCTAACCCTAACCCTAAACCCTAACCCTAAACCCTAACCCTAACGTAAACTGAAACCGCTTGAGGGATTTCATTGAAACTTCACAGGAGTGTTTGTCACCAAGACTTATTGTGCATATCCAAAGGAATTTCTGATCGGATTATTTTTGGCTGAGTTATGGGCCTTTTTACCTAACCCTAAACCCTAACCCTAAGGTAAATTTTGTTAACGCAGTAGAGGTTACATTTTTTGTCCGATTGTCATGAAATTTGGTCAGGATGTTTGTCCCAATGATTTCTCGGACGAGTTCCAATATGGGTCATCAGGGTCCAAAAACTAGGTCACTGTTACTAAAAATAGAATTTTCTTGTTAACACTCTAGCGGTCACATTTTTGTTCTGATTGTCATGAAACTTGGTCAGGATGTTTGTCCAAATGATTTGTCAGAAGAATTAGAATACGGGTCATCTACGTCCAAAAACTAGGTCACTGTTACTTAAAATAGAATTTTCTTGTTAACACTCTAGCGGTCACATTTTTGCTCCGATTGTCATGAAACTTGGTCAGGATATTTGTCCCAATGAATTCTAGGACGAGTTTGAATAAGGGTCATCTGGGTCCAAAAACTAGGTCACTGTTACTATAAATAGAATTTTCTTGTTAACACTCTAGCAGTCACATTTTTGCTCCAATTATCATGAAACTTGGTCAGGATATTTGTCCCAATTATTTCTAGGCTGAGTTTGAATATGGGTCATCTGGGTCCAAAAACTAGGTCACTGTTTCTATAAATAGAATTTTCTTGTTAACACTGTAGCAGTCACATTTTTGCTCCAATTATCATGAAACTTGGTCAGGATATTTGTCCCAATTATTTCTAGGCTGAGTTTGAATATGGATCATCTGGGTCCAAAAACTAGGTCACTGTAACTAAAAATAGAATTTTCTTGTTAACACTCTAGCGGTCACATTTTTGTTCTGATTGTCATGACACTTGGTCAGGGTGTTTGTCCCTATGATTTCTGGGACAATTTTGAATATGGGTCGTCTGGGTCCAAAAACTAGGTCACTGTTACTAAAAATACAATTTTCTTGTTAACACTCTAGAGGTCACATTTTTGCTCCGATTGTCATGAAACTTGGTCAGGATGTTTGTCCCAATGATTTCTCAGACAAGTTCGAATATGGGTCATCTGGGTCCAAAAACTAGGTCACTGTTACTAAAAATAGAATTTTCTTGTTTACACTATAGTGGTCACACTTTACTCTGATTATCAGATTGTAAAGAAACTTGGTCAGGACATATGTCCCAGTTATTAATTGGACGAGTTTGAATATGGGTCACCTGGGGTCAAAAACTAGGTCACTGTTACTATAAATAGAAAAATCTTGTCCAGGCTGTAAATTTGTTATTTCTCATTGGATTTTAAAATAACTTGGCTCAAATGTTTACCATGACAAGGTGTACTTTCGCGTACAGTACCCATGCCTGTTGGTCCAAGGTCAAGGTCACCTTTACAAAAAATAACATTTTCTTGTCTGGGCTGTTAATTCCTAATGAATGAAGTGATTTCAAAATAACTTTACATAAATGTTCACCATTACAAAGGCATGTGTTGCTTACAATACCCATGCCGGTAGGTCAAAGGTCAAGGCCGCTGTTACGAAAAATAGCATTTTCTTTTCCAAGCTGTAGATTTGTTGTTTCTTATTGGATTTTAAAATAACTTGGTGTAAATGTTCACCATATGGAGACGTTGGGTCTTGTACAACACAACTTTGTTGTACTCTGGTGAGTGATAAAGGGCCATCATGGCCCTCTGGTTCATATTACCCACATCACATGTAGTAAGGTTCATAACTCTAATAATCATTTTCCAGGATATTTTCCCCAATAATCTTCGAATTTTCTAAAAAAAAATGTCATATTTAACTTTATTTAACTATATATTTACTACAGACTTAAAACATATGATCCTTTCATCTTTCACATTATATGCATGCAGTAGCTTTGTCTTCCACAAGCATATTTTTCATTACATATGTTTATTTATTACATATGTATACCTATTCGATTTCAAAGCTGCATTTCGGGGGCATATGTCAATTTCAAGTGACAGCTCTTGTTAAATCCTCTGTAAGGGGTCAAGTTAACTATCTTGTCTTTTTTTCTAATTTTTCCAACCACCGTGTTTTGTTGAGGAAGAAAAAGTCTGACACATTCTGTCTTGCTTTTGATGAACTACAACCCTACCCTCGCACATTTCTGCAAATTTCCTGATTATTTGGTATGTTTTTCTTGCAAGCTCCGGTTAAACAAACGTCACAATTCCATTGAACACCGTGCCCAATCGCATTCTTTTTCGCTGCGTGGGGAGGATGTTCTCTTTTTCAAGTTGTTTATGGAACGAATGTTTACCACATATATATGACATCTGTTATCTTTTATTGATTGTAATTGAATTACCTGAATCGTTACAAGAAAACTGACTGGATTCCATTTCTTCTTCTGGGATCCCTTTCTCGCACTCGCTTTGGGCTAAGGATAGAAATATATGCTTGTTGAAGTTGAATAGAATTGATTAATAACAAATTATATTTAAGTGGTATAATGAATGCGTCCCAAGTGTAACAATTTCTGTGGTTATAATATTTACTAATATTTTACAGAAACACATGATAAAACAGGTTTAGACTAGTTTGCATTGTTACGTACATTCTGTTCCAATAATTATAGAAATATCAAAACACAGTTTCACAAAATTTGTGTAACATATGTTCAATTTAAAACATAACAGTTAAATTTAATATCGGTTATGTAAAGTTTCTCGCAAATTTATCATCTTTAATAATCCTTTAAAGCAAATTTATTAAATAAGACAAACACGGAATTTTTTTTTAATACCATGTTTTAAATACATGGGCGTAGGGAAGTTTTGAATATTGGATCGGCAGAAATTTTGTAGCAAATGCCTAATTAAATAAATATATCCCGAGTGTAACAGTAACATCAAATTACTTTTAAACTTGAAAAAGTTGGTATAGTTTCTCAAAAACATTTTAACAATAGTTAGTTGTTGATCAAATCACTTGTACTGTTTTTCTTTATCTTGCCGATCTCTTTATCAAGCCGCTTCTTAATGGGATAATGTTAATGTTTGACCGATGTAAATTGATAGAGACTGTACTTCAGAGAAGTCTGATTTGGATCTACACTGCCTGTTCATCAGACAGGAATGCTGTTATGCCGACTGATCCGGATCTTAACTGATCACTCATGAGATGAAAATATACTGGCGAACAGTTATGTCCAAAGGTGCACTTAATAGGCGAGTTTTGTGGTTCATGTTGACAGCTTTACATAAATGTATTGTACAATAACAATTGGAATCCGTAACAAAGTAATGATAATATTGCGAAACAATAATGTTAGACTTATTGCAGGTTGCAATCCGTAACTGCCTGTACATTAAGAGCATGAAAGCCCTTCCTGCACCGATAGGCTTCTTCCTGGTGTGTTGGTGCTATTTTTGGAAAAAAAAAGTTCCATCAATAGCAAAGTTTTCTCTTCCACTATGTAACAATAGCCACAATTGTTTTTTATCCTGAAGTCATTGAAGATAGGCATTTGATATTAAAACACTGAAACAGATGTTAAATCTAAACAAAACAGGAAACATAATAAACTATACTAAACAATTATCTTTTCCACTTCTTTGCATAAAGAAAACTGTTACCATTTCGAATTCAAGAGTATCAAATAGAATTGTAGCTTCATTCAACATTTTGATGGTCATGAATGTGTACGTAAGCTAACATAGGAATCTGAGCAGGCGGGGAATGGTGAGGACTTTGAAATTGCAACATGAACAGCGAACAAGTGGTTTTTATGCCCCCGCCATGTAATGGCGGAAGGGCATATAGTGTTCACCCTGGCTGTGTGTGTGTCAGTGTGTGTGTATGTTCGAAAATCGTGTCCGCTCTGTAACTTTGTTATTTCTTATTGGATTTTAAAATAACTTGGTATGAATGTTCACCATATCAAGGCGGTGTGTCGCGTACAATACCCATGCCTGTAGGTCCAAGGTCAAGGTCAAGGTCACTGTTACTAAAAATTGAATTTTCTTTTCCGGGATGTAACTTCCTTATGAATGGAGGGATTTCAAAATAACTTGGCACAAATGTTCACCATGATAAGGCGGTGTGTCGCGAACAACACCCATGCCTGTAGGTCCAAGGTCAAGATCACAGTTACTAAAAATAGAATTTTGTTGGAAAAATCTTGTCTGCTCTGTAACTTTGTTATTTCTTATTGGATTTTAAAATAACTTGGTATAAATGTTCACCATATCAAGACGGTGTGTCGCATACAATACCCATGCCTGTACGTCCAAGGTCAAGGTCACTGTTACTAAAAATAGAATTTTCTTGTCCGGGCTGAAACTTCCTTATGAATGGAGGGATTTCAAAATAACTTGGCACAAATGTTCACCATGATAAGGCGGTGTGTCGCGTACAACACCCATGCCTGTAGGTACAAGGTCAAGGTCACTGTTACTAAAAATAAAATTTTGTTGGAAAAATCTTGTCCGCTCTGTAACTTTGTTATTTCTTATTGGATTTTAAAATAACTTGGTATAAATTTTCACCATATCAAGACGGTGTGTCGCGTACAATACCCATGCCTGTAGGTCCAAGGTCAAGGTCACTGTTACTAAAAATAAAATTTTCTTGTCCGGGCTGAAACTTCCTTATGAATGGAGGGATTTCAAAATAACTTGGCACAAATGTTCACCATGATAAGGCTGTGTGTCATGTACAACACCCATGGCTAAAGGTCAAAGGTCAAGGTCACTGTTACTAAAAATAGAATTTTGTTATAAAAATCTTGTCTGCTCTGTTACTTTGTTATTTCTTATCGGATTTTAAAATAACTTGGTATAAATGTTCATTATATCAAGACGATGTGTTGTGTACTATACCCATGCCTGTAGGTCCAAGGTCAAGGTCACTGTTACAAAAAATTGAAATTTCTTGTACTGGCTATAACTTCATTATTAACAGAGTGATTTCAAAATAATTTGGCACAAATGTTCACTATGACAAGGCGTTGTGTTGTGTACAATGCCCATGCCTGTAGGTCCAAGGTCAAGATCACAGTTACTAAAAATAGAATTTTGTTGGAAAAATCTTGTCTGCTCTGTAACTTTGTTATTTCTTATTGGATTTAAAAATAACTTGGTATAAATGTTCACCATATCAAGACGGTGTGTCGCATACAATACCCATGCCTGTACGTCCAAGGTCAAGGTCACTGTTACTAAAAATAAAATTTTCTTGTCCGGGCTGAAACTTCCTTATGAATGGAGGGATTTCAAAATAACTTGGCACAAATGTTCACCATGATAAGGCGGTGTGTCATGTACAACACCCATGGCTAAAGGTCAAAGGTCAAGGTCACTGTTACTAAAAATAGAATTTTGTTATAAAAATCTTGTCTGCTCTGTTACTTTGTTATTTCTTATCGGATTTTAAAGTAACTTGGTATAAATGTTCATTATATCAAGGCGATGTGTTGTGTACTATACCCATGCCTGTAGGTCCAAGGTCAAGGTCACTGTTACAAAAAATTGAAATTTCTTGTACTGGCTATAACTTCATTATTAACAGAGTGATTTCAAAATAATTTGGCACAAATGTTCACTATGACAAGGCGTTGTGTTGTGTACAATTCCCATGCCTGTAGGTTCAAGGTCAAGGTCACTATTACTAAAACCAAAATTTTCTTGTCTGGGCTGTGAGTTTGTTATTACTTATTGGATTTTAAAATAACTTGGTATAAATGTTCACCATGACAAGCATGCATAGCGGGGGCATCCGTGTCCTATGGACACATTTCTAGTTATACATCACATTTTCTCCGAAAAGGGCGACACAAAAAGGCATTAAGCGGAAATGCTATAAACACACAGTATTTTCAATACTGTTAGTGATTACAGACAGTATTGTTTCTTTTTTTATGAATTGTCTAGACAGATGTTGACGTATTTATTAAACGCAAATACCTGCTGAATTCTTTTCGGGCAAGGACATAGCTACCTCCTTCTCGTCCGGCACAGCCTTATCTTCAGGGAGATTTGTTGATAGGAAACAAAGGCAAGTTAAAAAAAGACGGTCATGATGACCCTTTATCGCCCAACTGACTTGAATTTGCTTTAATAAAAGGGATCAAGGTTCTAACAATTCGTAGAGGTCCACTACACAATGATTAGTAACATTTGACTTTTGACTAGGGGGTTTCCATAACAACCAGGGCTCTGCATGGAATGGAATGTTTTGAACAACTTTTGACAGAAGTGAATGCAAGGTACATTTCTGCAAAGTCTCGTCAACATTGGTACTGTGGTTTCATAAATTTCGTTTCCATTCTCCACAGCCAGTAGCAGCTTTCAAATTTCGGCGAACTCTATAACATCATCTTGCAATCTATAAAAGTTTCGATGAACTGCAGGTTCATGGCCAATGTGTCTGCCTACTTCCTGGATGTCCTTCTCATCCATACCAAATATCCGCAGTGACCATAGTAACGTCTGATATTTTGTACATACTCACTTGCAATTGTTTTGGCCACAAATAAAGACGTCATATATATATATATATATATATATATATATATATATATATATATATATATATATATATATATATATATATATATATATATATATATATATATATATATATACTAGTCTCAAGATAATACAATAAATCAAATACAATTTTTCATAGTGTTGTTATTTATTGATTTGTGTTTCTGGATCATTAACGGTAGCTTTTGCTCTGCTCATAAGATAAGAGTTCTGCTAAAGCTAATGCCAACCCTTAACAAAAAAGATGGATAGTTAAATTTCCAGTAATTGTCCATTGTTTGCCTTGTCAGTAATGTTCACCTTATTGTGGGTGTTATTCTAATCAGTAATGTTGGCTTCAGTGTGGGTGTAGGCCTTATCAGTGATGTTGGCATGGTCAGTTATGTTGGATTCATCAGTACTGTTTGCCTCAACGTGGGCCAAATCGGTAATGTTGGCCTTATCAGTAATGTTGACCTCATCATTAATGTTGGCCTCATCAATAATGTGGTTTAGATAACACGTGACTTTTATTAGTTTTTGGCAATGTTTATGCCGGAAAACCAGAATGACTTGTTTTGTCAGATACTGTCTGTATGTGAAATATTTTGGGAGACAAACACACTGATGATTTTGAGCAGAAACCTTATTGAGAACGCTATTTATGAATATCATAAAGTATAACAGTTTATGTTCTTGTTTAATGACTCATATTATAATTATTACATCCGCTTTCAATTTATTTGGTGACAGTGAAGAAAAAGAACGCGAGAAATTTCCTCTTTCGACAAGCAAGGCCCGCATCCCCAATCCCTTAAAAAGCCCCGATTTCAGTGTAGTTTGGTTGAATTGGCATAATGGTTTGTAAGGAAATGTCAAAACTGTTGCCATATGAACTCTCAGACTGCAACGATTTTGTACCTAAAACATTCTCATTTGTAATATACAATTATGTACATACTTTTATGCTTTCATAATTAACATCCTTAAACAGGGACAATTCTGGAGTATAAGGGAGATTTTTTCATTTTCAACCCTTGCAATCCACAAACTGCGTTTTTATAACGTCCTTTTCAGCGAAGTTTTACGTGAGCAGAATAAATGTTCGTTTTCTCCGTCTCTGCCAGGAGCTCTTTCGCATGGTTTGTCATATGCATCTCCTACATAATATCTGCATCTGTCGTTGGTTCAATGCGAAAACGTTTTGGTGATTTGTGGACCGTTTCAGTGAGACACTGAAGAGAGGCTTTTGTTTATTGTCCTAACGAATTCGACTGATCTTCTGGCTTTAGGAACTTGTAGAGAGTGTCTGAAAATGTATGTCAGATAATAGTAATTTGCATAATCAGACAAACTCCCATCAATTCTATCTAATTTCAATAGATCGCCATATTCCTTATGTGTTCATGTTCCTCTCATTGTCTACACTATGAAAATCACACTAAACATTCTCTCTAGTGTATCCTTTCTCACTAGTTGACTTAGCCGAGCCTCGTGTTCAAAGAAAACGTCTCTGCACTAGGCACTACGTGCCAATGGTTCTTACGTTTCGACTAAACTCTTCCAACTATTATTGTAACAATTAAGGCTTATCATTTACAAGTGCTCTGTAAAGAAAGTCTGTCTTATAGGTGCATAAATGAGTGATAAATTTTACTATCAAGATTGCTGTCCCTGTCCTTCCAACAGAACAGTTATTTTTCTGCCATTGACACCATTCAAGAACAAAATGTGTATGAAGACCATATGCTTTACTTTGTTTTTTTTTTTACTGAGTTCTTTATTGATTACTATGACTTTTACCGCATGGATGAACAGTGTCTATCCAGATCAACCAAATGACATGGAGACTCAAAAGCCTGTTCTCCATTCTCAGTTTTATCATCTTTAGCCATGTAAATTCCCTCTTAAATAATCCTTAAAATGAACATATAAAAAACAATTCTGTAATTGTTACAGTTTGGTCCAGAAATGAGCAATATGCACCTTCCTTTTTATGTCTTATACAAAACCATCTTCTATGAATAACATTTCAGGGTGGAGGTTGAATGCCGGACGTTTTTCAACCAGTCCAACTTTGAGTGGCCATGTGCAGAGCTCGAACATGTCACTTATCTTGCTGAAAAATCTTGTAAGCTGAAAAATCTCAGTCCAACTTTGAAAATTGTAACCATTTCAAAATCAAGAGTATCAAATAGAACAGTAGTTGCATTCAACATTTTTTTTATTTTTGTAACTATGTTCTCAGTATAAGAAAATCTTCAAATGCATCAATGCCGTCTTTTGATTCTGGTTTACTTCCGGCAAACACCGGTTTCTACTGCTTCTGTTGAAACCTGTAGTTTCTTTTGTTGGCCATGAATGTGTACGAAAGCGAACACAGGAACCTTACAGCGAACAAGTGGTTTTATACATCACCTTTTCTTCAAAAGGGTGACACAAATTGGCATTGAGCGGAAATACTATAAACACAACGCTTTTAATATTGTTGGTGATTACAGACAGGATTGTTTCTTTTGTGTTTATGAATTGTCTAGACAAATGTTGACTAATTTATTAAAGCAAATACCTGCTGAATACTTGTCAGGCAGGGACAAAACTACCTCCTCCTCGACCGGCCCGGCCTCATCTTAAGGGAGATTTGTTGACAGAAAAACAAACGCAAGTTAAACAAGAGGGTCATGGTGACCCTTTATCGCCCAACAGACTTGAATTGGCTATAATAAAAGGGGTCAAGATTCTAATAATTCGGAAAGGTCAAGTACACATTGATAAGTAACATTTGACTTTTGACTAGGGGGTTGTCATAGCAACCAGGGTTCTGCATGGAATGGAATGCTTTGAACAACTTTTGACAGAAGTGAATGCAAGGTACATTCCTGCAAAGTCTCATTAACATTGGTACTGTGGTTTCATAAGTCATTGGGTGATCATAAAAGCTCACGCTTGCACATTGTGCCAGGTGAGTTATTGTTGAAAAGCGAAAGTTACATTCTAATTTTTATTAGCAGAATTGTTAACCATTAAATGGTTCAAATCTATACAATGTTTAAAAATTACATTTCATGATCACCTATTATCCCATAAACTGTGTTTTTCTATTTCCACATGCCTGCGAAATTGCTGGGTATAAAATAATATCGAGTTTTGTTGTAAAAGACTTAACCCTCCCATAACAAAAACATCATCCAAACCTAAGCACATACCATAAAGGTCCAAGTCGTTTAGTGACATAACAGAATACTGTGCACCCTTTCCATTCTCTACAGCCAGTAGCAGCTTTGAAATTTCGGCGAACTCTATAACATCGTCTTGAATCGATAAAATTTTCGATGTACTGCAAGTTCATGGCCCATATGTCTGGCTACTTCCTGGAGGTCTTTCTCGTCCATACCAAATACCCGCAATGACCATACTCACTTCTTATGTTTTGGACATACTCACTTGTATACTCACTTGTAATGTTTTGGGCACAAATAGTGACGTCATATATATACTAATCTCGAGGTAATACAATTAATAATCTTTTTCATAGTGTTGTTATTTATTGTGTTTCCGGTGAACGGTAGCTTTTGCTCTGCTCATCCGATAGTTCTGCTAAAGCTTATGCCAACCCTTAACAAAAAAGATGGATAGTTAAATTTCCAGTAATTGTTCATTTTTTTGCCTTGTCAGTAATGTTGGCCTTTTCAGTAACATTGACATCGTCAGTTATGTTGGCACTGTCAGTCATGTTGGCTTCATCAGTATTTTTGGCCTTGTCAGTAATGTTCACCTCATTGTGGGTGTTGGTCTCATCATTAATGTTGGCCTCAATGTGGGTGTAGGCCTTTTTAGTGATGTTGGCATGGTCAGTTATGTTGGATTCATCAGTGATGTTTGCCTCAACCTGGGTGTAGGCCTAATCGGTAATGTTGGCCTTATTAGTTATGTTAACCTCATCAGTAATGTTGACCTCAACAGTAATGTTGACCTCATCAGTAATGTTGGCCTCGTCAATAATGTGGTTTAGATAACACGTGACTTTTATTAGTTTTTTTGGCAATGTTTATGCCGGAAAACCAGACTGATTTGTTTTGTCAGATACTGTCTGTATGTGAAACGTTTTGGGAGACAAACAAACACACTGATGATTTTGAGCAGAAACCTTAATGAGAACGCTATTTATGAATATCATAAAGTATAAAAGTTCGGTATATATAGTTTGATTGAATTGGCATAATGGTTTGTAAGGAAATGTCAATTCTGTAGCCATATGAACTCTCAGACTGCAACGATTTTGTACCTAAAACATTCTCATTTGTAATATACAAATATGTACATAATTTTATGCTTTCATAATTAACATCCTTAAACAGTGACAACTTTGGAGTATAAGGGAGATTTTTTCATTTTCAACCTTTGCAATCCTTCTCTACAGCTAATCCCAACGAGGTGCGCCTCATCCGCTGTTTGATAGCGCGGGCGCCCCCGTAACAATTTAGTCAAATGGGCCTCCTCCTCTTCAGCAAATCCCAACGGGGTGCGCCTCATCCGCTGTTTGATAGGGCGGGCGCCCCCCGTATCGATTGCGTGCTCCACCCCTTTAAATGTTCCCAAATCAAGGTCATGTTTTGCGAACACATCCGAGACCTCCAAAATCAGTTCGCGGTATAACCTCAACTCTTCCTTTCCCAATTCTGGGAAATCCCTATCCAATAGACATTAAAGGTGATCCGGGACCTCCTTACCCTGGGTCTGATCCTCCCCCAGCCCCTCAGTTCCCAGCCCAACCCCTCTCAGCCCACACCGTGCCACGCTCGGTGGCTCTAGCCCCGAGTCATAGACCCCTTCCGGTTCCTCAGCCGGGCCTAAACATTGCCCTTTTCAGTACATGATAATTATCTGAGGGATTTACTACTGCTATCAGGACCTCTTCAGAGGCCCCATATAGGGTCGGGGCACCATCACTCTCAATCCCGGCTTGGGCTCAATCATAAAAGGCTTGGACCCCCCCCCCCCCTTGATTTTACAAGCGATCATTTTCACTGAGTTCGGGGGAACAACTGCCCGTTTCCCCACGACCACCTTAGATACCAGACATTCTGGGTTCGAACCACGACCAAACTTCAATGGCACGCTCCAAGCCCCAAAATACAGGGTCTCATTTCTAGTATTTACAATTTTCTCTTTTTCGTCTCTGTGACAATAACATGTTGTCCAATTAGTATAGTCTGTTCTTATACCAAAATTTCTTAAGCTCTAGTATAGTCTGTTCATATACCATAATTTCTTACGCTCATATATACATGTATATCTTTGGTCAGTTGGTATATTACAAAATTTAGATTTTAGATTAAAACAAGAAACAAAGCAGAAACAAAGAAATTATGTCAATCAGTGCTCCATGTTGTTTGTTAAATAAAAAGGTGTAAGCTAAATCTGTTCTGTTTTAAGTAAGTTATATATATTAAACTTATTCATAAGTATTTATGTTTAGAAACAAAAAAGTTGTACCAAAGTATAGAATTATTTCAGACTAAAGTCGTTTGTTATTGTACATACTAAGAATCCAAGATCAATGGAAATTTGTTGACAATCTTGATTATTTAGATATATTGTTATCAGGCAAAATAGGTTCTGTTTTCCTTTCCTAGTCATGAAATCATGACTCCAAAAATGATTATTGTCTGTCCGTGTGTGTGTTGCACTTCATTTTTACTTCGTCATCAAACCTACCTGTTTATTCATCTGACAGACACTCCTCACATAACAAAATGAAAATCAAAAATAATATATAAATAGCAGCAACACAAACGCACACACTTATTGATAACGGCATCGTTGCATGGAATATGTAGCACTGGAATGTTTCGTGAACAAATGATGCTTGAATTTATTTTTAAATTCTTGTAATGTATTTGCTTACTATTTTATCAATTATTTTATTCAAAATATTAACCCTGAAGAATAACTGAATCGTTTAAATAATTTGTATGAGGTGTTTTCACACAACAAAATCTTTGTAAGCTGCTGATTGTAGATTGAAAGATTTGCTCTTTGAAACACACAATATTTCATTTGGCACCATGTTATGCATAGATAGTAAACCATCACTGCAGTGTGATATTTTACCCTGTTGTTAAATTGAAAACATTTTACACCATTAAAAAATTAAAATGTAGGTGACCTTAACAGTCTGTTTACTAAAATCTTCATTATACTTTTAGTGCTGCTCTAGTTCTGTGTCATATATTTTCAATCTTTCCACTTCACTGCACAAATCGCCAGCACTGCTAAAACTTGAAAAAAATTTGTCCAGCTTCCATAGCTCAAACTGCTCGCTTGATTTCAACTAAACTTCGTAAAAGTCATCAGTTTCAACCATAGTTGTGCATATCACCAGCACATTCCGATCTTATCAGGCAAAATAGAAAGAGACTTTATGTTATCTATTTCTACTGAACATCAAGATGATATAATTACAGCTTTTAACAACACCTCGAGGTACCTTGATGATTTATTAAATATAGATAATAACCATTTTCCATTACTGGTTAATAAGATTTATCCTATAAATCGAACACTTCAGAAAAGCAAGCAAACTTTCTCTATCTAAATCTGTCCATTGAAAATGGTTACGTCACTACTAAAATTTATGATAATGAGATGATTTTGATTTTAGTATAGTAAATTTTCCGTTTTTAGACGGCGATGTTCCCCATGCAACATCTTATGGGGTTTATATCTCACAGCTTGTTCGCTTTCAAGAGCTTGCAACGATGTTCATGATTTCAGTGAACGTAATCTTTGCATTACAGAAAAACTTTTAAAACAATGTTATCGGTATCACAAATTAAGGAAAACCTTTTGCAAGTTTTATCGCCGATACCCAGAATTAATTCATAAATACAAGTGCAGTTTAAAATCACTTTTGCAACAAGGTATTTCACAGCCAGTTTTTTATGAAGATTTAATTTATAAACTCAAGAAGATAAAAGGGAATGTTAATTTCTCCCGGTTATTCGTAAAAACCATCAGTAAATTTAAAAAGAAAGGTTACCAACATGATATTTTACAGCGCTCTGCAGGCTTGGTGATTAACCCTTCTACAGTTGATCATTATGCTTACCTCTTTGGTTGCACGACGGTGGCAGGGGTTTAAAAGTTTATGCAGGTTTATGGGGAAATCTTTTCTTAAAAGAACCTAGAAGCTCGATTTGTTTCTTTTATCCCTTTCATCGTGTTCTTGCTGATTTTACTCCAGGAGCTCTGGTCTCGGTAAGATCATTGAGTACCCGCCCTTTGGTTTTGCAATGCTATTAGCTTCTTATGTTTTATATGTTTGTGTGCTTTTGCATGCAACATTGTTGAGCCGATAAGTGGGTTGGAGTTTTTTCACCAAGACAAGTTGTACTTGTTTTGTGTTATGAGAACCTGTTTGGGCAAGTATGAGGTATCTGTGTCCTATGGACATATCTCTCTCTCTTATTTGTTGACAGGATGACCTTGTATTTGTTGACAGGATGACCTTGATAGAGATAGTGACTCGAGTTTTGAGATGTTAGCAACACCCACACATAAAATAAGAAGATGTCAGAGTTTGATATGTCTTACTTACACTAAGAATGTTCAAAATCCACCAGTGATATAAAACTGATATTAATTAAATCAACTAACTTAAACAGGGACTTACCTTAACAAATGTTGTTTATTGACAACATGTTACACATGTTCAAAGATATAATAATTCTAATATTCCTTTTGTGTAAAGCGACGACCAGAATCAAATTCCAACTGGCCTAGGACAAGTACATAAAGCTGTGTTGAAACTGCATCTATGTATGCCTTTTGTAAATTGGGAACTTTTATTGACTCGTTTATGTCTTAACAAAATGTGCTATGGCCACGTATTTAACAAGTTGGGCAGTAGCCATGTCTTAAACAAATTGTTCTGTGACCACCGTCCCTTACAATAAGATCATATACGTGGGAACTTTGTTCTGCTGTTCAGTATAGAAATCGTGTTAATATATTGAGCTGTTTAATATAATAGTTCACTTAGATTTCGCTCTTGTAACAAGTTCTTTGTTCTTACTGTGATTCGCACTTTTCATAGCTTTTTACAATAGTTTTAACGTCATCAAAATTCAGCGACCTTTGTGGCGTTGTGTCTATTGAACGTACCTCTCGTTATATATATAATTATAAATCAATTTAATTCATGTCCTATTGCATTAGACAGAATGATTTTAGATTCACGAATAATTCATGGTAAAAGGGTAAGAAATGTTAATTACTGTCTAAAATTAATGCCCTTGCGCGTTTTAGCAGATCTAGAAGCTGCACCAGCAGTAGAGGTTATTGAAGTCTGTGATTCGGAAGTTCGGGGTAAGTTTTCTCTGTACTATGCAATATCCAACATTTACATTGTATCCATGTACATGGTGCATTCTCACATGATCTATGACATCACACCAGTGCCGAAGGTTATAAAACTGAGCATGGAAACCAGTCTCAAATCTCAAGCATCTGATTGGCTGAAATGGCGACTGCTTGAGATAGTCGCCATTTCAGCCAATCAGATGCTTTAGATTTGAGACTGGTTTCCAAACTCAGGTTTATAACCTCCAGCTCTAAGGTATCAAAGAAAGCTCTTTGAAAATGAATCCCCCAATCGCCGTAAGTATTTCATTTATCTGTAATGGATCTTCCTGAAAGTTCGTCATCTAATTTTTATCATGTTTATCAGTTCAAACCGGTGGGGACAGGTGGGCGATTAAGGTCCATCATGGTACTCTTAGATCTTGTGTAACCAGCATGTATTTATTGACTGAATTATTTTCGACATCACTATTGTCTCTGAAATAATTTGATCTGCCGTCGCTGAACACTAGATCTCTGGTCATGGGTTTAACAACATATTTATTGTTATTTCTTAAAATAACATTTGTTAAATAAGATACACTTTATAATAAATTTTGTTGCGTCTATTCTCTACCAATTTAATGAACTGCAAAATGCGACCTGTAGTAAAAGTTAAAGTATTTGTAGTAGGCGAATTGTTATTCTTCTTTTCATTTTAAATTACCACGTGAGTGCAATGTTACTGACAGGAAAATGTTGTGTACTTTGTTAAAAACTTTCAACTGCTAAAAAGAAATCAGTGACTGTCATTTGTTTAGGCGACCAGGAAATTGAAGGTCAAATACACTTTTACTAATATCTCGTAACGTTTAAATATGTAAGTCACGAGGACACAATAAATTGTTGTCAGTATCATATTACTCATGTGGGAATTTCAAATGAGGTTTTGTGTTGTTTAGTTTTTGTGAATTTATGTAAATAGAAGTTGAGAGAATTTTTAGATCTCGCTATTTTTCTTTACTGTTATAACGTGTCTTACCAAATGCAAAACAAAGATACATTAAAAACATACATTTGTGCAAAGTTTTATTGCCGTTATTGAGATTTTGATAATTTTCTTTTTATCGATGAATAGGATTGGAAGGAGTATGACGAGCCCTTAAGTTACGGATTCGTAAAAAGGTGAAATATGCACATCAGGAATCGCCACATTCAGAAAAAACAGCCTCCCCAAACAAAGTAATACACAACGCATATAATGACGTAATTTTGACACATGAAATCTGCATTTTGAAAAAGAATTCGCAGCAAAATGAATGAGCAAGACGGAAAAAAGAAGAGACGTCCAAATTATATGCAAGAAGAATTAGAAGTATTGGTTGAAGAGGTAGGGTTACGCAAAATGGTTTTGTTTGGCAAGTTTTCAAATACAGTCAGTAATGAGAAGAAATCAAAATGTTGGAAGGAAGTTGCCTCAAATGTAAATTCAGTCTGTGAAAGAAGTGTAGAAGAGGTGCGAAGGAAATGGATGGACTGGTCGTCGACCATCGAGGTAAAAGCAAGTACAATTAAGGCGTCCCAGAGCAAGACAGCAGAGGTCCTGCACAAACTGTTTTTCTCGCGCTTCTAGATGAGAAAGTGCTCAGCGTGGTAGGGAATACGGTCGTTGGGGGTATTGATGGAGGAATAGAATCAACACAACACAACACAAGTGCATGCAAACATGTACCTGAGCATTTTATTGTCAGAAAAGAAGTGAATCAAAAGGAAGTAAAGATACCCAAGAATTGATGGAAATAGGTGCTTTTGTCTATAAAGAGCTTCAATCAGTGCTGTTATCAGTTTGAAGGTCGTTGAGCACGATACTTGGATACTAAGTTAATAGTACTTCTAAAATGACTTTTGTTTTCATATTTCGGCCAGTTTAAAGATAGGTGGTTTCAATATTCCAGCCAATTAGGTTTTAGATATTGTACAATCAACCCCAAAGATATACTTTCTGCTTTTTAAATTTTTCTTTTGGCGTTGTCTATGATACACTGGATTTATATTCTAAGATCCCCTATCAAAATTCTATTCTGTTTAGTTCCGTCCATTGTTTTCTCGTTTAGGGCAAACCCATTCTTTTATCTGGGTACCATACGCCGCTGAACATGGAATGGTATTAATCTGGAAATACCTCATTGACGGTTCCATTTTCACCGCCATATGCATACCATCGTTTAAGATGGATCAAAATTGTACTATTTATTGGTGTAAATATTGAGTTGCGCTCAATCCGGGGCTAGGCGGCGTGGGCAGTAATATGCAATCCCATTACTGCCCATGACCAGGCTCAATCAAACCGAGCCTGCAGTATTATCATATTTGTCGTGTTCGGTGGCTTTCAAAGTTCCATTTTCATCTATTGTAACTCTGAAACCACATTCTTGAAAAACTTGCTTCTTAAACTGTCAATGGAGCAAAACGAACCATTCCTGAATTTTCTGATTCCACCTGTAACAAAGTGGTTGAATGACAGTTGTGATGGAAGTGTTTTCCCATGCTACATGTCTGTAGTTACCATATATACATTGAATGGTCCAGAACCAGGACTTAAGTGCTGCTTACGATGTGCAGATTGTCTCACACGATACCACATAAATATGTATTCTGTGCCAAATACTGGTAAAAAGTTCTACACTGTTGAACTTAAAGTCAAGTTATGGAGTGCTTCTAATCTTAACTTCACACACGATACATATGAGTTGATGTGATTATCAAGGTGAGAAAAAGTACGATCAGAAACTGAAATCATTATACTTTTATATATACAGTTTAAAATGAGAGCACGTATACATTTGAATATTCCATGTTGTCAGAAATCATAAAACCCATAGGAAGAGTTGATGATTAAACAGCCTCATTTCTACTACTAATATCTTAGTTGAATGGTAATTTTCCTCCTTAAATAAGGCGTTTAGGGACGATTAATTGGCACCAGCCCCTTAGTCGAACTTGACCTGTATCTTGTGATTTTACACCTGTGTACCAAAAACTTTTAAAATAGTTAACGCCTTTCAGGAGTTATCGCCCGAAAATCATTTTTCTATTCTTATGACATTATACCCGTGTACCAAAAATTATTTAAAACTGTCGAGCCCTTCATGAAGTATCATCCGGAACGAAGAATCCGACCTTCGTTTGGGAGGTAAAATTATAGGTCAAGCTTTTTTAAGTAAAATGTATGGATTGTATAGTTTTAAAGAATGCTAAGAGGTAAATATTTTTATTACATCAAGATAACAGAATACAGGCAGACCAGTAAATTATTTAGCTAAAAGTATATTTTAAAGTTACTTTAATTTTCATGGTTTTGAAAAGGAAATGGGACAGCCTGTTCCAGGAAGTCTTATGTTTAGTCACACGTGCTGTGTACAAAATGGAGGTCACATTTCTTGAAATGTTCGTTTTACTTAGAATACTTCTTATTTTTTCGACATTACTGGTTTTGGAAGTGTTCCTTTTATACATACATATGAATTGATAGGTCATTAAGGATTTGGGATAGATTTTATGGTTGAAATTGGCTTTATGGAATTACAGACTCGGTATGTTACATTTGTTTAATTTTCTGCCAAAAAAAGCATGCATAAAGTTTTACTTTGAAATAGTATTTTTAGAAATTGTCACCTCCCCCGCACCCTCCACCCCCCCCCCCCCCCCAAAAAAAAAACAAAACAAAACAAAAAACAATTAAAATATTATGTCCCTTTGCTGATATTTTGCATTGATGTATTTTATATTTCTGACAGCTCACATTTCTTATGTTCTTGTGCTGTACTTTTTTAAAATCAGTTTTTATAAACATTTAGTGTGATGAGAAAGAAATTTTGCATGCATTATTTTCCCATTATCAAATTATTTTGGTGTTAATTTCTTTTCCCAAAAAAATGTCTTTGCAAATGAATCAAAACGCAGGAGAGTATGTATATAATGATTCAGATTTAATTTCAGGTAGACATTTCTCTATATAACACTATAGTATAATAGACTATTGTTAAACCAAATGAATACAAAATCATTTTTAACCCTTTTGGGAGAATTGGAAAGAACCAAGCAGCTGATACTGCACAACTGGTACAGTACTCTGAACGTTTAAAGTTACAAATTTTGCGTGTATCGTGCGTACGTCTATCGTGTAACGTGCGTCCGTCTAACGTGTATTGTGCGTCGGTCTATCGTGCATCGTGCGTCCGTCTAACGTGTATTGTGCGTCGGTCTATCGTGCATCGTTCACCCGAATCGTCTATGGTGCATCGTGCGTTTCGAAACGTCTATCGCATATCTTGTAATGTTTGAGTCATTCGCATTTGATTCGTTGACAGAATCGCATGCTCCGGGAATAAAGTGTGGTTTTATTTATTTTTAAGTGATAATTGCAAATACAGTGTCAAGTACGGACCGGCATGGCAAGCTATTACGGTATACTCCGGAAATAAAACAATTAATTATTTTATAAAGTGATAGAGGGGTGAACTTTTCAGCCATTTCCAAAATGCTTCTAAATCGGCATGGCGTGGCCTGTTTCCGGAATGGAGTAAGAAGATTTTTGAAAAGATACAAATTGACTGGATGCCTCAATTGGTAATTTGACGAAAACGATTTTGTAATGTTCAACTAAACCTTCTTTTTTAGAATGTATATATAGTACACACAATACAGAACAAGAGGGCCAATTGGCCCTAAATCGCTCACCTGTCAAACTTGACCTAGATATCATTGAGATAAACATTCTGACCAAGTTTGAAGAAGATCGGACCAAAATTAAGACCGCTAGAGTGCAGACAAGATTTTTATATAATTTGACCTAGTGACCTAGATTTCAAGGTCATATAACCCAGTTTCAAACTTGACCTAGATATCATCGAAATATACTTTCTGACCAAGCTTGAAGAAGATCCAACCAAAATTAAGACCTCTCGAGTACAGACAAGCTTTTCCTTCATTTGACCTACCGACCTAGTTTTAAGGGTCACATGACCCAGTTACGAACTTGATCTAGATGTCATTGAGATAAACATTCTGACCAAGTTTAAAGAAGATTGCACTAAAATGAAGACCACTAGAGTTCAGACAAGTTTTTTATATAATTTGACCTAGTGACCTAGATTTCAAGGTCACATGACCCAGTTTCAAACTTGACCTAGATATCAATGAGATAAACATTCTGACAAAGTTTCAGAAAGATCGGACCAAAATTAAGACCTCTACAGTGCAGACAAGCTTTTTCTTTAAATTGATCTACTGACCTAGTTTTAAGGGTCACATGACCCAGGTACGAACTTGATCTAGATATCATTGGGATAAACATTCTCACCAAGTTTTAAGAAAACCACACCAAAATTGAGACTGCTAGAGTGTGGACAAGATTTTTCTGTAATTTTACCTAGTGACCTAGATTTTAAGGTCACATAACCCAGTTTCGAACTTGATCTAGATATCAATGAGATAAACATTCTGACCAAGTTTGAAGAAGATCGGATAAAAATTATAACCGCTAGAGTGCGGACAACAATTGTGAACGGACGACGGACGGACGACGGACGGTGATCACAAAAGCTCACCCTGTCACAGTGACAGGGTGAACTAAAAATGTGCCCAAAATCTTGTTGGTTTTATATATTTTAATTGAAAACATATGCATTGAGGTTAATGCATTTGTCGTTCACTTCAAAACTGCTTGCCCAGGTAAAGATTTGCTTTTATTACAAGACCACTGGCTAAGAATTAACAAGTTGGATCATTTGCCTGACTTTTTTTCCACAGGGACCAGGCAACCCAGAGTCTACTATACTAAATAGGACTGTCTCCTCGACCGGCTCCGGTCAAGCAGACTATAATCCAATACATATCCAGCAGAGTGACTGTTTATAGGGGAGCTGCAAACTTACCATAACACGCTTAACCTAATAAAGCAAAGCTCAACAAACTCAACTTCTGTCATAATTTTATATTAAACAGCTTTTGCAGTAGACAGTCATGTCAAGAAGTGCTCTTGTTATATTCTGAGCACTATGGTACCAGTACACAGTATTGCATATCTGTTCGTAAATTTAATTGCTGCTGTTCACTTTAAGTTTATGTATTGCAGAACTATGTTTTGATATTATGGGTCCGATGGTTTAACCATCCATGATGATGTTTATTGCATATAGACATTCCCTTATGTTTTTGGTTGGCTTGACAAATTGACAAAATTAACTTGCCATTCATAAAATATACATATTCTTTCAGTGGAAATAAAGAGCGTTTGTGACTTGAAGACACTTTTTCCAAATACATCGTTTACAATTATTTGGAGTTCACACTTTTCATATTTTTCAGGATAATGATAGCAAGCACGTAAGCAAGTCAACTAAAGAGTGGATGGCACAGAAGAATATAGCTCACTGTGTGATGGAAGTTCCAGTTTCCTCGCCTGATTTAAATCCCATTGAGAACTTGTGGTACACATTAAAAGATTATCTGCAGAGAATTATTAAACCTAGAAAAAAGAATAAACTTGTAAATGGGATTAAAGTATTTTGGAACAGCCTCACTGCAGAAAAATGCTGTTCATACATTGACCACATACATAAAGTCATACCAGAGGTGGCTATAAACAGAGGTGGTCCAACTCAGTACTTACTGATAAATATGCTTGAAAAATGTATACAAAGGAACTTATTAGATCTTTGTGTAAGCATTGCACATGAAAAGTACTTACGTTTTAAAGGTAGTTCATGTTCACCCCTCTACTGTATGTGATCTGGTTGCTATCCATCGGCAAACAGAGTATATCTAGATGAGCTGGCAAATCTGTGCCGTCTGATCAGTATGTACACTGTTAACATGTTTGATTCATTAGGATATTCATTACAAAAAGAGAAAGTGTAGATCCTGATCAGATAGCACATGTGTGCTGGCTGGTCTGCATCTACACCATTTGCACATGCAACAAAACCTGTACAAATGTTATAAAGGGTTAACAGTGTTTAATTTCAGTCACTTTTTCACGGGTACCCCTTTTTTCTCGCCTAGGTTACGGGACAATGCCCAGGTGTTGGCAATTTTCACTTAAGGGGTATCACTCGTTTGACAATTACGAGGAACAATGCCAATTAAACTTCTGTATTTCGCATGTCCGGCAGTACAAAAAAAAACCGCATTAACTCAATAACTTTAATTGCGAACAAATCCTTTTTGTTCAAACAGCAATGTAAAGGATAACAAAACAGAATAAACAAAACAATACAACAAGAAAAACATTTAGCGAAACGATTAAAGTAATTTTTTGTTTATTTTGCGTGCTTGTGAATTCAATTTGTGATTGGTGAATCGTGTAACCTTTATCGTGTAACGTGTATCGAACAACGTGCGTCCGTCTATCGTGTATCGTGCGTCCGTCTAACGTGCATCGTGCGTGCGTTTTGTAACCTAAAACGTTCACAGTACTGTAGTACATGTACTAGTAATTGTTAAACTGATTTATAAATCTCCTAAATGCTCTTTATTAAATTTTACTTGTCTTTTTTATCCTTTATTTTTTTAATAACAGTTATAAAGACCAGAAATAAACGATTTTTCCTCTACTGGGGACCGAACCCTTACCCTCATAGCGACAGTGCCTAGCCATGCAATTTCGACAACACAACCGACTGAGCTAGCCGGGATAACCGCCTCTAAATATTTTATGTTTATCTTGGAAGTTGTAGGTTCAGAATCTATCGGTTTTAAAAAGAAACAAAGAAAAACATTACGTGTTTGCCGAAAATTAAGCGTTGGATTGTGTTCTGGTTTATATTGAAAGGGAGGTCATGTGCTAAAACGGATATTCAAATAACTGTATTATATTTCTTTGCATTAGTGGGCTTTAAATATTGTGTTTTACCTTCTCTACATTCTATTAACTTCTACATTTGGCAGTCAGATAATCTGTTTGGGACTTTGTTATAAGTTATCGATCTTATCATTATTTAGGAAAGAGGAGATAAGCTGGACATAAGTGAAAGGATTACAACATGGTCCCGCATTATCAAATGTCCAGATATATGCAAATACCACAAATGAAATGAATGATAAAATACATTATTACTAAATAAAATATTTTAAATTAAAAAGTGGTAAGTTCTCATTTATGTTCGGTATATATTATCAGTCCAAAACTTAACCGTTTTTACATAGTTATTGCATTAACAATAATTGAAACTATAAAATGAAACCATTTTCTTACATTAAAATCATTATGTACTAGAAAATTTGCAATTTAAAATGATGTATAATAGTGCATATTGCAAAAAATTCAGTCAGTTGAAATGCAATAATAAGGCTTTTTTCCGAGGGATCGCTTGAAATAAGATGATGTGGTATCAGCGACCCTATTCCTGCAAAGCCATCCAGTAATTTACCCGATTCCATGATTATCTGCACGAATTCCCTCCCGGATGTAGACCCACCCACCCATTTTATTTACATTAGAAACCGATCCGCTGCTAATAGCACCGTGTAATGAAATGCCCGACTTTTTTACGGATTAGGATATCGTTGTCATCTCTGCATTAAGCGCAGATGAAAAAGCATTGGTATGCAGAAGACAGGGTAATCTGAACCCCCTAAACTTGGAACAAACTAGCCATTTCATTGGACAAGCTTTCCAAGTTTGGGTTTCAAGATCCAAGTTTTATCCAATCATAGAATTGTAGTTTTTATCACGTGACTAAAGACGCTATTTGAGCTATAGTGGATTCAATCAAGAATTACCGTCTGTTATAATAGTTGGTTTCAGGGTTTTGTCAGTAAATGACCCGCTTTCATTTTAATGGGTCCAGCGAAATTAAATGATACCACATTTAACATATAACATATTCAATTTGATTAGTAAAGACCCTGAATGACCTTGCAAGTGATTCTTTTATGTTGATTAGTTTTGAGTTTTTCTCATGAAAATTTAGTCTACAAAGGTCCATTTTATTCATGTAAGTTAACTTCTATAATATGAATAAAGCTTTATGTAATTAAAGTTAGCAACTATCTTAAATTGTTAAGATTCGTTCTCTTCAGGTATGGTAACCACATATGTTTGCTGGATGCTACATACCGCACCACCACGTATGCCTTACCACTTTTCTTCCTGGGTGTAAAAACTAACGTTGGCTACAGCGTGGTAGCAAAATTTGTTGTAGAAAATGAAACCAAGGAGGCTATAAAGCTGGGACTTTCAACAATAAAGGGTTGGATTGAGGAGGACTCATCATGGTCATGGAAGCCAGTTCAGTTTATGACTGACTATTGTGAATGAGAGATACATGCTATAGAAGCTGTTTTTCCAGGTATGACCCAAACATATTTTAATGGATATATAAATTGATACAAGTGCTCCACCTCATCTTACGATTTTAAAACTGATATATGTCATTAATATTCGGCAATTAAGCGCAAGTAAAATGAAAGAGAAGTTCACTGTTTCAACCTGGTATGATTTTCTTATGTAGAATGCATGTTTCTTGCATACCAGTTCAGGTCATCTAGTGATATCACCCTGTGTAGGAAATTTTGATCCTATACCACCCATGTAGAATGAGCTACTTGAGTGACGTAACGTCTTCAATTATCTGATATATATTGAAGTTAGTGACATCATTTATGAAATAAGGTTTGCGTTAGGGTCCTTTTTTCACCGTAAGGAAACAAAATTTAGTTTGTGTACATATACACAAATGTTATGATTAATAAAAGGTATGCAAGCAAAAGTATATTGTATGCTACATTCGGTAAAAATAGAAAAATATGTCACTTCGGGTTGACTGTTTGAGCGGGAACTCGGCAGAGCCTTGTTTCAGCAAATTCAGTTCACCCATGGCGACAGATTCTTCCATCTTAACTCCGCACTCATGCAAGATACTTATATGTAAAATTGATCCAATTTTAGACTTTAGTGTATGTTTTGTATTTTACTTTATTTAGCATAGTAAAGGACTTGCATTAAATACATAATATTTTTAACCAGCAAAGCTGGTTTTACTAATCACAATTCTGAAAACGGTATGAAACCAAAACGAGGAACTGGAAACCGGCGATTAACGCATTTCAGAGTATCAGAGCAAGCAAAGTAGTCCAAGTTTCCTGTCACGTGTTAAAGTTGAGTCTTGCCACGTTAGTATCGCTAAAAGAATACTTGACTGCGTCACTGCGCTGTCCCTAATTCAGAACACAATCGACAACAGTAAACCAATTTTATCTGGGGGTTGTAGCCGCCAGGGATTCTTTAGAGAGCCACAGATATGTTACATTTAGGTAGAGATATAAACGATATTCCCGATGTTAGGATATTACAATAGCCAAATATTAATTCTGAAATATTTAATTCGAAGCTCAAAATAACAGTGAAAACATTTTCTTTTTTGTCATTTTAAAGCCATTTCAATATTGGACGTTTGTTCCGCGGCTAAACTGTTTGTTTCACGAAATATTTTTTTTTTGGTAAAAAGGAATTGTAGGGCTAGGCGCTGTCGCCGTGACGGTGCGGGTTCGCTCCCAGCTAGAGGCACTATCATTTTTTATTTTTATCATTAACAATAACGATAATGATAAATTTCCACCCTAGCATATTTTTCTTCAATTGTCCACTTTATGAAATCAATGCGCAAATCCTTTCACTTGAAATTTTCAAGACATATTGCGAACATTTTTTTATTATTTGATGATAGGCGTTCATGAGCGTTGTAAATCACTGAACATGAAGCAATCATCATTGCTGAATAATTTTTATATATTGGATTTCCACATATAAGCATGAACAGTAAACAGTAAACTATTGAGATGTGTAAAATTTTACATATTAAAACTAGTATACCGGATATTACTCGTACAGAAATATGGACATGTAAGATTTACAGATCTATGTATTCGAAACATGAGCACTACGAGCAAGCGCGGTACGTGTCCGACAATCACGTACGTGGCAGGAGACACGTCGACAATAAGGCCATCAGTTGTCCAAGGAACGGACTATGATTTGTTTCAGGAATAATGCATAATTTACATTTTTTTCCAAAGGTGAAGATGTTTACTAGGTTTACGTTTTCGATTAAGCTAGAGATGACTACTATTTTTGTTCGGAGTACATGAAATCATAGGCGCAGTAACACATTGAATATGCAAATGTCAGTGACGTCACAATTTCCCGCGTTTTGAAGAAAGCCAAATAACAGTTAAAGTACGTGTGAATATAGAGGACAAACCATGATGAAGCCTAAAATTAAAAACGACAAATATGTCTGCTGAAACTGATGTTATATGAACGGATTGTAAGCTAATGGACATTTATCCCAGCTCCTTCACAACCAAAACTCAATGATTTGTTTACCAATGTCTTAAATCTTGCACCTTTTTCTAATAATATGCTACATGAAAAAACCATCGAGTCCGTTATTATATACAACTTAATACGGTGGAAATTTATGATATAAGCTATAGTAATTCATTTTCCTCTGAAATTGTCTTCAATTTAAGCATTTAATTCCAATGCTTTCGGCTTTCCAACTCTCGGTTGTTTTATCTTAATATTTAGGATTCTCAATTCTATCATTTCCTTTACATGTTATTCACAATGAAGAAAACAATTATTATATTCCTTATTTCAAATAAATGCATAATCTTTCCCATTTATGGGGTCTCACTTTTTCGTGTTCATTCTGTCTTTGGGATGTCAGTACACAGATTTCACTATTATAATTTCTTGCTTAAAACCCTTTACTCAATATATACGCCTTTCCAGTTCAGGTCCCGATCAGCGTGCACAAAAGTGCCATCTGATCTGGATCTCAAATTTGTGATTACTGGTCAGAAAAAAAATTAATGATTCTAAAAGCGAATAGTTTAAATCCTAATCAGATCGCACAGATGTGCCAGCTGATATGGATCTAAACTGTTCGCCCAAGCTATGAAGGTATATCTATGGAGTAAAGGGTTAACAGAAGCCTTCATCCAGATAATACATGGAAAGTTTGAAAACCCTTATTTCCACTATTAAATAGACAAGATGAAGGTCTTTGCGAGTGAACCAAGTTCTTTTGCTTTTTCGTAAATGGATACATGTATGAGAATCATGACACTGGTTATTCTCAATAAGCAAAATCGCTTCGCTGGTTTTCTGAACTTTCAGTACTTTGATTACACATGTTAGATAATGAACCAGGATTCCAAAACATTTTTTTCAAATTTTCAGAAACATTTGTCTACATCTGCGACTTCCACAGGGAGCAGTGTTGGACACGATGGGTGTCAAAAATTGATAATGGTGTTAGTAAGAGGAAATAGAAGGTATTGCATCTGCTACGACAGTGTGCACATGCATGTACCCCAGAAGATTTTTTCCAAGAATTAGAAGCTCTCCAAAACTCAGAAAGTGGTGTGACAATCCCAGATTGAGAACTTGGTTTTCAAAAGCCTGGATACCGCAATACAGGGTAACATTTTATTTGAAAATTTATTACACTGGTTGAACTGCTTTGTTTGAGGTTTTAATGAGATTTGCATAAATCCATATTGCATTTCACATTTAAGTATTATGTTCATTATGTATTACTGTAAAACATATTTTTAAATAAACTTTCTAGTCTTAAGTAAATAAATTTGCCATAAATATTTATGAAAATCACTAACAACAGCAGCATACATGCTACCATGCTACCATGGAATGTATAAATTTGTTTTAAAATTTAAAATTTGTTTCTATCTTTGAATATATTTAAGCTTAATAGAAACTCTTTTTGTTGTTGTAGCGTTGGGTTTGGGCATTTCGGTCTGGCATGTCAACTATTGTAAACACAAACAATGAACTGGAAAGGTAAAATAAAGTGTTTAATACACCTATCTACAGAAACAACGAACTTGTACATTGTCAAGAATGATCAGCATCCTCATTACAGAATACCTTCCATCAATGATGCTGAGGTTTGTTTATCTTCGGCTTTAGATTTTTATACACAACAACTAGAAATGAAAAAGTGCAAGTTAATACTTGTTGGTTTTAGCTGATCAGAGTTAAGACCCTTTGCTGACTAAAGGGGCTTAGTTATTTAAAAAAAACTCCCATCAAATTATCTTACTAAGTTATATTTTTCAGGAAAAAGTTGAAAATTTTGTTCAAATTAAGTATAATATTTGCTTTTTAACTGATAGTATGCTTGCCCAAAATTTTAACAGCACATGTTTATAAGTGGCAGGTATTTTGATTAATAAGTTATATGATTTATAAGCAAAAGTTTTCTACCCGACTTCTCTATAATTCTGATGCACTTCACATGACATTCAGGATATTTATGAGTTATATGAGATAACCTAATTTTTTAACATTTTTAATATTTTAGCAAAACCTTTGATGTGGTAAGTTTACTGATTACATGTAGTGGCTTTATATTAACTGTTCCTTGTATAGCTGTAGTGATCTTTAACACATTTTAACCATGGTGTTAGCTGTAGTGATCTTAACACATTTTAACCATGGTGTTTAGATTCTATCCTTAGTCAATATATGTTTGTTGCTGTATGTTAAACCATGCTTGTATAAATTCTGAGAGAATAAGGTATGCTTTACACCTTCACCTTTTTAGTAGACATTGGGATGCATGTCAGTTTCACTATTTCATTATATCCAACTCGACAAATTATTAAGAAAGGAGTGTTGGAGAAACATGTATACACCAAAGTCCTTACCATTTACTGGTTTATGGGATAACATGTAAACCAGTTACTGTTAAATTATCCTACTTACTATGTCAATTGTTTGAACAGAACAGAACTATACTTTATTAACTTAAAGCTCATACTTATAGTTATTCAAATTGTGTTTTATAAACAATGTTGGTGACACATAACCAAATAATTTCTACAAAGAAAGAAGCATGTTCTTACATGCTAGCAATAGAGGCAGAAGAGCCTGTTTTTGCTTATTTGTAAATGGTTTGAAATGAATCAAGAATGTGCGTACTTGAGAACCTTGTAATAACTATCATTAATTTATTATGTGAATACTAACGTCAGTGTTTCATATTAATTTACTTCGGTGTAATGGATAGCTTTTAACTATTTTAAGTGCTAATTTTTAACGATCTGCTCGCCAGTTTAAAGATTTAGGACAGTCCATTTAATCTTCATAAAGATCTGTATCTGAAGGGTTATTCTGAAAAGAGAATAGTGTAAACCCGGACTGAAGGTTATAAAGCTGAGATTGGAAACCAGTCTCAAATCTCAAGCATCTGATTGGCTGAAATGGCGACTGGTCGCCATTTCAGCCAATCAGATGCTTGAGATTTGAGACTGGTTTCCATGCTCGGTTTTATAACCTTGGGCACCGATCAGATTATGTGGGGGTAACAAATGCTGTGCACTTACAGGGTTTATGTATATTTATACAGTCTTACATATACTAAGCAAAAATAAAAAGTACCTACTTTTTATGTTTATATTCTAATTAAGATATTTTCATTTAATAAAGAATGCCTTGAATTGTATTTTATTTCTTAATCTCGGTTGATTTTAAATTTAATTGATCATAAACATAATCTTCCACAATAAAACCTGAGCAACTGCTTATTGAACAACAATTGATTAAGGATTTAAAAACGCTACATTTTAAATTTAAAGGGAGGTAATTGCAAATGGTTGGAAATTATAGCATTGTTGATCAAAGACTAGTTGTTTTATAAATGAATGTTAAATGTGATTTTACTGACCACAAGGCCTAGAGAAATTGATTTAATTCTAATAAATGTGAATATTTGTTTGCAATCACTGACTCCTTCTTGAAACCCATATTATAGCAAAGGGAAAGATAACTCATTTGTGGGTGAAAATTTTCAAAAGCATTTTATTTCTTTGCAATGATTCAAGAAATGCAAATATGATGAAAGAAAGAAATTTATTTTTTCTTTTTCTTATTTTACAAAATTACAGAAAGAAACGTGGGTACTTTTTTTGCTGAGTATATATAACCATTTACAAATTGCCCTATATTATTAGCTATTCAAATACTTCATTGTATATATAATTAAATAATAGCAAAGAACATTAAAGTTTTTCAATTATATTGCAGTTTTATACACATTTATTTGGGTGTTAAGGTCATTATATTTGTGATTAAGACGCGTGGTGTTTTGTTTCAAGCGTTAAAATTACACTAAAATTCTTACGAGATATATATCAAAAATCATTTGTGAATTGTACAAAATCTGTAAACTGATAAATATTTTAATTTACATCAGTACAAAATTTCAAAACAACACCCAAAATAATTAAATAAAAACATGTCCCTTCATTCAACTTTCTTTTTGCAGAATTCATAAGTGACGTAAATATTGAATTACACCCAAAATCACGCTTACTGCGCCTATAGTCTTCTTACCTTGCTTGTAGTTTTACAATGATTTTGTACCTTTCACAGTTTTACATTCATATTTTTCTTTTAAACATTATTATAATGTCATTATTTTCTGCGTTTTTTCTATGAAAACAACTAAACATACACTAATATTTACATACAACACAAACAAGCTTTACATAGTTAATTAACTCTACCTTAACTTAAATTGTTTCTTATGCAACAA
This sequence comes from Corbicula japonica, assembly GCA_038501625.1. Taxonomy (NCBI): domain Eukaryota; kingdom Metazoa; phylum Mollusca; class Bivalvia; order Venerida; family Cyrenidae; genus Corbicula; species Corbicula japonica. The sequence goes on from JAZAYU010000211.1 coordinate 591,474, forward strand.
TTAAAACAAAGTGTTTAAATCACTTACCTAAAACGATACAAAGAGTGTTCCTTTTAAAAATATATTGATTAATGTAATTTACTCAACGCAATCCAAATTCAATGTGATTCCTACTGGAAAGGAACTGCTAATTAAATTGTTTCAATGCAACTAATAATCAAAATTATTGTTACAAAAATAAAAAGAATTACCAAAATTTTTGACTAATCAAAATTCATCCCGAAATCCAGAGGATGCTGTAAAATTCCAGCCCCTGGACCTAATCCACAAGCGTGTGTTAATATCGCGCCTGAAGATGACATTAATGGCTTAAAAGGCCAAAATCTGCATAAGTAATTACGTAACGAGATAATCTTATAATTTATCTGTCTGACATCTAAAGGTTTCTTTGTTCAGTAAAGGCTTAAGCCACAGACTTGATTAGTTTATGATCTTTGTTAGTTCCCAAAACTTTCCATGAATTCTGTCATCGAAATACCATTACGAAAATTAAAATGCGAAAACCTTTTAAGTTAATTTTTTAACATAAAGTCAAAATACAATATAAGTTGCGAAATTAAAAATATACAATATTTAGTGCATAACACCACTCCCCAATCAAATTTAATTCACTCCTGTGAAATGATTTTAAACTTGTTATAACAAACAAATGTTTATACAAAGTAAAAAGCTACAGGTTAATCAAACACAAATACCAGTATCAAAATACTTTTTTTGTATCAATGAATACCTTGCTTTTACACTTTCAAATCAAACACCATAACAAATTAACTAAACTGTAACTATTGTCTTTACCAACATCCTTCTCTTTTAAGCATGATTTTCATTATCGGTATTAAAGTTTACCGATTTATTCTTCCCTGTTATTTATTATTTTTTACCTGAAATATTTTCTTTACAGCTTATTAATTGTTTTAATAATATTACTACATGTGTACTGTTTGTACCTACAATCTAAATAATGTTTGTTCTATATTGTTTGAACTGCAAGCCCTTTAATATCTTACTGGTTATACCAAGTATTTATCAAGATTGCTCTTTTAAAGAGTCTTTACAGTGTTTAGTGCAGGAGTTCCTTAGTTTATAACATCTACTCATTAAAAACATCATCGGGCAACTTCTTCCACTTCACGAAGTGCAGAAAACCCCTAGTTAAAAACATGTTCATTTCTAACGTCTTTGGATGAATTCTTTCACTTTAAGCTTTTAATTTATTCCAAAATATGCAAATACCAAAGCAGTGATAAATGAACACAAATGTTCGACATCAACAACAGATAAATCTTAAAATATCAAAGAATGTAATACAGATCGTTGAAATATTTTGGTTATGCAATGCAAGCGCCGTATTGCAAAAATTAAGTAACGCGATTATCTAATAATTTATCCGTCTGACATCTAAAAGTTTCTTCGTTCAATAAAGAGTTTATTAGATTATTGGTTTTCGACAGTCAATAATTGTTTGTGTCAACGTCTTTTGAAGAGGTAAGTCCATTATCGCCATAAATGGCCTCTTGTCAACATTTGTCAAGTCTTTTTTGCATACCAACATTGTCCTCTTAGTATTTTGACGTGTTTTGTCTGAGATGCCGGATGCAAAAAACGTGACACGCTCCTGGAAAGCATCGACCTATTGACACCTTAAGCGACATTTCCTCATCAGACCCAACTTCCAGATTTTCGAGTTCAGTATCGGTTAAGTTCGTGTGAATATAAGTTGGTCCAAATGTAATTACCGGGGTAGGAGTTGTCCTGTTCTCTTTTCTGCAGATAAATCTTTGAAGACAGTTTGGGATACTTGAAAATCGCCGAGGTTATATGTTTTGTCAACACCCAGAACTGTGCTGCCTATGCCACAGAATCTTTTACGTCAGATATGATTTGATTATCCATCAATGTTGCAACTAGATGTTCTGGGTGTTTACAAAGATGCTTTCGGCTGTAAACGAAGTTTGAATCCTTAACCATTTCCTCCACAGATAGACTTGTTCAGCATCGTTTGATAGAACCTTTACTTCTTTTGGACTTGGTCTGTATTTGATATTAGTAAGTTGTTTTTCATTACGTTCTTTTGAAAAGTCGTCTGTTACGTTTGTTTTTAAATTTCGTTCAACGTTCGTTACAGTTTGATTTTTTTAAAGAGTTCTTTCAGTTTTTCATGTACTTCTGGCTTCGGTTTTATAGAGTGTTGGGAATTTTTACAGAATACCTATCGGCTCCACTGATCTCTGAGATCTCCTGACAGTGGAAGTGGCTCCAGGTTTCACAAATCTTAGAATTTACAATTACAAAATAAATAAATACATACAGATAAACAGGCAGCTTTAAAAAGATTTAATAATTACTAAAATGAAGTGTGTATATCGGGAATTGCCGCAATCAAAGCAGCAGCATTCCCAAATTGGATACAACAAAAATGGATATTAATTTATGCCAGCTGATGTGAGTTTAAATTCAAGTAAACTTAACAAATTCATAACATCATTGACCATGTTAATTTAATTTCATCTCTGGGACTCCGTTGACTGGGTTTTGTCCAGCTCTGGGTGTCCTCAACCGTCTCTAGATATGACTTGATTGGGATGTATCCCTGTCCGCTCTGAACTTTTTTTCTCTTTGACTCCTTCCTTCATCGCCAGACCAGCCCATCTGTCCATGCTAATGCAATGTTCATACCTGACTTCCAAGTCGTAATTTCCTGTTGCTCTTATGATGGCTCGACACCGTTCTTTTGGTTTTCTATATCCCTCAGCATAGTAATGAATTTCAGCATGTCCTGTTTCTTCCATGACGACGCTGATTTTAAAATGTGATTTGCAGACTCACAGTTGTTGTTAGTCCAACCGGTTTCTATTTTGCCGCGATTACACGGGTGGATATGAGTTTTTAGAGGCGTCAGCAGTCTTTCAGTGAGGTAGTTTTTGGACTTGTTGCTTTTTTCAAATGAGTTAATTTGAATATTTATATCCGACAGTCTATAATTGTATGTGTATATCATATATTATCACTATTTACAAACTATGTACAGAGTTGCGTTTTGGGGTAATGATATACATAAACCAATAATGTATGACACACTCGTTATTTTTGGGTCCTAGTTGCACGGCATGATGATCGTTGAACCGATATCGGATTACCCTTCATGTCTACTTTCTGGGAGTTCTGTGCGGCGGACATCTTGTTTTCTGGCTTGGCTTCTTCGCAATCGCTGGTACTTTATTTACACTGTATTTGCCATCTTTTGAGATAACAGTTTGTGGTTGGCTGGATGATATTTTCTTTCAATAAATTTAAGAACATCCTTGCAATTTCTTTTTTATTTTTGATACCCATAATGTTTTTGAAATTTTCATTTTTTATACTTGCTGTGTAGGATGAAGTTTCCAGTGCCATATAAAGCTCTTCGTAAGTCCACCATCGTAAATTTAACCAATGTATTCAGTTTATCAACGAGTTCGTCTGCTTTTCTTTATTTATTGCCCTTGCTCTTTTAGGCGTTTATGTGGCGTTTTAACGGTTTTTTTATCCTCGCTGAGCTATCCCTGTTGTCCAGCACGAAATTTTCCTTAATTCTAAATTATGTCTCCCACCACGTAGTGGTGTGGGAGACATTTTGATTTGCTCCTGTCTGTCCGTCTGTCTGTCCGTCTGTCCGTCTGTCTGTCACACTTGTCCGCTCTCTAAGTCAAACAGTTTTCATCGGATCATCACCAAACTTCATCAAAATGTTAGTGGCCATAATATCTCGATCAAGTTCGATAACCAGCCATATTGCCCAAGGAATCTCAGAATTATGGCCCTTGAATTATCAAAAATAAGTTGTTTGAGGCTTGTCCACTCTGTAACTTGAACAGTTATCATCTGATCTTCACCATACTTTATCTCGGCCAAGTTCGATAACCAGCCGTATTGCCCCAGTCATGTCGGATTTATGGCCCTTGAATTATCCAAAATTGGCTGTTTAAGCCTTGTCTGCTATGTAACTGAAATATTCATCAACTGATTTTCAATAAACATTATGATAATGTGTGTGGCCTTAATATCTTGGCCAAGTTCGAAAACCAGCCACTTTGCACCAGGCATATCAGATTTATGGCCCTTTGATTTATCCGAAATTAGCCTTTTAAACATGTCACTAACCTGGTTCATCTCATGATTTGGTTCTTCTCTCATTTTCTGCTATTTTTATTATATGATGTTCACCAAATGCTATAATTATCTGTGTAATAAAAAACAGCCGCTTTGACCCCGGCACATAAGACTTATGGCCCATTTATTTATTTACAATTGGCCTTGATAGCCTTGTACACTCACTCTCATGGTCTTTTTTCAGTGCATCTTCACTGATATATCAAAATGTTAATGACAACAAGTTTGACAACCAGCCACATTGACCCTGGCACTTCAGGATTATGGCCCATCAGAAATTGAAACTTATGTTTTTCCTGATCCTCCAAAAATTTGTGACATTGTTTATGACTAATATTGCACAGAACTTCCGTATGCCCTTTTAATAAATTGCCATCTTTATATTCACTTCACCAGTTTTATCCTGTGCATCATCAAAGATGATGCCTTTGTGGGAGACATGTGCTTTTCCCAAAAGCAGTTCTAGTTCCAACAGGAACCTGCATCACGCTCGGTATATCACTGATGATAACATTCAACACTTAGGTGGGACTAGTACCATGCCTCCAGCTAACTCATTCTCCCCTGCAATATTGCAGTGTTCCGTAGGACCGACAGAGGAAGCAGTTGTGACTAGCAAACTGGAGATTTCGCGCTGTTGGAACATTTGTTATTGTACGATTATTATTTAATAAAGAAGGATTTTGTGTCATATGACGTGGGTAACTCGGGGATATCTGCAGTTATTAACTTCTGACAGTGACTTCCTAGCACTGGTATTTGTTAATCGCTTAACAGCTTGTTTTCCCAATCGTTCAACGAACAAACCATTGATCATCGGGTCCAAGGTTGGTTGAATTTGTGACTTTTTGAAGATAAAATTAATGTATCGTCTGGTCCTGGAAGAGAAAAAATCTACAGATTTGGCTAGCAAAATTCAATCCTAATAAAACTTTTCTAAATGATAACAAAAAAGCTTTTCAAAGAAATACATCACGGCGGTCTAGAAATATTTTGAAAATCCTGTTTTGCTATATACGTGGCCCATAGCAGGTAATTATTTTTGTCCAGTTTTAAAGCTAGTTTCGAATGAAATGAAAGTTTATTTACACCCCACCGAAAAAATCATCAACATAAATCTTGTTTTAAAACCAAAATACAATGTAATCTAATTATTGCTTCTAGATAATTATACTTAATACAGTATTTTTCGGTGAAATAAGTTATATTGATATATGTGATATTCCGCTGTTTTCTGATTTTGGAAGATTATTTTTGTTCACAGTTTTACGCCAAGTAAATAGGAGGCATATACAGTTGCACTCGTTCGTACGTCCGTCCGTCCCCCAAATCTTGTGGCATCAACTTCTCATTAACTATCGGGGGGAGGGGGATTTCTTTCAAACTTTGATGATCAAGCAGTATGTGTAGATAACGTCAAGAAAAGATTACAGTTCGTTGTCAGCACAGGTTAATATCACCCCAAATGCACATCAGCTATCTTGTTATGAAATGCTAAGGATTAAATGGTTTCAATAATAATAAAAAATATCTCATAATATTTTTTTTAATAGAAAACTACTGTTGTAGACTTTTTTCGCGGTTCTTACCTTAATCCCTTCCCAAAAAAGTAGGGGTTTCATTCGAAATTCGGGAAAATGAAATTAAACTGTAAAAAACTAATGTATACATGTACTTCGGTGAGTTTGGTCTCGAGTATAATTTAACATCATAAAATGTGGATGATCCTTTCAGCATATTTATGATTTACTATGATTGTTGGAGGAGATGAAAAATGACAGAAAATAGCATGGATTAGATTTTTCGAATTTGCATTTCCAACATATTTATTATAAAATCAGATGTAAGTAACATAATGTAACAAGTCGAGGAAAGACCTATGGGGACTTTAGTTAGACTTGCTTATGTTCTGCTCCTCCTCTCATACCAAAATGAATGGTTTTGTTTTGCCATACGGTGCTAATTAGTGACTCCTTTGTTCTTGTTCCAAAAAGATGTAGGCTGTATTTTTTTTTAATTTCTGCATCACTTGCTGACGCAGCAGTTTTGGGTTTCTGGTCCTAACCTTGGTTTTTCAGATCTTTGGTTTTACTTGCAAAAACCAACATGATGTGTGATGTTTGCTCGTACTCTCCGCCATTAACATTTCTTACACTCAACAAATATCTCATGAGCTACTCGTTAAATTCTGTGGGGGATATTTCATGGATTTGGTTCTTTCAGAACTTCCATCGAAAAATTGGCGGATAACTTCAATATGACCATCAGTCTTATAGACAGCGTTTTTGCTTCTAGAGTCCCTGACAAACTCCAACGGATGCATGGGTAAAAGAGCAAATCTGGATTTATGAGAAGCAGGGATAGAGTTTGACCGATCAACGACTTCTGGAGCTTGGTCAATTTCTACAGAGCGTGATCCTACAGAAGATGTGGGCCTGGGACCTACATGTAAAGGACATGCTGGTTCTTAAAACTGTCAAAGCAATCGAACAAATCCTGAAAATCATGGTCCGGCGTACAATTGACCAGATCTTGGACAGCAGCGGTCGTAACTGAACCAGTGGTCATCAGATGAACTTGGATATGTACCCAGTTGGCGATAAATATCAATTATTTTTCCCTTTTCACCCTGTGGGCAAACTTGAACTTGGTAATCAACTTTAACTGAGCTGGTTGCAATTGTTAAAGATAATTTGAGTGGAGACTGTATATAGACAGAAACGCGTAGTTGTATTTGTCACGGTAATGCAGTAGCAAGATCCCTGACGGGTAATCTACGAGGAGAGGGGGGGGTGCAAAAAAATATTACATTTGTATATTCGAGCCCTCGTTTCAAGTTTATTTTTATTTTCAAACGAAACTGTCTAACATTCTTTATCTCTTCCAAATAGTCATCGCACTCACTAGCTGAAACCCATTTCAATAATGAATCTATCAATCTCCTTTTCTATTGCAATAGCTTCGTGCGGCGGCTTTTACAAGTTCGCAACAGGATTGCCAGTACTCCTCACTGATCAAAGAGTACGCTTCTTCTACAAGCTGCTCTACATCTCTTAGCTCAAATGTAAGATTTCTTCTTGCAACATCACCTTTCAACTTTGCCCAGATATATTCGATTGGGTTTGATTTTGCATAGCATGCAGGTAAAGGTAAGCAAATTTGGCCGATTTCTCTAAATACTCCAGAATGGATTCGAGCACAGGTTTGTTCATTTAACACTGTTGAAGTAATTCTAACTTCAGCATGTAGTCATTATATTGGACATAAGTACATTTTAAGCTACTCCAGACGAAACATTATAATAAAGAGCATTATCTACCACAAGAACGGATTTTGGCGGTATATTTGGTAGAATGTTTTCTTTGACACATTTCATAAAGTTTTCCGAATTCATCTCTTGGTGGTAGTCACCCGTTGCCGTTGATTCCAAAACGATCGATACACCGTTGATGAAGCTCTTTTCACATCCTGCACGGACGATACCTTACGCACTCTAACTCATTTATTTCAAGATCAACATTATGACACACTTACATACACGAGAATAACTCCTTCGTTGCTCAACCTTTTTTTCTAAACCTATTATAACCTTCAGTTTTCATAGAGCTATCCTGTACATTACTAGAGATTTGTTTCGGATAAACCAAAACAAAAGCAATATTGTTTCTAATTGTGAGCATGACTTTATGAGTTTAATTTCAGCAAGTTTTTCTTATTTATTTAGATCTAAACAAAAAATATTTTGATTTCATATGTAGAAACCCTTTTTTGGATAGTTTTAAATAAAACTCTGACCTCGTGCTGATCGGAGGAAATATACTCATCATTATAAGTATGTATGAATGTGATGGTGAAGATGGAAAAATCTGCCATCAAGGGTGTACAGTTTACCCGACGTGAAAGATTTTTCTATCTAAACCGAATGTCTCATGCAAGATACTTTTTCTTGAATACCTCTATTGTTCATAATATTTGTGTACATTTATACTGTCTAGTTGTTTGTTTCAATGCGCTAAAAGGTTGAAGTTTACATCCATACTTTTCTAAATGATGTCACTTACCTTAAGACATGACGTCAAATACCTGATGAATAGTTGACGTCAAATACCTGATGACATGACGTCACGCATTTAAGTATGTAACGCATTCTACATGGGTGTAGGATCGAAATTGCCTACACTGGTGAAAACACCGAATGACCGGATCAGCTATCCAAGAAAATTCCCGTGGTGTACAATTCTATTTTGGCATACAAGATCCAGTCTTTCGGTGTTTTCACCCGTTTAGGAACTTTCGATCCCACACCCCCACGTAGAATGAGTAACATGCTAACATGAGTGACGCCACGTCATCAGGTATTTGACGTCATGTTTTTAAT